>VYXF01008396.1:219368-339249 GCA_013397295.1 Polioptila caerulea
CTTTATTCCTTTGTATTGCGAAAACAGGAAAAAAAAAAAGAAGCAAAGAAAAAAAAAAAAAGAAGCAGAAAAAAAAAGGAAATAAGTGCTGTGTGTGTGAGCACGTGTGTGTGTGTGTGTGTGTTTATATAGTATGGGAGACAGAGACTAAACTGAGCAAGTGTGGGAGGGTGAGAACCTTTATTGTGCAACAAACTGATGGCACCAAATATGCTGCATTTGTTGTGAGTTAAAAGGTTTATACAAAGATTTTCTTAGTAGTGTCTAAGATCTTAATAGGGTAATTAATCTTTCTAAGTGTTACTGCCAGATTATGGGATCAGCTATTACCCCTGGCTACAGAGTACTCCTTTGTGTGTTGCTATGAACAGGACTAAGTGATGAGACTACTCCGTTTGCCAAACAAAGATATGGTTGCTGCTAGCTTGTTTATGTTTGAAATGTGTTTTTTGGTGCAGTAAGAGAAGGCTGCACCATTTCTTTGGGAATATTGGTGCCCTTTAAAATGAGTCTTATTAGGAGAAGGGCATGAAGCACTGTAGAATTTCCAGAGCTTTATAAAAATGTGCATATATACTTTAAGAGACATAATGGTAAGTTGTTTGGTTTGACAATTTTTTTTTTTTTTTTTCAAGCAGGAAAATAAATAGATAGCTAATGTAATTGTAAGAAAGCAGCTGTAGGAATAGATAAAGAGTGGTCTCTACTTAAAAACTTCTGCATGGAATGCAGAAGCCAAACACTTTAGTTGAAGAATTAAAATCCGAGTTGTGTTGCAGCAGGATAGGGTAGGACAAGAGGACGTGGAAGAATTTTCTCAAGAAATAAGCTTTGCTCAATCCTGTTTATTCATAAGAGTGAGTCAAAACTAAAGGTTGTTTTATTTACTAGATAAGGGAACTTTTTTCCCAGTAACATTGCAACCAGGGGGGCAGGGAGAAGAGGAAAAAGCAGCATATTACCCCATGCTTGTCAAAGTTGGAACAACTGGGTCATTCTGGAGAAATTTCTGCTCGGCCAAATTTTGACATCTTCTGTGTTGCTGAACGAGTAACCCCTGATCAAGGTCATTATAAACTACCCTGTCCACATCCTTTAGCCTGGTCTAGTAAAGGCTTGTCCTTTAGTGACAATTACCTGAAAGTCCAACTATGGGCTCTAATACATGATATAGCTGGCTTTAATCTAGGATTGCATTTAAGCTGTCCCAGAGGCATCACCTGTAAGTGACTGTTCATATGTGGGCAGGTGTGCTTCCTGTGTAGTAGCAACGGTGACACTGTCACGTGTTGAGATGAAATGCTTTGGGCTGGGTCAAGTTGCTGACTTTTTTTCTAGGCATTGGCTGGGAGAACCCATTCACAGGGTATGTGGGAGGAAACCTTTGCTTTGTGGCTGGAGAGATGGTCATCTTGGAGAAAGGCTAGGTGAAGGGTGGTCATGGAGGCTGGAGGAGGAGGGGAGGTTGCCACCTTCTGCCCTGCTGGAACACAGTGATGCTGATGGCATGCTGCTAGCCTGGGGTTAACAGGGGCCTTCGCTTTATGAGGGCAGGCTCCTCCTCCAGGGTGAGCTGGCACTGCCCACTCATCTCTGTGGCCACCATGGGGTTGTGTGCTCTCTTTGTCTGCTCTCCAATGGTTTACAGCTGAGCAATGATGCAAAAGAGAAGCTGCAGAACCTTGTTCACCCTCCACTCAGTCTCAGCAGGAAGTTTACATTCATACAAGGCTTGGAGAATCTTGAAACTGTGCCAAACCACCAGAATAAAGTCATAACATTTCATCTTGGCATACTGTTGAAGAAGACTCCTCCAGGGCACAGTGTGTGGAAGTAGGATTGAAGCGAGTGGTCAACCAGGCCTTGTAGATGTTTATTCTAGATGGTGACACGCCCCTGCCTGGCTTGTCCCTAGATTGAGATGGTGAAATGCTGGCACTGCTGTCCTGTTAGGGCTTGTACAGGGCTGAGCTGCTCCTGGGAGGCTCATCTTGCTCCATTTATTGCAGCTCCTGCTGGCTGGCCACTTGCTAGGGCCCAGGGAGGAGTGTGACTTTGGGGATGCCTACCTGGTGCAGAGGGTCTGGGGAAAGGAGCTGCTTAGCTGATGGTGGTGGGGTGGGGAAATCACCAATTCCTCCCATGGGGCTGTGTCAATGGGGCTGTTCACAAGGACGGAAAAAGAAGGTGATACTTATCTCACATCCCTAGGAGTGGTGATGGTTGAAAGCCCACCATGACTTTCCAGCCTGCTGCAGAGTGATCATCCTTGATTTAAGGGATTGGAGTATGCTTCCTAGGAATTGAATGTTTGCCTGAAAGCTACAGTGAGCTTCTGGCTCCATTCTGATGTCCCAGCACATGCAGAGCCTCTCCCCCAACGCATAGCACTGGGATTTCTCACTCTGTAATGCTGCAGAGATGCATTCCTTCTGTAAATAGATGTCTTCATTGGTCAAATTACATTTACAGCTTTCTGCATTCAGTATTTGGGATGTAATTTGCTTTACAAATCTCAGTTTGATTCTAGAGATGGTATGCAATGTGAGATGCTAAAATCCCTGAAAGAAAGTCTTGGAAGATAATTACACCTACCTTACCACAGAGAAGCTCTGAGGGTTATAAGGAAACAACCCAAACAAATCCCTATTAATGCAGAATTGAGATGACCCATTTGTAACAGAGACCTTTCCAAATGGAAAATTCAAATCCAGGATGTATAGAATCAACATACATGCCAACAAAACATTAACTCTGGCCTCCTGGAGCTGGTGCTGCTCACTGGGAATTATCTGCAACCACTTTAGCTGCAGTCACTGTATTAGCTGGAGCAGTATTGAACGGTGGGAGGATTAGCTGGAGTTTGGCAGAGCTTGGAGGATAAAAGGAAAAAAATTCAGGGTGGGTGAGAAGAGAAGCTGAATGCATGTACCTGTGTGTATGCATGCGGGGGAACTTCAGAATTTCACTTCAGCACTGAGATGCAATAAGAAGATGTACCTAGAAAAGGGTTTTTTATGGTAGAAAGGCATAAGATAACATTGACTTACAGGTATAGTGCTGGAGTGAGGTGCTGCTGTAGACTGTGTGTCTGGGTGTGGGTTAGATGTGCATAGCTTCCCTCTGGCACAGCACACCTGCAGTGCAGTTAGCATTGCATCAAGGAAGGGGTTGGATGCTGTCTCACTGTGGTCTTCAGGGGCCATCCTCCTTTCCTTGCATCTACAAAGTGTGTTGTTGGGGAACCAAGGCCAAAAAACAGTTGTGCAACTGAATTTTCAAAGGATTACTTATCCAGACTGATACATATTACTGGGCAGCCCAGGCTCTCTGATATCAAAGATATTTGTCACTGGATTTCCTAGGTTTATTTAATAGTAATAGAAATGGTTTTTTTTAATCTCTGTTTTTGTTGTTGAAAATAGTGATGGCTTAAGCAGTTGAAGTTAACATATAGGTTTTTGCTGGATATATATATCACTGAAAAGGAAATAGGGTGTCTTAAGATCAAGTGGTTGTGTTCTTTTTAATGTAACAAAATCAATTTTGTTACTGTGTAATGGAAATTATAGTAATGGCTTGAAATGTCTGTGGGCTAGCAGAAGAGGAAAGGAATTCAAAATTGAAGTCTGTCTCTCCAAATCTTCAGTATTTTCTCCTGTGGGGGCTGCAACAGCAGGCTGATACAACTCCATCCTCTCTGCATTTCAGGCAAGGTGTAGTCTGAGTCGGCAGAGATTTCAGACCTCTTTGAAGACTCAAACTTTTAACAGGAAAGATTTCCTGGTCTGTGTGTGAGCCAAGTTCTGATATGTCAGATGCACCTGAACCTCTTCTCTTATCCCTGGTTTTTGGCAAACCCGCAATATGAGGAAAAACGCTGTAATGAAGTGCTAACATTATTTCAAGAAGGAGCTAAAAAAAGCCCCTGAGAGAGAAGGGATTTATTAACAAGTCATGGGACTTTGGTATGCCTCAGGCAACATTTTCAAACTGTTGCTCTCCCAAATCAGTCGCTATAATTATACTACTTCCCAAACAGAAAAGGACAACATGGGAAATTCATCTAATGTAATATCATAGGTCTGAGCCTAGAAGCAGAACAAAATGGGTTATTGTAACATAATAGTAAAATAGGTGTGACTGCAGAATAGCGGGTCAAAGCAAACCTTCAGATGAGTAATTATTTCTTACTATCCTACTTGTTCTATTTCATCCTTGGGTATTTAATTACACAGTTTTCCTTTTCTCCTGTCCTAACATGCACCACCAGGCAATTTTTTTCTTTGAGCCTTGGAAACAGTACAACTTGAGTGCTTTATTGGAGCTGCTCTCCTAAAAATAAAACTTTGAACAATCTGAGCAGTGGTAGGACCAGATTTTGTAATTACAGCTCTGTCTGGAGGATATAAGATGGATGAGGGTGTCCTTGTGCTAGGTGCTATACCTTTTGTGTTAGGGCAAGAACTTAAAAGCAGTAGAGCTCTCAAGAAATACACTGTATTCCATGCAACTTGCAGCCCTTGTTCAGAGTTAATTCCATCCTTTAAAATGGGTTAGGTGCAAGTTCAAACAGGATGTTGCCTCAACAGTGTCCCTATCTGGGGCTGAGAGACTAACTTCTTTGTTAGGATGTTCATTGGCTAAATGTAGTAAATGATGCCTCTGTGTTACTAGCCTGGAAAAATAGGACTCAAGTGTTTTCTTAAAAAAACCCCCAAAATCCCTGCCTGCTTAGGTGCTTACAATGTTCCTGTCATTTTAGTCTTCAAACGCCTACTATTCTAACATCTCAGCTGATAGCACAGTGAAAAGTAAATCTCTCTCAAGCATTTTCCTCCCTCTGAGTAATAGCTAATCTAATAATAGTTTGACTCCTGCCACCACAATAGGTCTCTATAAAATGTGCAGAGGGAGGAGGCTGAAGATTTCATCTCTTCTGTGGTGATCCCAAACTCCTTGGAAGTAGTGCAAGAGTACTTGGGCCCTGCACTGCTTATGTGTCACCCTAAAGATATTTTAGAGGTTTAAATGTTTCTCAGATTTGGCTATAAAAAATCCAGCAAACCCAAACAACCAACTCTCCCCAGCAATACATGTCCCTTTCACTTTTTGTTATTTTTTCCCCTCTTGTGTTAATATTTCCCTTGTGTTTCTGCATGAGACCTATTTATTCATTTATTTTGTGCTTTTACAGCAGCCCTAAATGATCTTCCTATTAGCACAGGAAGCTGGCAGCAGCCAGTCTGCAGCCTTTGGATAGTCAACTAATTAAGGGAAAAGCAGGTGTGGATGGATCTATTGAGTCTATAAATAAGTGCCAAAAATTTTAAGTTATTGGTCTGTGAGTGTTAACAGGTGGAGCACAGTTTTTATGCCTGCAATGGAGAGAAAAAGAAGAGTTAGAGGAAATGATTTCTTCCCCCATGATTTAAAAGCTCTTCAGTAATAAAATATGTCTGTTCTCAAAAAAAAAAAAAAAAAAGTCCTTGTCTTGTACATGCTTAGTCTTGAAGACAAATAAAGGTAGTGCAGGGGTTCTTATTTTCATTGACCTGGACGGGGTGATAAAATGGATGGTCTGCAAAGAAATAATTCATATTCTCAGGCTGACACTCAGAAACATAACTCACAAATGACTACAGATGTTAGTGCCTATTGTTCCTTTGCAGTTCTGTTTATAAATAAAACTTTCTCTGCCTTCAGTCAAATGCTCAAAATGTTTTAATCTGCAAAAAGCCTCTTCCTTCAGTGCTAAAGAAAAATATGATCTATTGAGCAAAGTATTATGCAAGGGATTTTGTGTCTAAGAATATATTCTCTCCTCACACTGATTTATCCTCCCCCCCAATTTCTGTACTGGCTTTCTTCCTTTGTGCTTGATTTAGTAATTTATTCAAACACTTCTAACCAGGGGGCGTTTTTCACCAGGGTGCAGTGGCAAGAGACCACAAAAGCATTTCACAACACGTACAAAATACATTAAACCACTTTCAGGGTAGTATAACGTGATAGGATAATGTTAGAATAAAAACATGTAAACCAACCACCTACTAACTCGACTGGTTTCATTAATTTTGATCTGACTGATATAAAAGTCTTCTTCATGGATATGTATTAATCTTTTATGGGCTGTGTATAAATTTAAATGCAAGCAATAAATGAATGCTTATACTAAAGCTTGCATGTGTCAATCTGGGAAAACCAAGGTGAGAGAAAAACCTGGCAGTCAAAACATATGCAATGCTTATATTTTAAAAAACTCTGGGAGCATCTAACCAAGCTAACAGGTGTTGATCTGGAGGAGTAAGGAAGGGGATTTGCGGTCTGAGGCGTTTGGGAAGCACTGATGGTTTTACGGACTTTAATTTCTGAATGTGTGTCTGGAAATCAGAATGGGACATTTGCCTTTCCCCTTCTTTTCTGCTTCTTAAATGCTTAGACATGGGGAGGGGAAGGGTTTTTGAGGTTAGATTGGTCACTATGGATCATCTTTTAGTGTCAAGTCTGCTTCTCAGGGCACTCAATCACGTGCACGTGTGACCTCTGCCTACTAAGCTATAAGATGCTCTGGCTTGGAAAGGGGGATGTTTATAACTTGTTTGTTGCCCCTGGTTCCTCTTTGTATGGTTAATGAGATATTCACTAGAGCAGGGATTGGGACAGGGTAACCGGCTTTCCCAGCTAAGTGTACTAATTAGTCTCTCTTTCTCTGTCTCTTAATGAATTCATACATATTCATTGAGAAGCAGAACAGCTCCAATAGGAGAGAATCAAGGAAAAACTGAATACCCTGCAGCCTACCTGATGGTTATAACTTCCTCCTGATGGTTAGAGAGCATGGCTTAATTTCTTTGAAACAGGTGGAGGGAAGAAAAATGCTTTTTAGCCTCTAGGGTGAATACTCCGACCACTAGACAATCGCAGGCAAGAGTCTGGTCTCCTTTTGCAGCATGTGTGTGTGTTCATCCTCACTTCTGATCTTCTTTCACTGCAAGTGCCTTAAATACAAACTTTTTTCAAACTGGACCTGAAGAAAAGGTTTGGCTCACCCTTGTTTCCTAGGCAAAATAAATCTTAATTTTAAAAGCTGATCTAGAACAGTTAAATATTTCCCTTCCTTATACTGCCCCAGAAATATTTATTTGTCTTTTTAAAGGTACAAGGAATCAATTACTGATGTAATTTTACTGAAGTGCCTTTTAAAGCACTCAAACCCTACCCTGCTTTTGTATTTAATCCTTGGGAACACTTACTTCTGGTCATGCAAAAAAAATTGTCACTAGAAGAGAAATTAATAAAAAAACCTTGAAGATAGGTGAGTAAGCATAGGCAGAGAGTACTGACAAAATCCATCCTGCTGATGTAAGCTGGCTGTGAAATGGATGCTAAAAATAAACCTCAATTCTAAAAGTCAGTTCTGACAGACCTGGGTCCTGTTTCTCTCTGTAACATAATTTGCCACAATCTGTGGGCTGATGTTGCAGTAAATTAGGTTCGTGATACTTACTGTTAATGAGTCACTGAATAAATACATCTGTATAAATTAGCCCACAATTTGCCTGTTGCAAAAATAAACAGTTTTGATTTCCTGTGTGAACAGCATGGCAAGCATTGTGCACACGTAGTTTTACTAAACACGAAGATGATAAGCTGTGGGAAGAGAAAGTGCTCATGAGCAGGTACTTGAGTGGCATCTGGTGGGATGGAGAGGTTCTACCCTACTCTGCATCCCACTAAGTTGGAATGGGGATGTGTAAGGCAGCGTGGGTCAGGAGGAGTCAGAATACAGATCTGGAGAGTCAAGACCCAGAGGTCTCTAGAGCTATCATCCTGTTTTAAACTGGGTGTCCTCTATGTCAGCATGCACGAGAGCGGCAGCAATAAATCATGTACCCAACAGCAATGCTCAAGATGTTGTGTTTTGGTAACAAGGTCTCTTGAGCCTCATTGCACTAGATCCTGTGTAAGACCAAAGTAGGAAATGTTCCACTCTCAAAGTATTTTACAGTTCAAGTCTAAGATGTAATAATACTTGGAAGGAAGACAACAACACCAGTAATGAGGGCTTGGGTTTATATAGGCCAGATATTTGCACAGTCACAGTAGATGCTCCTATGCTTCTTGTGCGTGTTTTTAATCTCCAAGCATGGTAGTCCAAGTGTTTTACAAGTTACCAAGTTTGGAAAAACTTGGTTACCTGTTTTTTTCTGTGACACCCCCACCCCCCACCTCCCATGTAATGATTTCAACTGAGGATATGTGGAAACAGAACTTAGTTCAATTCTCAGTCCTTGTGAGCTGAGTTGTGCTGCAGTACAGAGAATAATCATATCGTGTCAGTCTCCCTGAAATGGCTGTCTGTATTAAGCTCTGGGTCATTTCCAAATGTTGCAAGGAGCTGCCTGTCTGCTGGCACTAGACATGTGACCTTAGTGAAATGTCTCCTTCAGTATCTACAGGCTGTGATGTGTCACACTGATACACATTTCCACCTTAACACTCACTCAACAGCAGCTCCCTGATGTGACAGTGTTTTTCTAATTCATAGATATCCAAGGAGGTGGATGCCTGTGTAATGTTATGTCTCTTTGCCTAGCTGATCTGATAAAATGGATATTCTCACACAAAGACAATTAAGGGAGTGGCTAATGATAGCATGCAGGAATAGGAACTTCAGTGCTTATTCCACCCCTGTCCTGTTGCAGACATTTCTTCTGGAGATGACTGACCATATCGTCAATGAAATAGATCTAAGGAATACTTAGCAATTTGTAGGGTCATTTTGGTGGCATCTTTGGGTTGGAGATGACTTCAAAAGCACCTGGTAAACTTTTGTCTGGTCAATACCATTCTGTATGGGTGGCATTTTCTAGGCAAAGAGTCGTGAGCTTTTTAGGCAGCCAGCTTCTGTCTCTCCTGCCATTAAACGTGGTCCTTGCTTGTTGGCACACAATGCTGTGCTTCCTCATCTTCTTTATATCTCAGAGTGCTACATGCAGGTGGTCAAGCTGGAATTTACTGGCTGGCTGCCAGCCCAGGGAACACATGGGCCCTGCTAGAGGATGCACTTGTCACGATCCACCAGCATCAACCAGCAACCATACACACAACACTCACTTCTTTGTGAGTGCCTCGTATGCTATGGGAGGATAAAGCTGAGGGATATATGGAAGGCACAGGATGAATTAATGAGCCAGGTATGCGGCGGGAAACCCTAATCTGACCAGGAGGAAACAGGGAGAGCAGGGCTATTTATGTTTAACCTTTTAACAAGGAGATGCTTTCAGAAAGTCCACTGTATACTGAAACAAGGATTCTGGAGTTGTTTATTGTATGTACGTGTGTGCATATATGCACACGTGCACACACACAAGCACACATACATATCTATCTATCTGTCTGTCTAGATGCACACCTGCACATGACCTAGACGTACCTGAATCGAGTCAATTTGATTCTGCAAAGTAGTGAGCAACCTTCTTCTGGATGGGAAATTTGTAAATGCTTTCATAGTGCTGAAGAGGTATTTGCAGAGGTTATCATTTGCCCAGCAAGGTTAATGTCTCCAGGCTCCTGGTCTGGTCAAGGGGAAGGCAGAAACTCCTCCTATGTGCTAAAGCAGCAAATACAGAATTTTTTCTTCTGGTAATTTCCCTGTGGGAGAGCTTTTCCTTTGACAGAGATGGTCTTTTTGGTAAGACTGAATAAATGTCCATCACAGGGAGATATAAATTAGGAGAGGCTAAATTTTTCTGGTTTTGAGAGAAGTGTCTTTAAAGTTAAGCTCCTACTTCAGTGTTGAAAACAGACTCGTGGCTTTTAGTCAGAAAGGAGGGCTCCTGGCTTTGCCCCCAGCTGCCAACAGCAGGACCTGGAGGGGATGCCCTGCTTGCTGCAGGGCAATCTGGAGGCCTGAGGCTGCACTCACTTCCCCCTCGATATGCTCCAAGCCTTGGCTCCATTTCACAGCTCTTCATGGAAATGACTCCCTGTTCTGGGAGGGACTCAGTTTCTTCTCAAATGATAATACAATCCAGACATGAATTGGCAGAAATGTCATGAGACTTCTTATTCTTGTGTATTTCCAGTGTGAATGCTCTCAAAATATCCTGGGAAGGCAGCCTTGGCATTTTTTCTGATGAACTGACACTGACCTGACAGCTTATTGTGGTTTTTTCCCCCAAAGACAATTATATGGAAAAGAAACTGAAGAATCCCTTTCCCATCCCTAGTCTGTTTTCCAGCTGTACTTATATTAATAACTATAATTTTTCTATACTATGTTTCAATATTTGCTGCTCTATCAAAATACAGTCGAACTCCACCTTTATGCATATGCCAACATATGCATATGCCAACTCATCAGTCTCTGAATCATGTGTAACATTCATTTTAGGAGGCTTAGTGCACCACGTAGAAGAGGGCAAACAAGAATTTAATATCCTCCTTGGAGCACAAATTCAGAGGGGTAACTTCCTCTCTCAATGTATGGGCAGCTTGGGATGATTTATCTCCTTCAGTGTTGGAGATAAATTTACTGCAGAGTGAATCGCTGCCGGTTAGTATGTTTGTGTCTTGAGATGACAGGATCCCTCTTTCTCTACTTCCCTGTTTCCTTAGATCACAGACAGGGATTCCTGATATATCCCGAATGATGGAGGGAGAAAAACTATTTCACAGGCTTTTTCCAATTTTGTTTTCATATGTGAAGAGGCTACTGATGTGGTACAAGAACAGTCACTGGCAAAAAGACTCTGAGGATGGACTGGGGTCAAATACTGTTTTTGGAATTCTCTAACAGCTGGGAAATAGGAGTGCCTGATTTAGTGAGCTCTGATGTACAGTGATAGGGAAGGACTGTAATGCAGACCCCAGTATGTGTAGTCTGCCCATTTTAGGGGAAGGTAGGCTAATTTTGAATTCTCTGCCTAAGCTAGACAAACTTTCCTAAGAAAGGGATCCCTGATTGTCAAAACCAAATAGGTGATTCAGGAAAGAAAATTACGTTTCTTCATGTGTCTGTCCAACATATTTATGAATGGGTACAACATGGTAGGTGTGAGCAATTTAGCTGAAGTGTCACGGGAGAGCTGTAGTGGAGTAAAGAAAAAACACTGATCTTCAGCCCCATGGAGCTGACCTTCCTGTGGACTCTCGGTTTTCAAGCCCTGAACCAGAATGGCAGCATTTCTCACCATGTAAATGCATCATTTTTCATATGATGGGAGATATGGGGCACTGCAGGGCTGGATCTGCTGGGTTTTTTTCCAGCTGTTTTTTGTTGGAGAGCTGAATTTGCTGGCTGTCTCCTCTGGCCTTTCCTGGTGTTTCACCAGGCCCAGACACCTCTGTGGCTCTTGCATGTTGTGCTTTAGCCACCAATCACTGAGATGCCAGAGCAGATGAGATTGCTGCTCAGAGTGGAGCTTGGGAAGAAGCTTTCTTCATGTTTCTACCTCTCCCAAACACTTCTCAATGGCAGACATGCGTCACCTATGGGCAACTGAGCTGCTTCTTCCATGGATGAAAACCTGGAAGAGAAGCAGGTGATTCTCATTAAGCTGGTTTTGGGCTAGTGACCAGGTTGATCTAATAGTTTGTATACGCCTGATGCAAAGTCAAATGTGTCACCTGGCCGAGCACATAATTTTTAAAACAAACTCAACTTAGATGTGTTGGCAACACCTGGCGACCTGAATGGTTGTTCACAGAGAATTGAACTGCTCCACACTTGTTAGCAAGGCAGAAAACACAGTCAGTACCAAAGCTGCAAAAGCACTGCACTGGTAAAACATCATAGCATGACAGGAACATCACAAATCTGTGCTACAGAAGAGTTTGAAATACAGTGTGTAGAAATATTTACAGATCATGGAGATTAAGAAATATTGCTGACATGTTTGGGGGAATCAATACATGAGGGTAATTATGAAATGCCACTGCCTTCTGAGGCAAAAAATATAGGTCTCTATCCTACCCTAAGAGTACTTATTGTGAACCTTTATAACATTTTGCTGAAAGCAATGAAAAGTTCAAGGCATTTTTGTTCTTCAGCTGAGTTGTCTAACTGGAGCTAGTATTAACCTATAGAAATGTGTCCCTTTCTTCTAGCTCTTTTAAGGAAATTTTTTTTTAAAATCCTGGAAAGCAGGATTAATGAATGTGACAAATAATAGGGGAAAGGAATATTTAAAATGCAGATTTTCAAATTTTCATGTAGCTCCAAGTTAGATTCTGGGAATGTAGGGATCAAACGGAAGTATGTAATTTAGGATTTCTTTTTTCTATTGGATTTCTATTGGTGTGATTTAGTTTTCTTGTGCTAAAGCAGTTGTGGGGAGGATAATACCCCTGACAGTGTTTCAATCTAGCCTCTGTTCCTCGTTGCCAAGTAGAGTTTAATTTTTTTTCTTTCTTATTACTGGGGTGTGAATTATTATGTCGCCTGTCAAATATGTTGGAAATTTAACTATTTAACTCTTGTGAAGGAGAAAGCAACTCATCCCTGCAGTACAGCTGTGAGCAGAATGGAGCTGGAGGCAGATTGGCCTCCTCTGCTTTAAATGCCAAAATTCATCTGAACTGCAGTGTCATGTCACTAGGTTGCTGCCTGGTTAGGTGCACTCTGCAAAGAACAGGATCAGTGGAAGCCATCTCAGACAGCTGGGAACGTAATGAACAGCAGAGCTGTTCCTCTGGCCCTTGATCCATCTGTGGCAGCCCAGCAGAAGCTGCAGTAAGGTCACCTACCAGCTAGTGCTTTGATGCTGTTCAGGCAAGATGGCACTGCTAGCCTGATGTAAACGGTGCCTAAGGAGAGAATTCTGAAGGGAAGCCTCTCCAGAGAGTGGAAAAAACAAAGCTGTTACATGGGCAGCCTTAGAAGAGAGGGGCTGAGTAGCAGGCATGTGTTGCACTACGTCTCTTTAGATGCTAGTTGGATGAAGAAAAGTTACAGCAGAACCTGAGGGTTTGGAAGCAGCCGAGGAGGAGGAAGAGCCAAAAAATCTGGAGGCAGCAGAAGCTGAGTTTCTGCTAGCACCAGAGACCAGTCGACCCAGCCCAAGCATATTGTTACTGTTTTATTAAAAGGGTTGATTTGGAGAATGTTGTGTTTGCAATTCAGCATCATGCCTTGGAGCCTTGATTTCAAGCCTTTATTTATATGCTTAATTGTTGCTATGGAAATTCAATATTTAAAGAGGTAATTATTGCTGATCTTGTTGCATGTGTCCATTTCTGATGTCCAGCTGTTAGCTCTTTAGCTCCAGTCTAGCAGATTAATTACTACTATTGATTACTTTGAGCTTCTCTCTTCACACCTGCAGTCTGTGTAATTAGCCAGTGGCCTCCTCTGAAAATTAGGAGCAGTTTCCTTTTGGCACCTTGCCATTTCTCAGCCACGTGCCTTACATTGATGAACAAAAGCAAAGCTATTTTAAATAGAGATATCTGGGCAATGAACTCTTTGTATTTTTGAACTATCTGTGAATAACTCAAATTACTCTGTGTTAGCAAATATTGAGCCCCATTGGCAGACCCCTGATAGTAAAAAACCCCCTAAATTCCAAAGCACTGGTATTTGTTTTATCTTCCCACTAGTCAGTTAATGCTGTCCTGACTATTTGAAGTTTATTGTCCACAGTGCTTTTTTTCACTAAGTGGGGCCCAACTCTGAGTGCAATTATTTCTCCTGCTTTCCTGGAGTTTTCCTTTCTCTGCTGTGTGTGAGAGATTCCTGTTGTTCTTACTGGATGCTACCAGGGCACATCAGAGGAACTTTAAGTAGGAGGGCAGGAGGTGTAGGTGTGTACCCAAAAGGCCCTCATCTGTCCTCTCTCTTCCCAAGCACTGTATTTGTCTGTTTTCCAGTGCCCACTCAAGGTTCTTCTTGGAAAGATAAATCCGTGCCACATTCCCCTCTCTGCACATCACAAAGGCAAAGACTAAGTGTTCAAAGGCTCCATTTTAAGAAACAAAATATAATTCTTCTGCCACCAGGGTCATGGCTTTCTCCTCTCAAAAAGAAGAAGCCTTTTCTTTATGTTTGCTGGGTTGCTAAGCACAGGTCATGCCAACATTGTGTGATTTTGACATAAGTAGTGGGCTGGGTGGAAATGAGAGCATGGGGGCAACTCTGCCTTCGCTCTCTCTGGGCGAACATCCTGTCTAGATTTATAGCAGACCAATGGCAGTCCAAAAGCACAATACAGGTGGCCTGTGAGCTGAAGTGTGCTGAAATTCAGTGTTCAGGAACTAACTTTAGTATTAATGCTGCATGACTGGATGCTGTCCACATATTAGAAATTTAATGTGCCATGGTTAAAGGTTGTGAGTCTCCGGAGCCAAGGCAGCAGCGAAGGCCCTCTCTGCTTCATGGGTCAAACACCACCCTGAAAGTTGTAGTGAAGTTCAGGGGAAAAGAAAAGACTCATCCCCTCTCTGGTCGGATAAAGCAGTTGCTGTAGATGGTTTGGTACAGTGCTGGCCTCCAGACCAGAAGGTCCCCAGCTGGAATCTCATCACCGCCACTGTTTCTAGATTAAATTCTAAATTGTGTACTGTCATTTGGAGGCCTTCTGTGCAGGGTCTCACTGAGTCACCAGTTATTAGGAATGCCTCCTATTATCGCAGCCCTAAAAGCTATTTGAACAGAAGCCTAATGTGACTGTGATTTCCAAGGACCATTTGCTGTTATTGCAGCTCTGCTTTGCTGTGAGTGAGAAACAAACCAAAGTTGCTTTCAGATCACATGAAAGGGAGGGACAGGGAAACAGTGGAGCTGGAGTGACATTCAAGCTGCCAACAAATGTAAATTCACAAAAAATAAACAATCTTTTTATTAACTAAAGCAGGGTCATTTCTACTGCAAGAAAACAAACAGGTTGCTTTTCTTCAAGCAGGCATATTCTGAAATTCTTGCTTTTTCAAGTATTTAAAGAATTAGCTGCTGAAAAAGTATGCACTGCCATACCCCACGGGCCAGAAGGACCTGCTCCTCTATAGAGGAGGAAGACATAGCAGAAAGGCAAATGCCTGCTCTCTGGGAGTGGAAGGCAGTCACTTGTGTGCACAGAATGAGAAACTACAAATGCAAAAACTATTCTGAAGGCACACAGATGCACATCAGAAATCTATGTAATATGGGAGAGTTTGGAGTCTGAACAACACAGTTTATGGGCTGGATTTCAGAAAAGTCCTGATTATACTTTATTGCTGACTCTTTCTAAGACTTCTTAGTCCTAAATCACCTCTATAAAATGAAAGTGGAATTTTGCCCAAAAGAGGGATGATTAAGGTACTAGGAAAATAGGTCTTTCATAAAGAATTTTTTTAGAAGTTCTGTTGTATCTACAGCTAAATGTGCTGTGAACAGCTTGCTCCTGTTTAGGAGGACTGATGTGAAATGGCATTGGTCCATTACAACTACTAGTGCTGGGTTTGATGCTGGTTGAATATTTGGACAAATATGTGTATTAGTCCTGTATTATACAGTTGTATACACAATTTAGCCCTGCCTTTTCCTTAGCCTAGTGCTGGGGTGTTTGGCAAGGATGAGGGGCTACATCAAAGTATCTATTTTGAGCATGAGCTGCCAGACATTGTCTTCATATCAGATGGACGGCAGCCAGCCATGCTTACAGAAGGACAGACGTCTGGCGAGGGAGAAGACAACTGAAAGCTGGGGCCATTAGAAGAAAGCAGTGGTACTGCCAGCTATAATCCCTGTCCCAGCTGCACACATCCCACTTAAGATGCTGCTGCGTTGCCTCCAGCAAACAGATCAGTAAATGGGGAAGGAAGGACAGTAGGATAATAGAGAGGTGATCAAAAAGAAGAAAGAGCAAAAATGTTTTTGCATCCATTTTATACATCCATACGATCATAGACCTAGCTTGCAGTACTTGAAAATCTTTGAAACTTAGGGCAGAAGTTTCAATGATTTCAAAGTGGCAAAAATCTCAACTGCAGAAGCAGACATCACAGTTTCTGGATAGCCTGAGATGCAAAAAGGATATTCTTACCATGACTGTCCCCTGGAATCTAAAAGCAGCAAATGATCCAGTTTTGTTGAAAACTGGCACCCTGGAAAAATTCAGGCCTGAATGTCCAGTGGAGTCACTGGAGCAGCAGCAGCCGCCTTCGTTACACGTTTTAAACCCCCTACAGGCATTGCCTTGGCCTAATGGAGACTGAGCCCAGGACAGCTTGCTCGTACCCACACTCAGAATTGGATCTCACGGCTTGGGTGTGTAGGTGAGGTGGTTGCCCCCATATTTATGATGTGGCAGGCTCACCAGACTTACAGTCCATGTCAGGACCAGCTTGTTGAACCAAAGTGGTGGCAAATGGAGGATTTCTAAGGTGACTGCTTTGCCCCTGAAGAAAGGTAAAGCTATTTGTAACACCTCTCAGGGGCTGCTGGTAAATGAAGAAGTGTTCTATCTACAGGCTGTGACTAAAACTGCCATTAAGGATCTGCTTAAACTAAAGGACTAAAGATTTGATTGAAGTGTATCCCACACCCTGAAGTTCTTAAAGAAAGTTTGCTCAGCAAACCATTCATAGGCACCTACTGGCATTATCAAAAACTTTTGAGTGCCCAATTCAGGAGGATCTGAACGTGGGTGCTTTTGGAGTTTGCTGCCTGCATCATTCTGCTGTCTGAATCTTTAGGTGTGTAAGCACTAATGTGTTGCTGTCCTTAAGAGAGTGTTAAAGATGTGACTTGAGCAGCCTATCACTTAAGACCGTTTATGAGAGGTCTCATAATTTAATTTCATATCATTGCTGCAGCTACTTTCCTCCTTTTACTAGATTGTGAGGTACAGACTCTGCCATCACACACTTATGTGGCTCTCAGCACAGCTGGCTGAGACTGTAAGTCCTCCCAAGATGCAAACAGTAAAGAGGAATAAGAGCATGAGGTGGGTATGTAGTGACAGAAGTGAGATGCTCACAGCTGGCAAGTTGTGTGTCACTGGTTTGTAGATTTGAAATGCCATTTATATCCTGACTGCTTGTCTCAGTGCACTGACTTTGTTCATGTGCCAGGTGTTGTGTTTGGCCTTTGGCATTAGCCTGTGCAACCATCACGAACTTCATCTGAAGCTGTGCTGGAATGCTGCACTGTATTGCCTTTTCCTTCTCCAGAATTTGTTTGAATTGCAATGCATGTGATCCTTCCACTTAATGACACATGATGGTTGTACTTTGTCTTTTGCCAGCTTGGGGTTTTCCTTTAGCCTGGGACAACTGGGAGCTACTTTTGAGCTCTGGCTGTTTGGAGTTTTTTTCACCAGTACCATGAAAATCTTTTGCTCTTGCTGGAGAACACATTTGGGAGCACAGAGCGTTAGGATCAGCTTCAAGCCCTGGTCTCCATTTGAGGTTCTTGTTAAATCCCGCTTCTCTGTGACACCAGCTCAGGAAACCCTTCCAGCCTGCTGCCTGAAGGAGTGGCCTGACAGAGCCAATAGCACACTCCGTGTCAGGCCGCGACTGCAGCGCTCCATCTGCCTTGCTTAGCTGGAGCATTTATTGTCCAAAGCCCTCCTGACAGGAAACATTCTGGCTGTAGTGAAGTATCCGCAGAGATTATTATGGTATTTGTTCCCCAAATGTCTCCCAAACCCACAGTATTGACTTCTGTGTCCTAATTATTCTGCAGCTGTTTCCAGCCTTGGAATATTACCTCTTAGGTGGAGGGTCTGATGTAACCACTGTCTCTTGGTATGCATTGTGGCATTTAAGTTGTTCATGAGCTAAGGAAATAACATGGTGCTATGAGGATCCAGTCGAAGCTGGGACAATCTACATTTATAAATATGACTAGATGTCTTCAGGAGCTGTTTGAAATCCTTGATATAAAATCCCTCTCTTGAGAGTACTTATTTTATGGCTCATATTTTTTTCTCTGTGAATATCAATACATATACATGCACATACATGTGTTTGTGTGTGACATATATGAGCAATTTTTGCCCCTACATAAGGAAGACATGGGTTGGTGTGTGTTTTCACGAGCCTGTGTGTCCCATCCACAGCATCAGCTCTCACCCTAATGAGCTGAAGCTACATTAGCAATATCCCAGGCAGATAAATTGACTTTAAACCTTGGTTTGATGATCCTACTAAGACATTCAATTAATTCTGTTTTGCAACAAGCTAATTTATGGCTTTGTGTTTATTCCAAAAAAATGTTGAATGTACAAATCAGTAGCAGACAAGGTAATGAATTATTCTACCTTCCTTCATGCTCTTGTCTTTACACTTCACTACTATAAGAATAGAAGAGGAAATATGAAAGAAATGTCTTTTGATGTATGAAATGTGGGTATTTTCTCATACTGAGCTGTATCTAACTGGTGTAAACACATAATCAAGCCCTCTAGGAGATGCTAATTAGTGCAGTAAATGTTAGTTTATTAATTGCCATTACGTTTCTCTTTGTTTCACCAGTGAATGTGCCTTTTCAGGAGAACAGATTTGATATGGTGTGTCTGTAGAATTTGTTTGTGTTCATGGCAAATGAAGACAAGTAGCCTAGCAAAGCTGTGATGAATTAACAACATTCCGTGCAATCAACGTTTCTGTAACACAGTCCACAAAGTGCATGGGCTTCTGTGTGATCTGAGAAGAAAAACAACACAAAACAAAAAACCCTAGAGGATTTGATAACAATTTTCTGCTCCATCTCTCTACTTGGTGTGTTTTTAATGAGCCCTCCAAAAGCACAGGTAGTAAAACTTTTTCCTTTTTGATGTGGCAGAATACACTGCCAAGACATACTGCAGGAGAGGCACTTCAAAGGCAAACAGCCAGTGAATACAATTACGTTAGGTGAGGCTGCTGGGTATAATTGAGTTCCTCCCATGCTCGGAAAGTGATAGGAGACAGTCCCTTAACAATTCCCTCTTTCTGCTCCTCCAGCTTGTCATTATGAATCAATACTTACCCTGTGATGTTCACATTTGTAAATTATACCATTACCACATGCTGCATTGCCTGTGTCAGGTACCTGGAGCAAAAAAAAAGGATCAAGTGAGAGGTCCCCCTGTAGGCAGCTGCAGCGGGGTGTATGGGGAGGGCAGAGCCAGCAAAGCCTGGAAGACAGCCCTTTGCCTCTGTGAAGGCTGCCAAATATTGTTGGAAATGCTCATGTCGGGAGGTGCTGGTGCTTCCAGGAAGCAGAAAAGGGGATGGTTGTCCTGGTTGCAGAGAGGGTGCAGAGCTAAGGCACAGGCATGGCAAGCTTGTTCTACACTATCCACATCATCACTAGGGGCCTTGGTTTTGGGAGGAAAACTGGGCATCCCATCCAAAGTGTCCTACATTTACCTTCCCCTCTGCAGTGGGAGGGTGTTTGGGCCAGGCCCTGTGTGCTTTTGCTCCCCGTGGCAAATATGTTTTTGTGGCTGAAATACCTTCTCTCTTTGTATACTTTTGGTATTAATATTGTTGTTCTTATCAGACGGGTCTTATTCTATTGCTTTTTGCTTTCAGTAAAATGTTATCTCAACCCATAGTCTCTGCTTTTTTTTTACTCCTTTACCAGAAGAGGCGGGGGGAAGGGGAGTGACTTATTTGGAGTTTAATTGCCTGCTGGTGTTAAACTATCACAGCTGTGTGTGTTGAGGCAACTTGATGTCCCAGAAGAACCACTGTGGAAAGCAGCATTGCTGGGTGTGGATCTAGGTCGTAGCTTGACCAGGCTTTCAGGATCTACTTTTAGANGTTGTCCTGGTTGCAGAGAGGGTGCAGAGCTAAGGCACAGGCATGGCAAGCTTGTTCTACACTATCCACATCATCACTAGGGACCTTGGTTTTGGGAGGAAAACTGGGCATCCCATCCAAAGTGTCCTACATTTACCTTCCCCTCTGCAGTGGGAGGGTGTTTGGGCCAGCCCCTGTGTGTTTTTGCTCCCCGTGGCAAATAACTTTTTGTGGCTAAAATACCTTCTCCCTTTGTATACCTTTGGTATTAATATTGTTGCTCTTATCAGACAGGTCTTATTCCATTGCTTTTTGCTTTCAGTAAAATGTTATCTCAACCCATAGTCTCTGCTTTTTTTTTACTCCTTTACCAGAAGAGGCGGGGAGAAGGGGAGTGACTTATTTGGAGTTTAATTGCCTGCTGGTGTTAAACTATTACAGCTGTGTGTGTTGAGGCAACTTGATGTCCCAGAAGAACCACTGTGGAAAGCAGCATTGCTGGGTGTGGATCTAGGTCGTAGCTTGACCAGGCTTTCAGGATCTACTTTTAGACTTTGTATGGAGAGAAAGGCTTTGCATATTTTTAATCACTTGGCTTGTGATGCCAAAATACAGGAGGAGGTGTTTCCCTTCTGTGTGGAACATGAGTACTTGTTGTGTTTTCATGGATTTTGGCTAAGACAACCAAAACCCAGATATCTTTTCATACTGCTTTCCCTGCAGAATAGGTTCTACAAAGCATTGCACTATGAAACAAAGAATATTTTTCACCCTGACAAGTGAAAAAGCTTTTTCATTATTTTCTTCAGTTATTTGCCTAGAAAAGTTTCACTAGGCCAGAGAAAATCTGAGGCTGAGAATTCTTGTTTCAGCTTCATCTTAGAGACCAAGGTTGTTTTGCAATGTCTTTGAATGAGTTTGAGTCCTTCCCTAATTAGTCCTGTTTAGGACATCTTCTGTTTTATATTATTGTACAAAAAACAACAGTCCCATGTCAGAAACTTCTATCTTGGACTTCTAAAGGTGTCTATTCAAGAGGCAGAATCCTTGCCTCTTTCCCTTAGGCACATATCTTGCCTCTGTGCTTCTGCAGAAGTCAAAGGCAGGCATGGCTGTGTGCTGGGACTCTGCATGGCAACAGAGGGTGTTGCTGCTGCAGGTCTTAATTGCCATTAAGTCATTGGTTTCTTTTTTGGTGATAAATAATCATAACTAGCGTATAGATATGTAGTTCTTCTACACTGAATTTGGAGGTTCTGTCCAAATGCTTGTATAATGAGTGCCAAAAAAAATATTGGAGCACCTTTTATTTTCCAGACTGATGCGATTTAAAAAAAAATGTAGATTTTGTGTTCAATGTTGTACTTCAGCATAGCTTGAGCAAAATTTCATGTTTTAAGTAAGGGGGCTTTGGTTTTTTGGACTCTAGTAGCAGAAGTGTATGGAGGATGGACCTAGCTTAGAAATTTGCTACAAATCTGGAGATAGGAACTGGCTTATCCTCTGAGACACGCTCCATATATGCAGAATCTATCTGAATAAATGAGCCCCTTACTTAACCGGGAACGTACTGTATATTCCATCTGCAGACTGAATGATTGCTCCATTTCAAGCCTCCTGACTCCCATGGAGCCATCTGGTACATGCTACTTTGTACGAATAGGTGAGGATTCCTGCTAACACAACAGTCTTCAACTAGGCAGAGTGCTGATATTTAGCACTCTGCTTCACATCTGCGCGCAAAGCCGTAACAGAAACCCCAACATTTTCTGTGTTTAATATTCAAATGAACCTTCTTTTTTCTCCTGGAAGACCAGTTGGGACAGGAATAATTAAAGCAATTACATCAGAAAATGAGTTGTGAATACACACAACTAAGCAGAGACTTCCTGTTATGTGGCATTGTAAATTATTTTTTTTTTTACCCATTGATTACATAGGGCTGACTGGGGAGGAAGGTGGGAGAGGAGAAGGTATGTGTTGTATGGATATTTTAATATCACTTTGAGATATTATCAGAAAATCAAGCTAATGGACATAATTCATGTCTGTAGGCAGCAGTGGCTGGTCATGGGACTTACCAATAGGTATGTAAAGGATGTACCCTTTTTGGCTGGACTCTTAATGTTGGAGGCATCCATGTGAGATTGGTGGTGTGGCACAACACCACAAGGGAGGTGCCTTTGTGTAGATGAGTCACTCCAAAGGGTTTCGGTGTCAGCAGACAGAACAAGGTGGATGGGGGAGAAAGGGAAATGGGCTAAAATCCAAAGGCTGCCTGCATCCTTGCTGTTTTATTCTCTGGTAGAGAGATCCACAGATATATTTAAGACACCCAATATGTAGCTGGAGAGACCTGTGTGCTCTTTGGTAATTAAAAAAGAATAAAGATACATAAGATCCCACTTTCCCTCCAGACGCTGCTCAAGGTCCTGCAGGGAAGGAGGCCAGAAGGACTTTGCAGCTGCTGTGTGGAAAGTGCTGCTACCCTGAGCTGGACAGTGGCAACCCTCATGCCTCTGGAACTTGTAGGGAAGTCTCAGCTCAGAAAAGCCCTTCCAAGTCTTTCTCTCTTCAGATGTTTTACTGAGTGTAGGTTACTTCTGCTGAGTCTGAAATGACACTCAGATCAGTAGCAGACACCTATCTGGTTTTGGTTTGACTTTATTCATTTATTTATTTCAGCAGCAAAAATAATGATGAATCTTTCCAATGTAAATGTCTTTTTTCAGCCTTTTGAGCTAGCTCTTGCTTCTTATACATCTTGACAAATAGGGAGTCAGTATGGATGGTGCCAAGACTCATGTTCGCTCACACCACGGTGAATACGCAGTTTAGCAGTGCAGAAATGGGTCTGTGCAGATCCTTGTGATTCACGTCACTGCAATCTCACTTTGTTTTGGTAAATGTTGCCCCTCAGACTTGGGATCTTACAAACTGGGATCTGTGCTCACATGCCTATTGCAAAATACAGCCTGCTAAAAACAGCTGTAAGGAACTCCTTTTGTCTGGTTGGGGTTCTTCACTTAAGTGCTTGTGGTGCCTGATTAAATTAGTAATCAGAGATATAGTCATGCTATTTTGTGACTCTGAGAGCCTTGATTGTGGATTATATTTACATACTGCAATTTCTTTCTAAATGGAGCTCTTTGTATTCAAGGACTTTAAGAGTCTTTCAGTCTGTGATAAAATCCAGTTTGCTGTAGAGGCTAGTTCTTGCTGTGGTGCCAAGCTCTTGGTTGGGCATGCTGTGTAAAACAGTTTTTCATTTGCACAATAAATATGGCTATGTAAGAGTTCATGTGTGGTGCAGTGGTTTTGCTGACCCTTTACACAGAAAAACTGCATGATGGCAGGCTGGCAGATGCATTGAATGCCTTCATGTTGTGTTGCTTCAAAAAAACAGTGTTTCCTTTTTTGTCAAAACAGAGGTTGGCTTGAACCAAAGCCACATAAATGGTACCAACAAACTTTGTGGTATTTAAAATCCCTGCATGCCTTTGGCCTGTCCCTGGTGAAAACAATAGGGCTGGATAGTCAGGCAGCCCTTACAGAATATTTTGTTGTGTTTAAAATCCACAATGTATGCTAAGACAGTAGCTCTGTCACATGCGTATATGTAGCAGAGGTAGGCAGGAGGAGATCGAACTACTCTGCTGATTTTGAGGCTCCAGAGCCATTCAGGTGAATCCTGTGGTTGAAGTCCCTGTTTAAAGTTTCTTCTAGTCCTGTTTAGAACAGTGACAGAAAACTTGATCTTCTGCATCAGCCCAGCTGTATTCACTTGCAAAAATGTGCAGGGAAAATGAGGAGGACTTGGGTCTGCCATGGTAGGGTGCCCCTGTGTGAAGGAAACCTTGAGCCAGGCTATGGTTTGAATCGTCTTAGAGTGGGCTCCAGTCACTCAGGGCTTTCTCTATGCATAGCCAGAAATTTCACCCAGGGTTTGAGGAAACTTTTGCAGGATGGATTTTCTTGCTTGCTTTGCTTTGTTTTGCTTTTCTTTCCCTTCTGGAAACTAGTGAGTTTTCATGAAAAAACTCATACTTCCTTCTCTGATGACATTTGATTCAAGCTCTGAAAAATTCCTGATCATCTTTAGTGGGCACTGTTCTTTAAAATTTTTTTATGACTTCTAATAGCAGTACAACTTATTTTAATATCTTACATTGATACTAACATGAAGATTCTGTTTATAAATGTGTCAGTGGGGTTAAAACAGGTAATTATATTTCTTGCCTTACTGCCCTTCTGAGGTAGTACTTCAAATCTGTCTGTCTTAATTTCCCTTATCCCATTACATGCCTTCTCCATAAAAATTCTTTGGAACTAGATTTTTATCACTTGTGCTAGGAAATGGAACTCTGATCTCACTTGGATCTTTGTATTGCTACAAAGTAAATAACACTCTAATGGAGTGCCTTTAATAGTAATTTAGAGGTACCTTACAGCATACAGTAGCCATTGAGTCTATTAGAATGGTGAAGCCTTTGGATGAATTAACAGACCAGATGCACAGATCCAACTTACACACTTATAACGAAATTCACTCTTTCCAGAAAATTAGAGTACCATCTTGCAGATTGTTGGAATGATGGTGCCTAATGCCATATTCCTTCTGCCACAAAATAGTTGCAAATCACTCCCTAGTGAACTGAAGTGTCCTACAGGATAGCAAATGGATCAGGAATGCCCCTGGAGTGAACTCTTTTTGAGTACAGAGGGTTTCTGTTCAAACAGAAAGTGCAGCTGGAGCTGCACTTGCATCTTGTGTTTCCTCTTTTGGCATAGCTGTGCCTACAGGCTTGTTCAAACAAGCCAAAAACAAGTCACCCTTGCATGGTGGCAGCTGTACTCAAAGTAACTTTGTGCCTCCAAGAAGGCTCCTATCCCTGTTCCTGGCCAACAGCTGGCGCTTGCTGAAGAGTGCAGGAAGGGTGACATGAGCAGGGTGACAGTCCCAACACCCTCCAGTTGCTCCATGGCTCTTGACCATGACTGGTCACAACTCAGGCTGGCGCTGGGGCCCGCCGGTGTGAAGGCAGACATTGGTGGGATGTGTCAGTCCAGAGCCAAGCCTGAGGGGAAGGCAAGGAGGCACACACAAATATGAAGAAGGGGTGTCCCCCAGGCAGGCTGCAGCTTGCCTGAGATGTTATTTGACAAGTGGCTCCATCTACCTGGAATATGCTGTCTCCAGTACAGTCCTGCCTGATCACACCCAAACCAGCCTTTGTCCTTCAGTAGCTATTCAAATGCACTGGCTGTCGTGCCTGGTTTTGCTGCTTTTAAGTCATGTTTAGTGATCTCATCCTTCATGGGAGGACTGTGGCCGTTAGGATTTGGTCTCTGTTAGTTGTTTGACTTGGGGTTTCCCTGATCTTGGATCAATGTTCCCCGAATTGCAGAGGTTACAGGCTACCCTCTAGCATAATGTAGGAACAGAAAGCTGTGGCACACAGGTGCAGTCACACCCAGCCCTTTTATTGGTATATACAGTCTAGCTGTGATCTTGAAGGAGCCTGTTCCCGGGGGCTCCATGTGTTGTTTAGTGTTAATGGCAAGCCATAAAATCTTAACCCAGGCTTCCTCCTGAGTCTGAGTGCCTCTGCTGGTAGCCTGCTGCTCTTGAACCAGGCTCTTCTGCTTCACGCATTCAAATGCTTTTATTTTATGTGGTTGGATGTAATGGGACTCACCTGTTTCAACTGCCAAGCTAAGTCAGCAAAATAACCTTGAATCTCTGTGAAGATTTCTCCTAGTCTCTTGAAATCACTGGATTACTGCTCCTCACCCCAAAATGTTCAACACCCCTTCCTGGCCACCAGAGAAAATCCAAAGCCCTCCAAACCATCAGAGCAAGAGCTAAAGCTGTCACTGTCATACAGTTTCCATAGGTAGCACTTTTCATGTTGATTACTGAACTTTTTAAGGGCCTTATTACTATGGCAGTGGAATTGCTTGGTGTCTTGTGTGGAACAAATAAAATGGGACTAAAATTTTGGCTGCAAAAGTTTAAAGGAATACAGTTACTGTGTGTTTGTTAATTCTATCTTTGCAGGAGGATAGCAGCTGCTTTTCTTTTCTTTTTTAACAGATGGAGTGATTTCTCATGTAGTGTTACAGTAATGACCAACGTGACACAGAAGGAAAATTCTGTGACAATATGGTGAGCAAGATCTTATTGACAGCTCCACTTGGTTGTAATTTGTAAGCTCTATATTGTTGCTCTATTCTTTTTTTTCTCCCCCCACTTCCCAAATGCTGCCTGTCTTTTCTGCCATATAGAATTAGATTTCAAGCTGAATCAAACAGTTTAATTTGAAGGATTCTTAGCTAAAAGCTGTTCAAAATGTTCACAAGAGTTTACACCTCATCATAAGTTTAAAAAAAAAATTAAAAAAAATAAAAGCATCGCATTATGAAATGATGGTGTGAAAATTATCCTGTATTTAATGTCTCTGTTGAGACAGCTGCCTTGATTCCTTCTGTAGCAGCTGATGCCTTCTCAAGGAAGGGAATTTCCCCCTTTGCAAAAGGAAGCTTAGCCCTAGCATGAATGAGGGCACAGCCCTAATGTGGACCATGAATGACTGGAGAGTACTGCTTGTAGCCTGCCCTGTGACTAAACACTGTGAAGGGGCTGGAAATAAGCACAAGGACATGACTGCCCACCAAAATCTGTGACTTCTGCCATGCATAGAGGCATCCAGAGCTGAAAATCTACCTGGAGACGCCCAGCCACAGCCCCTCTTTTGGAAGATAGCATTAACTTTGCCACTATGTGCATTTCTCTGTTAGGCAAAGGGCTCTGAGAGTCCCAATAATCTTTGCCGCTACCTTTATGGGGAACAAGCCACAAGGCAATCTATTTATTGGATATATAGGATGTTGTTCTACTCTTCCTTTGACTCTATTAAATTTGAAAACTGAAAAATAAAAAAAGAATGTTTGTTAGCTTTATATTAGCAAAGTAAAAAGTACAGTGGAAATACTTTTTTAAAGGGAACGTTGCAAAATAACAGGGATACTATTTTTCTGTGGATGATAAGGACGACAGAACTGGCCAGTGGATTCAGCAACAGAGTAAAGCAGAACTGCAGAGACAATCAGGCCAGTTTGAGTATAGGTGGAGCCTGCATGTGCTGCAGCCCTGACCTTCTCTGGTCCTGAGAGTTTTATAATCATCCTTGTTCCTGAGCACTGTGGATTGGCAAATTCTGCTCTTGGAAACAGTTCCCTAAAAAATAGTCCCAAGAGTTTGTTTTCATGTTTGCTACCAAATGCCAGTGGCTCTAACAATCCTATTGCACAATGTGTACAGTGCTAACACAGCCATTTCTTTATAACAGGGAGAAATGCCCCTAAGAGAGACATTTTCCTTTACAGTTCATAAATGGGACTTAACTTTTTGTGTTTTCTACACACACAAAATGAGGCTTTTTTGATCTCTGTAGCAGATTTGTCTTTAATTTCTGGAATTAGTGGAAACTTGTGATAGTGTTTTTTAGAAGGTTAGTTTGAAAAGGGGAGATTAGAATGATTCTTTATTTCACATTAACTGCCTTAAAGATTTCTCCAAGTGAAGGGCTACCAGCCTGCTGCTCAGTGACTAATAAATTTGATTCATCCTCACTCCCCACAGGGTTATCCTCCTTCTTACTAACGTTTGACATTTTACATTTTAATTAAAATCACCCTCCAAGCAGCAAACCACTAAGAGAGTGACAGATATTCCTACTGCAACAAGATATAAGAAAAAAGGGCAATTTGCTAACTGTATCTTCAATAGTGCCTCTCACTTATTTGCTACATGAGCACCTAATATCCCTCTGTGTGTGTGTATGTTAGACAAGGCAATGCCTATCTTAACATTCAGGGTATTTTCAGTGCCCAAAGACTCTATGTCTGCATTCCAGGAGGAGCAACTGGGACTCAGGAGTAGCAGTGCTTCCTTGATGCTCCATGAGCATGTATACCCTTCCCTCCTCTTGGGCTACAAGTTTCTGTAGCCTAAGAGAAGGGAGAAAGGGCAAAGAAGGGTTAAGTAATTCTAAGGTTTGAAAGCAATTGTGATAAAAATACTGCAGATTGCTTTGTCTGGCTGATGGCTGCCCCAGCCATTGCTGTGGGACTGGTTTTGTGGGACTTTCCTGCAGAGAGGAGCAGAATGAGGATGACTGGTGGATAAACCTGGTGGGCAGATGTAGAGAGGGTGTTTGTGTAAAGGCCTGTATTAGTCAGCACGTTAAAACATCACAGGAAGCTGGAGAGTAGGAAGCAAAGCTGGTGTCAGTGGCAGCATGGAGGAGATATTTGGTGGGAAGTGAAGCAAGAGGCTGGAGTGCATGTGAAAGGTGTGGGGTGCACGAAGCTGGAGATCAACATCACAACGTGCTTAGAAGGAAGAGGAGGTGATGCCACTGCAAAGGATCTATATCCCTTGCAGAGGTTAAGTCTCAAGGGGGGAGGTATCAAACGCTTTGATTATTTGAACAGAAAAAAGGAAGACCTGAAAATAGAGCAATGGGGGAAGGGTTTAACTGCTCTGTACATAGGTTAGAGGAAGGATAACCCATGGCAGTTCCCCTCTGGTGTACAGAGCTTGGTGACAAGATGATGGTAGAGCCAAAGAGACAAGGATGAATGCAGGCAGAGGGACAGAGGAGTGCTTAAAGTGCACTGAGGAACTGTTGCCTGACTCCATATGAAGAGATAGAGGAGGGAAAGACCTTGATGCACCACCTTAGGAACAAGCATGAAATCCAGAACAAACCCATCTGCTTATGAATCTCCTCTACTTTTGACAGAGAGTTCTGGTGAGACGTGTTCAGGTGTTCATGACAAACCAATTTTTTTTTAGATGGCAATGGCTGGATGTGAACAATGTAAAAATTCCGTCTAGCCTCATATAGTCTAAGTGGCTAAGTTGTGAGGGCAGTGACACAGCCTACACTTCATTTGTTTCTAACCCAAAGCAGCATTTTCCTGATTCTCACTGGTGTCTCTTCCTCCATCTCAAACCCAACAACAAATAATATTTTTCTCATATGTACCAAGGCTGCTGGTAATTAGATTTTGATTTCAAATTTCTTTAGAAAAGACAACATGCAAGAAGATCTTGCAAAATCCTGCAGGTTACAGGCTTGTCTGGGCCTTTCTGAATTATGATATGAAACCGAAAGGAATAGCAGAGAAATGACAACTCCCTTTCATGTGATACTCTGGCTGCCCTTAGGAGATGAACAGTGGAATATGTGACTTCTGAAGAGAAATATACTGAATAAGAAGAAATATACTGAAGCAGAATGTAATGAAATATACTGAAATATACTTCTGAAGAGAAATACACTGAAGAAGAAGGTGGCTTAGATATATTGGTAAAAATATATGGGGAAAGAGGGAAAGCTGTAAGGCAGATGGCAAAGCTTTACATTCACAGCTCATTTCTCCTCCCTTTTGGAACAGAAAAGTCAGAGGAACATGGTAGTTTCTCTTGAACAGCCTAATTTAAACATTGCCAAAAACAATCAAGTGGGTTGAACTGGTCTCTTGTACCTTCAAGGGGATATTTGTTTTTGGTTTGCTGGAATAGCTGCTAGAAAAAAAACCCCCTCTGTGTCATGTCCTCTTGGAAATAACAGCTTGGTGTGTAGAAGTTGCTCTAAGAAATAGTGTTTGTGTCTCGTCATGACTTGGTCCTTAGGAGGCAAGTAACAAAAAATGGTAGAGGTGCCCCCTTGCATCCTGATGTCTCAATTTTACGTGGAGGAGGGTCTTGTGTCAGCCCTGGTAGAACCACCTTGACTTCCTGAGTGCCATTGTTGAGTGTCTTTGTGTGGTTATGATGGAGAGGATCCTGGCTGTTTTCAGAAGCAATTTCTTTAAAAACTGCAAGGATGTGTGGATGCTTTGTTGGATTTTTTGAGTGCATACACACATGTGAAAATAGGAAGCAGATACCATATCTCAGGAAAATGGCTGCAGTGCTGTACAAATTCTTACCCTCTGTCAGCCATTCCTCAGATTTGTTGAGTCATAGGTTAGTCTACAGAGGCATGTGGAAGAAAAGAAACCCAGGCTAGCTAAACGATCTGAATTTAAAGTGAACTGATTAAATTCCATTAAATCCCTGTGTACATGTCCTTGTTCAGAATTAAGGTAAAATAAGATAAGTCTCATAAGGGCTGAGTTAATTCTGAAGGAGAATACGTACACAGAGATTTAATGCATTTTTAACTAATCCATTTTAGCAGTTAATTCAGATTAACTGTGCTCAGTTTTCCTCTCTGGCAAAGCCCTTCAAGGGAGCAAGATATGGAAAAACACCAAGCTGAGCAGTGCAATGTTTTTTAAACATCCTATGCTGTAGATTACAAAGCAGATAATTGGTGCCACAGCACTCCTGTGAAGAATGGCTGCATGCAGACCTACCTGTGTTGGTGCTGTTGGAGGGGACAGTGGTCTTGGGAAGGACTTGCTAAGACCATTCTTGCTTCCAGCTTTGAGAAATGCTGAAGCACGCTGGCAAGGCCTTGGATAACCTGCTGCTACAAGGAATTTTGATCCTAAATGAGATGTCTGTGCTAGCAAAGTGAATACTCCTCATAATGAGTGTGGAGTCAGCTGATACCTGTCTGCCCATTGTTTGTGTACCAGAGATGCAGGATGCAGTGTGAATCTTGATGGCTTCCCTCCTACCTGGAGTGATGTATTCTTTGACCAAATCCTGTCTTCACTCTTTTGTGTAAACAAAGCATTGCTTAGCCCCATGCAGTCTCTCATTTAAAAAGTCAAAACCTGGAGTTTAAGCTTTACTATTGATTTAAAAAAAATATACTGCAAACAATAGCTTAAAAGGAAATGGGAGATTATGAATAAATAATAAGGTGCATAGGTGTACAGGGAAAATACAGCAGTCCATAAATATAACTAAGAATTCAGTAGTACAGTAAAAAGAAAGGGCATAAAAATGTAGATGACTAAAGCAATATGTGTGCAGAGAAATAATAATATACCATGAATTAAAATACGCAAGTATTGGGGACTGAATTGCTTTTACTACTCTATACATTTTTTTAAAGTACCTAGAGGCATTCAGGTATGAGTGCTAAAAGAAAAATATTATTATTATGGATTTTGGGGGGCAGATGAGTTGGAACTCAAGGATGTCTCCTGTGCCTTAGCTCTATTGCATGTGATTAAACACATTGGGCCAAATTTATCCCTGGTCTGCTATATTTACTGTTGAAAGCACTTTGGAAAAGCGCATATTAAAGCTATATGTAAAAAAGCACTGAATTTTGAGCAGGCATTTAAGGCCAGGCAAAAATCAAAGATGTTCTCTCAGGTCAATTTAGTTTTGGGTGTGGGGAGCAGTTGCTCAGTCACATTGGTCCAGTGAATCTGAAACAACAGCGCGTGAAAAGATATGGTGGCAAAATAATGGCTCCATGTGGAATGCCTGCTAATGCTAATCACTGGCTAGGCTATTTTTCGGGTTTTACTCATGGATTTTATCCTAATTTTTTCACTGATTATTATTCTGCCTCGATGACAACCAAGGTAACTTTTCGCCCTGTTTCACAGGGAAATTTGGAGCCAACATTTTCTGCTGCACTGTGGAGCTCACATAAGAAAATTTTTCATAGAATTGCTTAGGTTGAAAAAGAATTCTAAGACCATCAAGTCCAATCATTAACCTAACACTGCCAAGTCCCTCACTAAATCACGTCCCTCAAGGCCACAAATACATGACTATTAAGAACCTCAAGAGATGATGACCAAATTATTTATCTGGGCAGCCTGTCCCAGTGCTTGACAGCTCTTTCTGAGAACTTTTTGCACCTAAGTTTCAATCTAAACCTCTCCTGGAACAATTTGAGGCAATTTTCTTTTGCCCTATTGCTGGCACTTGGGAGATGAGACCACCCTCCACCTGGTTACAACCCAGAGAAAGAAGGTGACATGCTGGGGCTCGGCATGGCCTTTGCTCAGCACTTGTGCAGGTGTGCAAGCTGCTGCAGCATAAACCTTCACACCTGAGTGGAAGAGGATGTGGCGCAGGGCTGAGCCATGGCACCTAAATCATGTGTGCTGAGTACTCAGAGAGAGGAATGGTCAGGGACAGGGCTGACCAGGAAAATACAGGAGTGGTCATTATGGTCACCAAGTTGGCCATAATGAAACTACCACATAAAAACTCTGGCAAGAGGCAGAGCTTGTCCAGGGCAAGCAGCAGAGTTGGAAGAGGCCGTGCTCCCTGCCTTTTTGTTTCCTGGAGGATCAGGGAACCATACATGGCCACTTTGAGACTTTGTCCTGTTTTTGCCCCCTTCATTTAAATGCTCTACAAAGGAGAAGGGAGGGTCCAGTTTTGTCTGCCCCTGGTTTGCATCTGTACCTCATCAAGATATGTGTGTGTGAGTCTTCAAAGCTGTACAGTGAGTTAATGGGGTGCATGTATAAAGAGATATTTGTCTTTTCTGGATGCTTTCAGATGTGTTGACATGTAATACTTGCCTTTTGCCTTTTATTTCTATTTCTGGTCGTTGAAAATATCCCACCAGTTGCCATTGCAAGCAGCTTGTACCTCATATGGCTTGGGTTTGTTATCATGCACTCCCCTGTGGGGAGAGGCTCTTGACCTCAGCGCAGAGGCTGCATTATTGGCAAAATGGCTTCAATGTGCAAACGGTGTGAGGGGAAGCTCAATTTTCTGTTTCCTTTAAAGTATCAGGATCACCCAGGCTAAAAGGATTGAGGTGTTTCCAGAAGCGTGCAGACATTTCTGTGATGGCTGCTGAGCCTTCTGGGAGGTTTGAGTCCAGTGGATGATGCCCTGCTGCGCTGCTTCGGCACAAGACACCTGCCAGAAGTCAGTCCACTCCTAACAAGATCAAAGAAGAGCTGCCACTGATTTTTAAGGCTGCATGGCTACAGACTAGAGCATGTGTGCAAATCATTCCTAGGGATCATGCTTTATTTTGGTTACAAGAGTGAAAATAAGGTTATCCTCTCAGAAAGACAATTTCAGCACCTCTCATTCTTCAAGCTGAGCAAAGCCCTTTCTTATCATATCATTTTCTTGAGCACTGTTTCCTGAACAGAGGTAGATGAGTATGGGGAAGCAGGACTGTGTGTATTTTGACTATGTAGCAATGCATATTGTTGTTAAAACTGAGGATCAGGCACTTGGATCAATAGAAGAAAAAATTACCCAGAATTTCCATGCCAGACTCAGTGACACAAAAAGAGGTCTGTCAGCTCAGGGTCTTTGCATGCCCTCTCTCTAGTGATGCAAGCAATATCTTGACTTTCTCCCAGGTGAAACTATTCCTAAAAGCAAGGAACAGCAGACAGAGCAAACTGTCCTGGTGGCCCAGTTTGAATCCTGGCCTCATCTGCACAGTGGTGTTACAAAAAAGCAGGTTCAAATGCAACACTGCTGCCCATGCTGAAGGGTCTCGGATGCCTCTGCTCTGCTGCTCCCTGTGATGGAGGAGCCAGAACTGGCACCCTTCAGCAGGGTGGATGACAAGGGTGGCTCAGGCCCTCTGTGCTGTGGCAGGACTCTCAAACCCTGCAAATGGCTTTTGGGGAACCCACTGCCTTTACAGAGGGACCCCTGGCCTGTGTAAGCTCTTCCCTGCCATCCATCCTCGTGGTCATCCTCCAATGGCACAGACACAATGAGCTCATATCTTGGTTTGATAGTTCTAACCCTTTGGTTGTTCCTGGCACTGAAGTCTGTCTTTCTGCTCCTGTTTCTGTTCCACAAAAAGGCAAGTGATATCTTGTCCATTACATGGGTGGGTTGTGAAGATGTAAAACTCTTTGGAGGAGATAAGTCCTGCAGGCATCCTCTTTTGCAGAGCCTTGTGCCTCACCCTGGATTTGAAGCATTGAAATCTGCCAGACCCTCTTCCAAGCCTGGACCACAAAGCATCTGTATGGAGTGGGACTGACACACCTTGGGCACGGTGCTGGGGAGATAAATATGTCTTCTTTTTTCCAGATGTCAGGTTTTGCTCCCTTCCCTGTTGCAGAGGTAATGGAGGGCAGTAGCGGCATGCCTGGGCTTCCTCTGGGGTCATGGCAGCTGCTGTGACAGAGGGGAGCATGGTGGGCTGGCTGGATCAGGGAGTGTGGTGGTGAGAGGCAGCAAAAGTTTACATTTGAGAGAGCAAAGTGAAGAAGTGTGGGATTGGTGAAGACTGGGTGCTGCCATACAAGCACCATAGCCCCAAGTCTAATGGGTAATAGAGTCATTAATTCTGCTGATTAACTTGGCCTTGGGGTTCCTGGAAATGACATCCACCCCCTTTCTTTTTTTTTTTCCTTTTCTTTTCTTTTTTTTTTTAAGCTCAAACTGTAGAACGGAGGAGCACAGAAAACAAGCTAATTAGAGAGAAATCAGGAGAAAAGAAGCAGGGAGAAAAGAGAAGACAGTCTGAGCATTAATGAGACTGATTTGGGAAGAGGATGTGACAAGCTCTTCAAAAGCATTATTGTCAAATGTGTCACTGTTTCATAGACGGCTATTGCTACCTTTGAGCTTCACGCTGATAGTTAATGATTTGAAACTATAAAAAGATTGAAAAGGTAAAAGAGAAAATGGCAGACTCGACTGGATTTTAATGAGAGTCCCCCCCTTCCCACTTTTCTCTTTTTCCATACGAAGCAGCCTTGGAAAGTAGAAAAAAAGTTCAGTTTTCCCCTGCCTGCTTGCTCTCTCAAGGCAAAAAATGTTTACAAAGGAGAAGGGAGAGTGCAGAGGTCCATCTGTCTCGCTCTGACCACCATCCATCTTCCCTTCCTCAAACCCTCAGCTCTCCCATTCACTGTCAAGCCATGGTGGGGTTGTGGTTGTAGAGGCAGAGGACTGACAAAAATAAGCTGAGATTGATGGAAGAGACAGCTATAGCTCTTGTTTGTTTTTTTGTGACGTGCTGAGCAGAAGCAGTCTTCACACTGTGAAATGTAACAAAGAAATCTAAAGTGATTACACAGGTTCATTTGTCAGTATCACTGCTCCAGCTATTGCTGTGTGCAACAATGAGATGACAAGGCATTTATTGCTGATGGTTGGTTATTAGCCGCATTATAGGAAACATTAGCACAGTCTAGGATACATAGACCAGGGAGACAATAGCTTTCTGGGCTCCAAACTCAGCAGGGTAGCCTTGTCATTAAATTTGGTGGCACCAATTTAATTTTTTTTACAATAAATTGAAAGGAAACTTTGAAAACTAAGTCTGTAACCCTGTATTTACCTTAAGACTGATCAGTGTGCTTTCTTTGAATGCTACAGTTTGTATCAGAAAAGCTGTGCAGCCCACCAGGCCAGCAAATCTAAAAGCTGCAGTGGAAAAGCCTTATGATGTGTGGCCTCTTGGCTGATCCAATCACGACGTTCTAGCCCTGACCTCCAAAGTGCCCCTCTGCCACTGGGGTGGACCAGGTTCTTCTCAACCAAGTCACAAGCAAACCTACAAGGAGAAAAGGCTTCTGTAAATTTTTATTAAGACCTTTGTCTTGCTCTTCTTACCTTTCTCAGACATGCTCATTTTTTGCTTGTCTTGCCTGGGTCCTTTAGGGTCAGATCTTGGTACACCTCCCCTCCTTGTAAACAGCCCTGTAGAAATCACCATAAGCCATAGAATTGTGGAATGTCCTGGGTTGGAAAAGACCTTAAAGATCATCCAGTTCCAATGGCCCCTCCAGGGGCAGGGACAGCTTCCACTTGACCAGATTGCTCAGAGCCCCATCCTGGCTTTAAACAGCTGGCCTTAAATACTTTCAGGGATGGGGCATCCACAGCTTCTCTGGGCAACCTTTTCCAGTGCCTCACAACCCAAACACTAAAGAATTTCTTCCTAATATCTCATCTAAACCTACTTGCAGTTTGAATCTATTCTCCTTTGTCGTGTCACTACTTGCCTTGTAACAAGTCCCACTCCATCTTTCGTGTAGGCTCCCTAGGTACTGGAAAGCCACAATTAATTCATCCTGAAGCCATCTCCTGTCCAGGATGAAAAATCTGAATTCTCTCAGGCTTTCCTAGTAGGAGAGGTGCTTCACCCCTCTGATCATTTTGGTGTCAGTCACCTGGACTCGCTCCAACAGGCCCATGTCCTTCCCGTGCTGGGGACCCCAGAGCTGGATGCAGCACTGCAGGTGGGGTCTCAGCAGAGGAAAAAAGTCTTTGACAGTGAGGGCTGAGTATGGAAAGTAAAGGTTTGGCATGCATGGGACGTGACTGGATGACTGCCATGTTTATTAAGCCCTAAAAGGACATGCCTGTTCTGTGGCAAAAGCTGTGTTTGCACAGTGGTGCGAAGCCAGCCCTCAGTTCTGGGGTGAAGTGCCTACTTTTTGTAGCCTTTCAGTATCGAGTTTTTGCAGTAAAACTAGAAATTCTGGTGGTGGCTTGTTCTTTTCAAAGAAAGTTTTTTATTATATAATTCATTTTCTTATTAACTCAGTCAGTGAGTAATATATTCCCTGTTCCATTTTTCTGACACTCAGCTTCAGTTGATTTTATGCTACCATCAGATTTCCAGAATGCCCCAGATTTTGGCACTGACAGCACTTAAATAAACTGAAACAGTTGTCCTGGGAAAGTTGGAGGTTTTGACAGCTGCATGAGGGATCATGGGACTACAGCCCATAAAATACCAGTGTAGGGGAATTACAATGTTTTAAAACCCACTATCACTTGATAACATTGTAAATAGCAACAGGAGCCGTATTTGAACAGATTCAGGACAAACTCAAGTATCTTTCAATGTAAAAATGAAATTTTGCTGGAATCTCTTCATCACCAGATTTGTATGAATCAGATGTGTTTGGTTTTTTTTTTTTCATGCTATGAAATGTATCATTTTCTATGTCCTATATATTGTCTGCCTAGCAATGAATTTGATCTAAACTGTTTGTTCTGGATTCATTGATCAGAGAAGTAAGCTGAAAAGATTCTGCCAAGACTCAGACCCTTAGGATTCATAAGTTAAGTTGTAAATTTTATAGCATTTTTGAGGTTGAAAAGTGGTATTTTTTTTCTAAATTGCATTTACCAAATGTGTGTGAGAAAATTAATACAGTCAAGTCTCTTGCATTTGTTGAGCAAGGTGATTTTGCTCCCCACTAGACACACTCTGAGCCACATCATCTGTCTCTGCCCAGCAATTAATTTTGCCATGAACTACCCAAACAAATGTTTCCTGCAATTTCAGCATCACTGTGCCATTCTCTCATTATTTCTACTCTTGTGTTAATTTTGTCTTTACTTCCAACTTCCTGCTGAAATCCTGTGATTTCAGTGAAATCTGAAAATATAGGGAGCTGATGGCACTGTGAATTGGTTTCAATTAAAGAATGTGTGCCTGCTGAGCTGGGGTCCCTTGAAACAAATATCCTTTGCAAGATGGATAGATAGCAACACCTGTGACCCAGCTTTCAAATGAGGAAATTTTATGGAAAAAACAGAGCAAATAATTTAATTCAACAATAAAAATATTAAACATCAACAACAATGAGAGTAATAATAATATCATGTAACTCCAGACGAGCGGGTTTGAAAGGGTAGCAAATAGGTCTAAATCTATGGTGGAAATTCAGAATCAAATAAGAATAAAATTTTGAGGCCATGAAGCTTGAAACTTGTCACAGAAGAGGCATCTAAACTCTCAGAAAAGAAAGCAATCTCTATTTGAGAGCACACAGGCATTTCTGATGAGTAGGGTCTGATGAGTCAGCATTTCAGCTACCGAGTTAATGCAGCATTTGGCAATGAAGCTAGAAAAAAAAGAGTATAAAAAATCCCTTTGGCATGAACTTTGCTTCTGAGATATATGCAGTGAGTGTATGTCTGAGAAGTGGGAAGGTTTTTGAAGTTATAACAGCGGCTGTTTTAATTTGGGGCAGGCTCATTAAGGAACATGGTTTAAAAACATAGATTTTGTTCCCTCTGGCTGTACACAGTGCTTCACACTAAACTTGGCAAAGACAAAATGCAATCCAAGAGAAGGTATCTGTATTGTAAGATAAAATACCTCAAAGACTGCCTGCTTTGTGGCTGGCTCAGATCAGATAAGGGCTGCATCTATCATGCCCTCCTTGTGGTGTAAACCAGAGCTAGAGGTATTAAGGGGTATGCTAAGATGATATGTCAAAATTTAATTTAAATCCTACTGCAGTCAAAAAGGCCAAATCTTTCAAAATATTAGATGTTTAGTAGCAGTTCGTGCCAATGGAGTTTTGTTGCCTGGAAGGTAAATGGTGGAAAATTATATAAAGAAGCAGTTAGCAACCCTGCATGTTGGTCCCACGTATTGTCATAGCAGTTTCACTCAGGCAGAAGCACACCTTGCTTCTTGTAAAGGCTGGGTTGTGTTTCTGCTCGCTCTTCTCACAATTTCCACATGGAATGTTAAGGTTGGCTTTCAATATAAAACTTGTGGAGAAATGACAATGTCTGCTTTTCAACTGAGACTGAAATATTAGACTAAAGCTTAGACTTCAGATCCACAAGAATTTGTACACGAGAGAGCAGCCACTAACTGATGACACACTTAGAGGAAATGGATTTAAAAAAGTAAATTGTTTTTTTCCTTGGAAAATGCTGAACTTTCAGAGTAAAGTATTGACCAGCTATCCATTACAAATGATACACAGGTATTTCAGACAAAGGATTTTATTGTCACAATTAATCATTATTCGTGTCATGACTGAGCCTCCGAAGGCCTAGTGAAACCAGATCACTGATGAACCAGGCCCAACAAATACTAAGAATTCACAGCTTAAATACACAAGAGAGCCATGAGAAAGAGTTGTCTTATAAAAGCAGCACAGCAAGCTGCTGTGGAGAGAACACCCAGCCTGAAAACTGGAGCAGAGTCCTTGCGGCAGCCCCTGCCTGGGCAGTGTGATTACTGCCCTGAGCTAAGCCTGGATAAGGCTGCAGGACCCAGGTTAACTTCTCTGCCCAGAATTGGGCTGGAAAACACGGTTGAGTGGCTTGGAGGCGGCGCAGCAGCCTTTAGCATGGTGCTGTGTGTTTGTGCACCCGTGGCACAGCCACACCTGCAGCCAGCTGGCTGTGCAGGGGATCCCTCCGCCCCTGGGCTGTGTCAGCCTCCCTGTGTGCATGTGCAAAAAACACCGGTGGAGGAAAGTCAAAGTAATGAACAAACATTCAGAGCTGACCCTGAATGTTTGTGGTTGGTAGATTAAAACAAAGCTCATTGCAGCAGAGTTGCCCAGGATGACCCTTGGAATTTCACTTTTAAAGGTCAGATGGTAAAAAACACTGCTTTGCTGCTTGTAGGAAGGAGAGTTTAGCTGTAAGGTCACTTTGTTTTCACACTCTCAGAAATGTTACCTCCACCCTTCACAGGGAATGTAAATCAAGTAAAAAACCACCCAGCAGGGTTATCAGGGTAACACTAAATCAACACCAGCTGCAGCTGCTAGGGGTGAATGTAAAATTTACAGTGAGGCATATGTCTGTTGCTACTGAGCGATTAGCAGTATTTTCAATTAAAACATGCAAAGACCGAGATGATTTTTATTTTAGTGGTCTAAATAAAAGCAAACTTAGAGGCCAAACTAGTCCAGGTTTTTAATTCAGTGTTCATGGTGTCTCTAAATCAGGACCGTATTGTAAGCTAGAAGAGAACAGGGAGGAGGGCAAACTTTCCTTTCAGCAGTTTTAAAAAACTGCTGACTAAAATCTGCATCTGTCATCTTGTTATTGAAAAGTACAAGTAAAAGGTGAGAGAAAATTGTGTCTGATATGGGATGTTTAGTTGACAGACAGCTCATTGTAACAGATGTGGCTCCTTTTAAATAGCACCATAAATGAGATCCCAGAAAGACAAGGACAAAGGCTAGGAGAGAGCACTTAGTCTAATTAGACAGAGAAATCCATTTCCGTTTTAACTGAATGCTTCCCTGAATGTGCAGAGATTTCCAAGTTATGAAGCACAAGCAAAGGATGGAGGCTACAGCTATCAGTTCATAATCTGCAAGGCATGGAATAATAATGGTCCTCATTTTTCAAGCACTGATCTTCAGTAGTTTGTTAAACCCGCACATCAACTCCTCACTAAAGCACCTGCAGATTAATGGCATGGCTAGAAAGCTTTTCATCTGGTGTGTATGTGGGGAGAAATTGTAAAGAAAGCAAAGAATGGCCTTAACATTTGTTCCATTAAAAAAAACAACAAAACCACAAAGGAAAGGAACTGGTAGTCCAGATTTTTACTTATGCCAAACTTACGGGAGAAATAAAAAGACACGGGAACGGTACTATGGTTTCTATAGCAATCAGCACTCCAGACTTGCCATGCCTTTCTGTGTGTGCTTTATGCTTGCCACAAGATATTTAAGGCAGGAGCCCTGTCACCCGACTTCAGCTCTTTCACTGCCAGTCATTCATGTATTACTACCCTTATAAACATACGTGAACCAAAATTTTCCAGGATCCATCTACAGTTAACTTTGGGAGAGAGAGGCATCTCCAAACTTTGTTTTATCTTGTCCAGGGCATGTATCTGAGTATGGCACTTCTCAAGGGTTAACCTGTCAATCTATTGCCCTGCACCAGCTGCAAAGGACAAATATTTCAGCTTAGCAGATGTGTTTCTAGACAGAGTTAGGGTGTGATTTTATGAGAAGTGATTTTGCATTTGTCTCCAGAAAACACTGAAAAATTTTCTACAGAGGTCTTCACACTTGCTTATTTTTGATCTTTCTCTATTCTACCCAAAAAAGAAAGGGGAGGAATCCAGGAAGGGAAGCTCGAGGAAATGGAGAACATGACTAATTTTTGTTGACTGTTTTTGAGCAGAGCAGGCAGCCAAAATATAGCGCCTTGGACATTATGTGGAATGACCAGGTAGCCAGTCAAGTAGTTTTGATGCAACATTTGTGTTTTTCTAAATAAGTAATTCTGCTTTCTTGGAACCTAGGGAATCAAATGAACGGAAAATATTTCTCAGCCCTCACTCTGTACCTCTTCTGTCAGCATTTCCCTGACCTCCCTGAGAGCCTTTATTTGCAGTCCTGTTACAGCGCTTGCGCAAATCTTGTTTTTGCTGGTGGTTTTGGATGTGTTTTTCTGCACCCTACCAATAAGTAGCATGTGCTAACAGGGCAGCAGCAGTGAAGGAAGAGCAAAGTGGCTTTCAGAGAGCCATGGGTACCCAAAGTCTGTGGGTCATCTTTAATCTGGTTGCTGTCACATATTGAAGCCTGAGTTGCAGCGCATTTTCGCTGCTCTTGCCCATGCCAGCTGCATTGACCAGGAGGGATATGCTAATGTTAGTGAAAGGCTAACTAAGAAGTCTGGCAAGACAGTGGAGTGAGGAGAAACAGAAAGTAATTGTTTTCTCCAAGGAAAAAAGCCTTAACCTCCTCTTGCACAGCCAGCTCCTCTTTAAAAGAGTAGAAGTGGGAGCAGGGAATGATGAGCCCCACTCCATCCTACATCCCCAAATATAGGAAGAATGTCTAGGATAGAAACATCATTTTAGGAAGGATTTGGTACCTCTGAGCTGTGCTCCTTGCATGTGAAGGAATATTCCATTAATTTAAAGGGAAGAGCAAGCACAACCTCTTCCCAGTATGACAACAGCAGCCTTCTAGATGGTCTGAGCAATAGTGCTGTGTCTTAGTAACATGTGAGCCAAACAAATACTGGTTTTTTTTGATCGTAAGATCTGCCAGACTCTTGCCAGTGGTGTTTAACAGGCAAATTGCTTAACAATTACAGGATGGGTTCTGCCACTGGGATCTGTGCAGGTGCAGGCTCCTGGTTGTAGGCCAGGCAGATTTTGCAATGTCACTGGCTAAAAATATTTTTAAAGGAAAACATGATGAAATTGCATTTCTTTCTGTGTGTGTGTGTACCCATAAGTTTATATAGACACACCTTTATGTGTGCGTGGGCATGTGTGAACACAGATACATGTGTGTTTGAACTGCACATTTGCAGTATTTGGAGCAGCATAAAAATCTTGCCAGCTTTGCTGGTGATGAATTAACCCCAGTGGATTGAGTTTAGTTTGATGACTCTGAAACAAAACAAAATAATCCTCAGCCCTGAAGATTGTCAGCACATAAAATGATGAAATAATGGATGTTAGAAACTCAGCAACATTGTTTTGTGTTTTCAAATGGCATGGGATAACATGGGCACAAAAGTGTATTGCAAGCACAAGCTGGGAATGGGTCAAGTTACCAATCACTGCTGGATTTCTCCATGAATGTGGGCAGGTAGTTGAGCACACAGGGCAGTATTTTCCAGACTTAGAAGCTTGTGGACTTCATTTGCTTACAAAGCCACAGAATAGGAAATGTACAGAGTTATTTATCTGTGATTTTGATCAGAGACAGCCTTAAGTGAGATACTAAGAGAATTAGCTGTGGAATAGATTTTGGTGACAGACATCCTGTGCTGAGCTGTTATGTAAAAAGCTACCTTACCTTCTCTGTCAGCTGTGATATCTGGCTATAATTAGAAAAAGTAATATCTGTCAAATAATTGGTTATGCACATTTTGATTAATTTCCTGAGACAATTCCACTCCTGTGCCACTTCTCAATCTCCCTGTGATTTTTAATTTTCTCATTTGGGGAGAATGTTCAGTTAATTAGACTCCAAAATCTTGCAAACAGCTCTGTAAACATATGTGGTAAGATTTATTTCTTTATATTTGTGAGATCCTGATATAATTGTTGTATGAGTGTATATATATATTAATATATATAACATATAAGCAATGCATGGCAATCTTAAAAACTGTCCTCTAAGTTATATAGCACATTGCTACTGAAAATGGAAAAGAAAAACTGTGGTAGAGAATTTTTCTTGAAAGTTTAGTTATGCTTTGAAGAAGGACTATAACAGTCTAAGAGTGCTGTAAGCCTGCTTTGCTGGTTGGTCATGCTTCAACCAGTTAAGATTGTGAAATATGTTTTTGGTGAGATGAAATGTTTTGAAATGTGAGGCTTGTTCGTCCCATTGTGGATTTGTTATATACATTTAATTTTCTTAGAAAGGAGTTAACCTGAAGTCTTCTTAGAATCTTGAATTTGGTATATCTGTCAGACAGTGATGATTAACCTCTTCAAAATGTAAAATCAAAACAAGCAAGAGGAGAACACACGCTTTAAGAAAAGGTGTTGTCTCAGGCACAGGACCAGCTGAAAGACAGGGAAAAGGTGTGGAGAAAACCAAGGAAATCCGTTCCCAGTCTTTTGTAGGGCTACTGCTTCGATAGCATCTGTGCGTGCTGCGTTGGCAGGCGAGCTGCCTGAGGGGCTGCAGTCTTCTCCAGCGGATCCACAGGTGTTGGAGCTCGAGGCTGGCTCCGGATCTGTGCCAGGCACCCCGTGCCCTGCCTGGCTGTGCTGCCCCAGGCTCTGCTCGGGCTGGGGAGCGAGTGGCAGCAGCCGCGGTGCCAGTCCCGGCCCTCCCGCCAGCAGCAGGCACCAGCATGCTGGGATGGCTCTAGCCTGAGGAGCCTCCAGGCTCAGGGCAGGGTTTAGGATGAAGAGGTGCTTTTCTGTGGCTTTGTATAGATAAGAAACCATTAAACATCCAGTACTGCTCTGGAATAAGGGTAACTGGAGAAGGATCAGGTTTTTTATCTTTTTCTTTCAGCACTCCCTTTTGGGCACTCAGTAGGAACTGCAACCCACACCAAATGTGTTGTCATGTTCAAGCAATAGCGTGGTATCTTCATGGAGCATATACTGCTGATTATTTCTCCTTATAAAAATTTTGAATGAGATCTACCTGCATTTTGGCAAAGATGCAGGTCAAATATCTTAAGCGTTAGATCAAGGCTCACAGTGAATTCTTGGGCCTTGTGAAACACTTTGAAGACTTTTACTGATTTGAAAGGGGCTAAGATTTGTCCATAATATGGTGCAAAAAGACTTGACTTTGATCTCACCATCTGATATTAAGCCTCTTCTCAGTCCAATCTCTACTTATTTTCTATGTGAGTTCATTCTCCTATATGGAGAAGGCAGAGTTTTTACTCCAGAGCTGACCTGGGAATGGAGTCACTGTGACCAAATATTGCTAGGTATAGGGATATCCCTGCTGATCTGCACGTTGTTCAGGAGATGGAGCCTGCAGAGGAACCCTGGGATTGACTCAGAGGGCAAGGCAGGTAAGGCTAAGCCTCCTTAGTTCTTCCTGGGGTGATGAGCAGGGTGCACACCTGTGCACAGGAGGGAACTGCACCAGGATGGTCCCTTCTATGGACTGCCTCCCAGCCAGAAGATGTGGCAGACATTGCTCTCAGTGGTGCTCTTCCTAGCTCCATCTTGCTTCGGGGAGTGCAGATCTGTGGTGTCGAATTTTTAGGCACTTTTCAGTACTGGAGCCAGAGCACCAATGGTGAAATACATCCCACCTTACTCTTCTGGACCATTTGGCAAGGCCAGTCTGTGTGAGTGTGAAGAAAGAGGACTGGACAGTGCCTCCTGCTGTGCTGTGATAGTGCCATGAAGTGGATGTGATGTGGTTATTAGGCTGTGATTCAGTTCATACTGAGTGGTATTGATTAGTGTTGGTTCAGTGCTTGCTATGTATTTTATCAATTGACCTTTGTGACTGTATTCCTGCTCTGCTTCTTCTAATTCTCTTTGCCTCTAGTTTCTGTAACTCCTAATCTTCCTGTGTTTGATTTCTAATAGTATTTCTTTAGTCTTTTGCTACAGGAAAGCTTTTTTTTGTGAAGCTATCCTTTCCTTCCTTTGCTTCCTTTCCCTTTGTTTGCTTTTTAAAATATTTTTTTTTTCCAAGAAATCCACCTGCTCTTCTTGATACATCAATTCCATTAAGAGATTCAGCTTCTAAAATATTTTGCCCTCAGCAGAAGAAAGAAGCATAAATGCAGGTGTTTTGCAATAAAGCTCAGGGGTGCAGAAACTGGTTTTATAGCAGATCTTGTCAAATAGGATTTACAGAACCCGATAACATAATACAGTTCGATAACATAATGCCTTTGTGAACAGTTCTCCTGGCCATCTGTGGAGCTGCACGGTTACACCAGCTGAAGATCTGGTAGCCTATTTCCAAGATGTTGTTTGTAAATATGCACTGAAAACCTGAAAGAATAATTGTAGCTAAGTGCGTTTAGCTGGGTGCAATTCACTGCGGGTATTAATTTTGGACTTTCAATGAAAGCAAGGAAGACAATGTTGTCTGCTGGGTTATTTTAGCACTGACTGGTACTAAAACAAGGTAGGGAGCTAAAATATCTTCCTAGATGTATGCAGCTGCCTATATAGCAAAATCAGGATTGAAACTAAAGAGTTTCTGAATCACAGCAGTGCTCAAAAAAAGGAATGTGCTACCTGTGTGTCACAGACCTTTAACACACAGACCTGCTACATCAAATAGACTCCGGTTGTAAGAAATGCAGCATGGGGAAAGAAAACCAAGTTTGTGCCAGTCAAAAAAGTAAAACATAAATAATGCACTGTTAAGCCACAATGTGCACAAAATTTACCTTCAGTAAGGGGATGCAGAGCATGAGTAAGAAGGCCACAGGATTTTCAAACCTTTTTTTAAGTTGCAAGAGATATAAAATGTCCAGTAGGAAGTGTGAATCCCCACAGATATCAATTACGATAATTTAAAGATCTCAGATTTATATTCCTGGCTGAAGCTCAGAGTTATCAATTAGAAAATGCTTTCTAGGATCTTATTACAGCCTTTGTGTAGGAGGAAATTTGAAACTCACAGCCCAGAAGAGTGGTGGTTGATAGAAAAAAGGGGAAAGGAATGTCACAATATGTATTATGGAACTGTGATAAAGTGCCATCTTTTTAGAAATCTCGCCTAGTGAATAGTGCACAAGTGCCTGTTCTCCATCCACTTTCATCCAATGCTCTCTTTAATGACCTGGATCATGGGAGGCTTAGCAAGCCTGAAGCTAAAACAAATCTAAGAAAGACTGCAAGCACAACAGGGAAAGAGTTAGAATTAAAAGCAGTTCTGAAAAACTTAAGATTTTTCCTAAATACATGATGAAATTCCACAGTGCCTGGTGCAAGGTAGGGAGTAACAAAAAATCATTCATTAAATAAGGGATGAGAAACTGTTGATTTTTTCCAGGAAGAATCTCAGAGTGATGCTGGATCACAAGCCAAGCAGATGTGAACAATGTCAGCCTGCTGTGAAGAGGAGAAGGTCCACCCTGTGACGTGTAAACAACAAAGACATGAAACGATGCTTCCACTGCTAAAGCTATTTCATGTCCAGTGTCTGGCACTGTGCTTCACGAAAACCATCCATCACTTGGAGAGGATGAAGGGAAGATTAAGTTATTAAAAAAACGTGATCTAAACACATAGCCTAAGAAGAAAAAAGGCAAATATTTGGGTTACTTAGTTTAAGGGAGAGCAGATTGATGGAGGAAATGGGACAGGATAACAGTTTTCAAGTGAAAAGAGAGGGAAATGATCCATTCTCTACATCTGTCACAGGCAAAGCAAGAAGACGTGGTCATAAGCTGCAGAGAGAAGGACCTGGGAGAGGAAGCAAGAGAAAATACGAGGATAACAAGGAACTGGACATAAACATCTGTGGAGATGGTGAGCTGTCCTGCTTGGTGAGCAGGGGAGACAAGCAGCCCCTAGGAATGGCATTGAGATACAACTTGTCCTACCCTGGGACATCTCAAGGTGTTTTCCAGCTCTGTCTCCTGTGGGTCCACAATGCCTGTATTGGTGAAAGCTGCAGGAATGAAGCCACATTTGCAGACAGCACAGGACAGTCAGAGGCTACACTGGTCGTGCAACGCCATGTCTGTGTTGATGTCAAGAGAGTTTTTCCACTGACAACAAGCAAGTACAGCACTCCAACACTTACCTTAGAATTGTAGAACTGCACTTTAGTGTTGTGCTTTGTGATGATTGAAAAAAAAAAAAATTATGCCATTGCAAGGATGCCCTTGAGCCTTCTGGCGATTCCCAGAGCTTTCTTGCACACACCGTAGTCTTGCATTATTCTGAGGAGCCTTTGTTGTAGTACTGCTTTTCCCCTCAGTCTCTCTGAGTAGGTAAAAATATTTGTTCTGCACATCATCCAGATTACCTGTCACTGGTCTTTTGGTAGATGTTGTGGTGCCAGTAGAAAGAAGTGCTTTAGATAATGGGGTATGTACTGGGAAACAAGCATTGCTAATGACACTCCTATGGAAATAGGCAGCTTGTGTGCATTTTGAAAAGCTGAGGGAATTCAATTTCATGGACACAGGCTGTTCTCTGCTAGTTGATCTTATTCCCCCAGGATGGTCCTGGTCACCCTTCTTTTACTAGTATGGATGGAACCTCTCTTGTCAGCAAATTCCTCTAAAGCAGTAGCAGTTCTTGAAGAGAAATTTGCCATGAGAGCAGTGATTCTGCAATCTCAATCCAACAATCAGCATGACTTCACTTAAAGAAAGGTAGTCCTGAAGAGATTCTCTCTAGTTGCCAGAACAATACAAGGTGATACTAATGCATTACCTAAGCAACACCCGCTTCAACAGACTGACAGAAACTTTCCAACCTGTATGGATGTTCCCAGACTATCTGACTACCCCAGATGAAGCCAAAAACTAACAGACAAGGAAAGATGAAGCCCTTTTTGTCTAAGCTCTCAACGCAGCATGTCTGGTGTTCATCTCAACATGGTACAGGGGAGATTCAAAGTGCTTTTTCAAACCTGTCTCTCCATCTTGTACTAATACCAGAAGGAAAAAACACATGCATTTTTTGCATTGCCTCTCACTTAATCTGGTAGTATTTGAGTGTGTTTGTGAAACCTCTTCAGAATTACACTTAAACAAAAGGATAAAAAATTCCTCCCTCAATAGTGCCTGAACAGATTGGCCTGTCTGATATTGTTACAGTATGAGGGCAGTGAGAGAAGTATTTTCACGAACAAATCACTTACCAGGAAAAACAGTTCATTTTCTTAAATCTGTCATAATTAATATATTTTATATATATCCTTTTTGTTGTTTCCCAATGCATTAGAAACAAGCTGGCCATTGCCATTAACATCTTTGAGATTTTAAAGTAAATTGTAATGGTCACCTTAGGGGTTTCTTATACAATTTTTTAAAAATTTGCTTTAACACACTTCATTAATTGAAAAAATTTTCATGCTTGTGTTATCTTGTAGTGTCACGTGTCTACAAATATTTGACCAGTTTTGGAGTCCAACCTGAATGTTTTCTCAGTTTAGAGCTTTGGGTGTCTCAACAATAAAAAAATTAAAGTTGGAAATATGGTTAAGACTTAGGGTGAGTTCTAGCAAAGCTGCTGCTATTAAATATGAAGAATTATATGGAGAATGATGTTGAATATATGTACCTTGGTGTTCTTTTGGGATCCTCTGCCTCCCAAATTTTGCAGCTCAACTTTTTTACTACCCCACAAGCTGCAGGGCTTCCCTGAGGGAGCCAGAAAGTTGAAATGGGTTTTGGTACATCCTGTAAGAGCCATAAGGGCTGGAGAGTCTCTGGAGGTGCAGGATAGCTGAAGAAGATCTGGCCAGGGAAACTGATGTCTGGGAGAGTATCTTTTAAGACTGTTGTGAGGCAAACAGAGAAAATCTGTAAGATGATATTGAGAAGGAAATTTGTGTGCACCAGGAGATAAAACAGCTCCTGAGAGGGAAGGAAGAATGAAAGATGCAAGAAAAGCATTTTCCAGAGTAAGGGGAAAAAGAGGATGCTGGGGTAAGAGAAGAGAAAAATAACCTCAGTGATTTTATTTTTGGGGCAGCAATCTTGGAGCTGGAGTCTCATGATATTTTAAGTAAGTTGTTTTGAAATTGTTTATTGTTGCAACATTGCTTCTATTCAGCTTGGAAGTCAGGGATCGTAGATAGCCAAAGACCATTTCTATCAACTGTCATATTAGATCACTGGCCACCCGGGTAGTGAAAAGTAAATGAAAGAAATTCTACATATTTTTAGTTTGGTTTTTTTTTTTTTATTCCCAAGAGACACAAAAAGCAGAAAAGTTTATGCCTTGAGTCTTAAAAACTGAGGGAAAGTTCCCAAGGTCAAGCTGTGGAATGACTCCAGGAATGACCACATTGCTGGATGGGGAGACAAAGCCGTCTGTAATGGTACAGCCTAGCAGAGCTGTGCTCCATTCTTTGAGCCCACACCAGCAGCTGATAACCTCGAGTGCTCATGCAGCAAGGATTGGGTTTTGCTCTTTTTTTTTTTTTTAATGGACCTTTCAAACATTGATAAATTTTATTCAGTCTTCTACAATGTGAGGACAGTGTGAAATTCTACATTGCTGCACAGTGGAAAGGGAACAGCACAGTCTTGTAGTGTACTTATTTGTCTCCGTGAGGGATTGCTGCCAAGCTTCTGTGAATACACTTTTTTTGACTGCCCTTAAATGAGCAAGAATGCTGAAAATTTATTCCCACAACATCCAAAACTTTTTTCTGGTATTTTCTGGCATTAAAATACCCACATAAAAATATGTATACACATGTGCAAAACTTTACCAGAATTAAAACCACTTTTTTTTTTTTTTTTTTGGATCACAGCATCTTCTTTTCTAAAGCCTCAGAAAATTATAAGTTTACTCAATGTTTGGGATTTTTTATATCTCTGTAATGCTAAAATTGTTGCCATTCTGACAGACAAAAAAATCAAACATGAGAAATATGATGCATATCCTCTGCAGCTTTATTAAGACTAATTCTGAGATGGAGGAAAAAAGAAGGGAGAATGGTTAAGTCTGACATTTAAGAAGTAGGCAAAAGTTCACATTCCATAGCTGCAGTAGTTTTTTATTAAAAGAAAAGCAAATAAAAATGACTGATTAAATGTTCCTTGCATCTTTATAAATCTGCTGCTCTCCAAAGAAGGCCAAGCACTTGCCTGGAGCGTGTACACATGAGTAAGTGAGTGTGTGCGTGTTATGTCTATTTCTATGAGCAGGACATATTTCCAGCAGTGGCAGGTAGTAGAAATGATGAGTACAAGATGGGAAAAGGCTTTGGTGATGAATGATCAAATTTTCAGAAACATCTCACCTCATTTGATTTGTTCATAAAATCCATTACAAGAATAAATAGTATTTTCCTACCTCAGGCATTCTGCGGTTTTTGGTCACAGGATGATGATTTTCTGCTGTATCTGAAGTTGGAGGTTTGATGCTTTTTTGTTAAATAGTGTGTCATCAGAAAAAATACCTGCATTTTTTTTTTTTTTTAAAACATTGTGGCATTGGGAAGGTGACAGCATCATCAAACAGTCAGCAGTAGTGTATAGGTAAGGAATTTGTATGAAGAACCTTCTAGCTAGAGCAATTTATTTAATAGCCAGGGCTGGGAGAATGGAGATGAAAGAGCCAAAGGAATGATTGTGCTGATACAAACCTTTCTCCTGTCCTTCTTCCTCTGAAAACAAGAGCTTCTTGAATAGCCAGCACTGTCCATTTCCATTAGCTTCAGTGGGGTGGAGCTGGAAGCTTGGACTTAAAACCAGGAAAAATCTCTGAGGCTTGCAGAGTCAGAATCAATGTGCAGTTTCCTGCAAATATTTCTTTACCGTTTAATCCCAGAAAGTATTGTCTGCTGCTGCTACTGTTATTGGCTACTCCTTTTTCAATAGCATTCATCCCCTGTGAAGCAATAAAGAAAACATGTTTTTGTTCTCTTTGCTGGCCTCCAATGGAACGTGCTTTTGAGAGTCCACCTTTCTGCGTGGGGCATTAAGTGAGGTTTTTTGCCCCTATATATAGCATATCATTGAATGTAGCAGCACTTCTGGGTTCCTGAGCCTGGAGACAGGTTTTCTTAGGATGGAACTAGAACACACTAGTCTCTGCAAGGAAAACTCAGGCCCAGTAAGAGCAGAGTACACCACAATCCCTTAGAAACCCCAGACTTCGTGGCAGATAGCTAAGTGGGTAACGTAGGTGCAACCATAATGAATGACATTTGCATTAATTGCAAGTGTTAATGATTAGGCTACAGAGACTCACAAATAATTAGGCTTATTGCTATATGTAAGGCTTTACAAAGCTAGGAGCCTTTATCAGAGGCTAAAATATGGTTTCTATGATATTGCAGTAGGGAAGCTTTTGTGACTCTTGCATTACTTGGGTGCTACAACTTTTCCTTCCAAGTCTTAGCAAAATTAGCAACTAGCAACCTTTCCAGAGCTCTGACATGAGAATTTTCATGCAGCACAACTGGCTCATATATTCCTGCAAAATCTTCAGAAAGTCATGCTTGTGCATCTCTCCCCCCACCAGGGCCAACAGGAAAAGGGAAATTCTCATCTGTGTGCCATCCATGGGTACTCAGAGAGGCTCTGCCATGCTGTGGTTCAGAAGGTGTCCCTGCAGATGGTGCAGTAACCTGTCTGACAGTGTGTCACTTGGAGACATGTTGGAGTTCACATTAGTCTCTCCCATTGGAGATTGCATCAGGGGCAATAGGCAGGGGCCAGACTCTGACTCCCTCCCACAAGAATTTTGTGCAAACTTGGCCTCTGCAAAGATACCACGTTCCATGATTTGAGCCTGCCGCTAGAAACCATGCTGTGGATGCAAACCTCTGTCCCCACCTGGCTACTTATGGTGTTGTGTCCTTGAAAGCCTGAGAACTGCCTAGCACACTGCACCCCCTGACTCAGCCCTGAACTCTGTATTTCTGCTCCCCATTATGTGTGTTGAACTTTTTGCAGCGTTTACATTGCTGGAGGATTGTGCACGCTAGTTCAGAATGGGCAACTTTCTTTGCCTGGCAAACCCTTGTTGTGGCACCAAGGCTTTGCTGCCCCAGCAGGCTCTGACTGGATGTTTTGCTGCTGGTACTGATCACCCTCTGCTCCCATGGCAAGCATAGGTTAGCTTTCCCAATATTAGATGATCAACTCCTCTGCCTTATGTACATTAAAAATTCTTCTACAATTTCATGGTATCTTCATATTCTCATCTACTTTAAAGCAAAATTATCTTCTGATTCTTTTCCAATTTGCAATGAAGTATTGTTCTAAACCTTTTCCACTTACAGGTTTCCAGAGAGTTTAATCTCTATTGCGGGTTTTACTGCTTCATTATCTTCATAGATACTTGTTTAATTCTTCTGATGACTAGAACCATATGCTATGTGGTTGTCACTGAGACAAGGAGTCTGAGAGAGGTTAAAAGTGCACGTTAAAAATACAATTTTTCACAGGTTGCATTGGGAAAAACACTATTGATCTTCTGTCGGCCATTTGGGCTTTTTATGTGTAGTTCTGTTTAAAATGCCTTCGAGGAAGTCCTTTGAGAATGAAATTTTAGGTCATGAAAGACAGAAAGGCTGAGAACTAAAAAAATTAAAATCCTTTGTTTTTTAAGAATGCAGCATGTCTCTTGCACCAGGCTGGTAGCAATGTAGATGTCCTTCTGCCCTCCCATCGAGGTAGTGAATTGGAAGGAACTGTGCACTGCTGAGGGGACATTGTGCCAAAGGTGGGTCAAGCCCTGTCCCCTGTGGTGTGCCTATGAGAAGGACCAGTGGGAAGGACTCGGTTACAGGATCAAGTTGTTCAGTAGCCTGAACCACTCAGTTTATTTGGAGTAGGCAGCAGCAAAGTACTCAGACAAGTCCTGCCTCTGCAGTTTCTCAGGCTTGGCCCAGGGTAGGTCTTCTGGCTGTTCCCACTTATTCCTTAGGGATGACTGGCAAAAGTACACTCCAGGAAGGCTGAACTCTGCCCCTGCCATTTGGGTGTCATGCTATTGTCTAGATTAAAAATAATCAGCTGCAGCTGTCTGAGTTAAATACTTTAAATTTTATTGCAAGTGTGTTGACTTGGAGTATTTGGACATGATGCTCTCCATGCTGAAGGAGCTGAACTTCCCTCTTCTCCTTTCTTAACTTACTTTTTGGCAGTCGATTGCAGAAAACACATCTGCTACCCTTGGCAACTAAAGGCACCTTCGTTTTCAGATAGATTCTGTGTAAATACCAAACAAAACATATATTATACATTCTGGCTTGGATCTGGTAGAAATTTTGCTTTCTAAGCTGCTTTCTTCTTCTCTGGTTTGTGCAGGCGTAAGGGCATTTCGGCAGCTATGTACGGCTTTCCATCGGCATAGTATTTTCCTATCTAATTGAGGTCTAGTGGCCACCATCCAGCTGCCCCTCCTTCTGAGGGCGTATAGCCTGCAAAAACACAATCTAAGGGAGCACTGCTGCTGTTCTTTGCCACAGAAACAGAAGGGAATAAACCCCATTCCACCTCAACCTCAGTGGAGCTGTGTCAGGCCTCACATGCATTTCCTCATTTCGCCAAACGTGGTAGGCACACTGAGAAATAATTGCCATGAGTTAATTGCTTCATAAATTCTGTCCTTCCTCTCCTTTGTGTTTTGGTCTGCTTGTAAGCAAGCTGGGATTTTATCAGCTGTCCCCAGTACCCCTCTGAAGGATTCTTTGTCTGCAGAGCTGCTAGGCACCTGTCAGGCTAGTGGTGACTGAGGTTGTGTGGTATGTTTCTGTCCTGTGAGTGGACTTCTAGAATCCTTTTTCTGGGATAAATATTTGGGTTTGCAGTTTTGAAAATGGCTTACCACAAATATTTGCCTAAAATTTGCCAGTGCAGGGAATATTTCTTCAGCAAACACATTTACCAGCATGCTTTCAGTCATAAAACACCACCGAGGTGTGAACACAGTCAAAGGGAATTAATTTTTAATGCAAATCATTATTAATACAAAATAATTTGGGGAAGACTGGAATCAGCTTTTTGTCTTCTATTTTGGGGAACACTCATCAGTCCAAATGCAGGCACGCTCCATGCAAGGCTATACCTTTGGGTGGTGGGGCTGAAAAGAGGAGTGTGCTTTTGGAGCTCCAGATGCAGTGACATGTGCCCCATTTGGAGAGCTGAACAGAGTACCTGTGTGTGCTATGAACCAGCCCATTGAACTTGTCTGGGCATGAATGATGAATCATGGCACTGAGAAGGTCCTCACAGCTGTCCTGGTGACCAGCCTTTTTTATGGGGTGAAGGGGAGGTGGGAAATGGATGCTCTTGCTGCACTGAGCCTCAGTAGAGGTGACGCTTGGTGGGGTTGGGAACCAAAGAGATGGTGAGACTCAACCTAATCCTGCGGTGATGTAGCCTAGGAAAAGCAGGCAAGCTGAAGAAAGAGAGGCTTGGTCTTCTTTCTGCTGGGGTGGCAGCTCCTGGCTAGGCTAGTAAGTGCAACCTCTTGTGTTTTGGGCTGCCTTTTTGGTGTACTTCCCTCCCTGTTGAAGTTCTCTCCAATTCAGTGGTAGGGCACCTTCTCCTGTGATCAGTTTTCCATTGAAGGTTCTCCTGCCCTCCTTGGTGCCGAAGTGCTGCCCGGGAGTTGGTTCTCTGAGATGCAGCTACTTTGGAAGGAGAAAACTGGCTGTGGTGACATTTGCTCTCTGCCTCTGTCCCCCTAGCTGGGGTTGACCTTGGCGGGACACATCGACTCGCTTGCCCTCACTGTGCCTGGGATTGGTGGAAGGAGACTTTGCCTGGAGGACTGGTGTTGGTAGTCTGTAGCAAGTCTGTGGCTTGATAGTTATGGATTCCCACTCCAGTATTAGAGCTAATTTACAAGCTCTAGAGAAGTGATGGCTTGGCAGAGGGGAGATGTCATTATTCTTATTGACACTGGTAGTTTTAAACCAAACTCTCTGTCCCCACTCTCTATGAGAGTCTGCAGATCTTCAATCAAGAAATGTGTGACCCAAGTTTGGATAAAACATTTATTGATTTATTGTTAGGCTGAGCAAGATTCTTTCACAGCCAGGAACTTGAGTAAGAAATCTTATTTTCATTCTAGGATTCTCGGAAGGTTGTCAGGGCTTCTGAATATAATCAAAGCCCTGTCTTATTAAAGGTTCTTTTCTTCATCAGTGCGTTGTCCACTAGCAGGGTGGGAGGCTCAGTCACTGATGCCAGAGCAAACTGAGGGCTTCTTGTAGAGAAGCTAATTATATTTTGCCTTTTTTTTTTTTTTTCCTTCTTTCATTGCAGAAATACAGAATAGTTGTGAATAAATTAGGAACGGAGAGGGTGAGGAGAACTCAGAATTCATTAAAATTAATACTTAGCCACAAGTACGCAGGAAAGGTGGCAGGGAGCTGGCTGCCCAGAAACCTATGCACTTTGGCGCTAGATAGAAAATTGAAATTAATTATAGTTACCTTTAGCTCAGCACCTAATGAGCATGTTTAAAATAATGGAGGGTTGCTGTATAATAGAAGTTCCAGAACTCAAACAGAAAATGCAAACCTTCCCTCCTTCGTCCTTGCTTTGCTGAATTTAAAATAATTCTGCCAGTGCCCAGGAGACCAAGTAGATTTCTATTCTTGTTTTTTCAGGGATTATCACAGAAAATTATCCAGGAAAAAAAAAAATCAAATAATGTGGTCAGTAGGGAGGAACAAGCACGTTTTAATGGGGAGTAAAAGAATTATTCCATTCTCACTTTGCCTAGTGAGCACTGTTAGGGTTTTGAGGTCTTTGTTTTTTCTTTTTTCCCCTCTCAATTCATGCTGTTTTTTCCATTGTCTGATAGCTCTTAGGTTTTTGTGGGTTTTTTTTTTATCCTTTGTCATATTTTGTGGAAGACTACTATCCATGGAATTTACTACCTTGTTGCTAGGGGAGAAAGAAGCCAAGGAGATTTCTTTCACACACATTTCCTAGGGTTGCTTCAGAATGTTGAATCTCACAAGCAACTTTAAAACCTCAGACCCAAATCCTTCTCTGTAGCACACAGACGCAGGTAGGGATGGAAGCTAGTGGAGATGCTCCACATGAATTTATGTGAGTTTAGGGGAAAGCAGAATGTGGTCTGTACTTGTCTAATACTTTTGCCTTGCTGAAATGAGAGTTGAACAAAGCATTTGACGTTGCTTATAGCCTTACAGGGAGGACCTGATGTTTGTAGCACAAGCCCAGCTGAAATTACTTCCATTTTGGTGGCCAAGGTAGGAAAGTGAGTGTCATGAGTTATCCCTTATAATTTTAACCCATGCTGAAATTTGGCCTTTGACAGTCTAGTCATGAGTTGTAGTTAATGACCTAGCAAAACACAGTGTTTATCTTTAAGGTAAAGCTTCATCCAATGTGACCAAACCTTAAAAGGTTCACCCAGGGGTGAAACCATGCAAGCTGGCAGGATGGAGGGCAGCTGGCATGGGTACCATGCCATGAAATTAAGGTCACAACCTGGCCCTGAATCTCTCAAGTTCAAGTCTCTCTTAGTTCCTATTTTTTTATTGAGAAAGGGTCATGTTTGTTTGTTTCCTGGCTCTTTTCCAAAGTGAATTTGGTAAATATTAGGAGAAACAGAAAATCACACGGTTTTCCATTTGGTCTTTCTCCTGTTTGGTTCTTTGTTTGGAGAGACTGTGCTAATGGTTCATGTTGCTTAAATAACCCTAGCAGACAGATAACATGGGCCCTTGAGAGATTCTTGAAATAAATCTCTTATGGACACATGGTAGTTTCTACACCACATGTTTCCTCCTTCCTGCTTCTTTAGCATGCTTTTGGTGATTTGTTTGCTTGCATGAATTACTCTCAGCTTCAGAACACATCCATGTCTTTTATTTCTTATTTCCTTAATTGGGGATGTTTTTTTTCTGCTCCTGCTCTTTTTGGATTCATATTGCTTTATTAGCAACATTACAGTCTATTTTGGGTGATTTAGAACAGAACAGATAGAAATGCATAAATATTATTCCCTGGCAAATAAGCAAGCCTCAAACACATTTTAAAACATTTTAAACTCTTATTCGCAAGCAATTTGTGTAGCTGGCTACTGGGCAAACATAAATCTCTAAATCCTTCTTTTCCTTTATTTTGATCAGCATTGCTTTGTCTTTCTTCTGCTTTTCTTGTCAGCTTATTTCTCAGGGGCGGTAGGTGCCACCATGCTTTAAAAAATCCTGTTATTTTGCTGGTTTAGACATCTGCATACCACAGCAAATTTTTACCTCAGTTACCACTTATTTTTTGACTGAAAACAGTGTTTAATTATGATCAAGACAGAAACCTTCTATGTGTGTCTGTCTTTAAAGGCACAATAGATGCCTTGGCTGGATGCTGCTGCCACTGTGCTGTCTTCTGTTTACTGGAGTCCAGCCCCTCACTAAGCTCTCAGCCGAGCAGAGGAGATGCAGAGTGACAGGTATTTCTGAGTACACTTCATGGATGTGCCAGAGCCCCAAAGTGAGTTGCGAGGTGTGACGGGCATCCACAATTTTCCACCTATATGTGGAGCTTAAAAAGCTGCAAGATGGTTTTCTTTGGGCAAAATTGCTGCTATCCCCAGAGCTGTGGTCCAGGTGCTGCAGGTCCTGTCTTGTCAGTGCTGCAGGGAAGGAGGTGCTGTTGTTCAGGCTGGAAATGGCATAGCCCAGTTAGGGGAGAGTTAGGGGAAAATTTCCTTTGGCTTCTTGGTCTCTCATGTGTAGCTGTCATGGCTATTGTGATACCTTGTGATGTGTAGTGAGCATTGCTGCATTTTGCTTGGGGAATGAGAAGGGATGTCCTTTGCCTGCTGTCTGAATTGGCAGCAAATCTGAGGAAGTGTGGGGAAAGGGAAAAATACAGAGTCAAATGTGAGTGGATTTTTTTTCCCTATACTTCCTCTGCATAGACTCCCTTGGGGAAAAGGGAGTCAATGAACTAGCATGTCTCCTGAAGGACTGCAGCCATATTTCCAGTCAAAAAATTTCAGTTTTCAATGAAATGCATGTCAGAAATATTTTGCTTTCAGTGAAGTATGTGGCAAAAATAGTTTTTTAAAAATTTTTATTTTTTCCCAGTGAAAATACAGCAATTTTGTGGGGGGAATAAGTAGGCTTAGCTCTATTAGTAATACTATTTTCTGTCAAGAAGTTAATTCATCTTAATGGAAAAATTATAATCAAGCGTGGGAAAAGAAGTACTTTTCTAGGCAGTGATCCTGTCACCTGTAGAGAAGAGATTTGGGATCTGGAGTGGTTTTGCTTCTATTTTGAGCTTTAATGCTAATATTTTCAGGCTCCTCAAGTCAGCCTCATGCTGTGCGGGCACACACAGCTGGAGCATTATGAAAAATAAATAAAAAGATATTTCTAATAGAATAGCCAGAGTTGGTAAAAGTGGCTTCACCTGCTCTGCTGAGAGGTTTGTGAAGTGATGCTCCCCTGTGGCAACAGACATGCACCCATCCTTGCCATCATCTGTCTGACTTCATACATTTCCTTTGAAATACAATTCCTTTATGTCAGCTCTATCTTTATCAATCAGGGTGGCATGATAAAGTGTGAACATTGGGATGATAAAGAGAATTTAGATTGTGGCTACCACTGCTGGCTGATCCTGAGCTGCTGTGTAGGTGCCTGTGGGAGGATGCAGGGAGGTGTCCCTGCAACCGCATAGAAGGAGTATGAGATTGCACCAGGCATGGGAATAACTCTATGTACAGAATGTATCCAACCCTCAGGCACATATCCATATGTTTGGATGCTGGTGGGTGTTTTATAAAGTTACTCTTTTAAAGATATCCACACAGGTGGCTAGCGAGCATTTGTTAGATGGCATAGCATGAATGCTGAAGCAATCTGACTACTTGTGGGTGAGGAATAAAAGGAGAAGCAGTGCTGGGTGTCCAGGATTTTCTGGATAATGGTAATTTGCCTTAAGAAAGAAAGGAATATTTTTTTTTCCAGTTAGCTTTGGGAGAATGCAGAGGGCTGTGTGGAGGCTGACAGCAGCCTCTTGTTTCAGAGAAAATAAAAATCACATCAGGTAGAGGCATTTTAGAAAAACAACCCCTGTTTTGGTGATGTGATTTTTTTTTTTTTTAAATGAAATTTCAAGCCTGTGTGCAAAGTAGGTTTCTTTTAGTACTTCAAGGGAAATAATAAAAAAAAGAGCTCCAAGTGTGAGCGGGGGAAGGCAGTGTTTCAGTTTTGAGGTGGGTTACTTTTATTTTTTTTTGATGATGGGAGGATATGCTGAGGCCAAAATGTGCCATTGTACTACAACGCTGTGATAAGCCACAGGCTCACGAGAGGCACAGTCCTGCACCACTTTCTGACAGGATGATAAGAGATTTCCCCTATGTCCAGCCACCTTCTCTGGGTTTGCTTTCTTCCCTCCATATCGTATTCATGGGAGCATCCTCTCCAGGAAGACTGGCTTGTTGTAGGGGCAGTCACTTAGAGGACAGCAGCTGTTGCTGGGCATGTTCAAAAGCAGCTGAAAGGGTATTGAACCCACTTTCAATCCCCACAGCTATCTCTAGGCCTAAGTTTGCTCAATGCAGAGGCAGCAATAAACACCAAGTGGAGTCACCAATTGTGAAGGAGGTTTCCCAGGGCCATATTGTTTTAAGGAACCTTTTCTTCTAAAGCAGTAAAAGCAGCTACTGAACTGAAGGAAACACATCCTGAATTTCTGAACTGTTGCTAAGAATAGAAGGACTGTCAGAAAAAAATCCAGCCTAATTCATTTTCTACCTCTTATCCAGAAGATTCTGAAGCCACATAGAAAACAGAACTTCTTCAGACCATTTCACGACTTCTCTAACATGTCTCCAGCATGAACACTCTCATCACAACTTTTTGTGGCTTCTACAAGATTTGTGCCAGTGCTCACTGAGGAAAACAATCCCAAAGTAGATTTGCTGGCTCATTAGCTGCGAGTCTGTAAGGACATGGGGGATGTATGAGAGAAGTTAATTAAAAGAGCTATTGTTGTGAGGATGGAATGAACACTGGTGGTCATACAGGGTGGTACTAGGACTCAGATAATATTTGTATTGAGCTATAGCAGGGATATAGCTGTCTGGGCTAAGAAGCAGCAGAACCACTCATGTGCTGATGAAGCTGGGGAAACAGAACAGGATCAAGACTCTGACTCAAAATGCAAACATGGATCCCTCACCTAGCTGACCTGCACCAAGCACATGTGTGCACTGTGAAGGGAGAGCTGTAGAGACCCTAATATTTAAACCTGAAGCTCTTTGTAAGTCGGTCTCGCCAGCACTTGTCCATAAAGACAGCAATTGTCTATCACAATTTGCTTCAAATATAATTGAAACTCAAGGAAAATTAGAACAGCCACACTGATATAATCTGACTGCAAAACTGACTAGCTGACTGCAAAAAAGGTAAAAAACACAGCAAAAACCCCATCACAAACACCTGGATTTCTGTTGAAAAGCTGTGGCGCTCCATGAGAAATCTTGGAAATGACTGAATGATGCTCCAGGTCCTTTGTCTGTCAACGCTTCATGGCTGCTGTCAGTGTCCTGTGTGGACTGTGTGAGCCAAAGATGGTGGCCCTTGGGGCAACTCTCTATTTCCAAACTTACAACCTCAGGCTATTAAACTGTATTGTATGTGGGTGGTATGTAAAAATCCTTACTGAAACCACACCTTGTGCAAGCACACCTGCGCTCACCTGCGCGTGTTGTGGACCGTGCACCATTTTTCTATCCTTTGTTCTTGGTCATTTTGGGAATACCTTCCCTCGTGGGCTCTGGCTCATTCTGTTCTTTTGCCATCTCTGACCAATGTTTACACTGCATTATGCTGAGAAGCCCCTTAAATCTTCACACGCCCCCTCATGTGCGCATGCAGACAGTCCGGCATTATCCAACTCCGTGGTGAGGATGTTCACATCTCTTCTCATTAGCGATGTGCAATGTAAAAGGCTTGCCTTGAGTTTCTTGAAGATGGCAGTAATGAAGCTCTGAAGAAATAGTCAGGGGAACGGAGCTAATTAAAATGCAGCAGGGTGTAGAAGTAAAGGTAGCAGCAGCTCGCTATGCCATGTCTCTGGCAATCAGCAGTCCCCAGTTTACCCACACTAATTGACAGGAGACGCAGTGCTACTGAGTGTGCACACAGCCAGCGTTAATGGAGTCAGCACACGCTGCTCTTCCTGCCTGACTTGTCTCATTATCGACCTTGAACTGGCAAAGGTCAGTTGATGGTGCTGCTTTCATCAAGATGACAGGTGTCTGAAGATCTTCTCTTTGTAGTCTAATAATTTGGCAGTTGTCTTATCCTGTACGTGAATTAGTGATCTGATCCCGAAGAGATGACGGATAAAAAAGACTGGTTTACTGTGGTGAGAAGCTGGGCTGTTGTGTGTTAAAAGAAAAAAAAAACAAAAAACCAGGTACCAAAAGTCCTGGAAGAAGGAAACAAAAGTATATTGCATAATTCCCCTTGGAGAAGATAGTGCCTGAAGAAGCAAACAGGCAAATTTTCACAAGTGGAAATGCAGTTAGTCCACTGTTAAAAATCAGCAGCTTGTTTGAGCTGATGATGAGCACCAGGTGCACCGCTGGCGCTCAGCAAATATCTAATAATAATAATAACAATAGCTGGGGCACCTGACACCTGCAGTAAGCCGTGAGTGACAGTGTTCTTGGGGAGATGTCTCATCTGAAGGCAACTTTGTCTCCAGGAGATGCATCATTATAACATGCTGCACCCGGGCTGCATCTCATGTGCCCTCCTATTTTTATTCTATTACAGATGGTCTCAGCAGAGACACGGAAGACTAAGAGAAATGCTTCTGCCATCTTCCCCCTCAAATCTACAAAACCAGCATTTTTGAGCATTTTTAGTGAAAACCAATGCTTTGGTTTTCTGAGGGATGATCTGCAGCCTCCTGTGCTCTGTAGCTTCTCTGGCTGGTAGGTTGCTGAAGCCTGAGCTTGCATGTCCTTTTCCACCACCACTTGTGCAAGGTGTGTGTAAAAGTGCTGTGTGCTGCCATAGCATTTGGCCACCTTTTTTTGGGTACAAATGAGGTAAATCAGGGCCTAGATCTGGGAGGAGTCTATATTCCTCTGTAGAGCAGGGAGAAAAGGGCTCCTTGCTGAAGAACTAAAGGGGAAATCTTTCTGACAACTGACTCATTGGAAGCATTGGACTGTGTTTTTCTTGGCTGAGATAGGGAGGATGAAAGTCAATGTGAGACCAGATACACAAAGCAGCACCTGCAAAGGGACTCCTTCAAAGAGGTTCCTGCTCCCTCAGTGCTGGGGCTTCAGGCTCACTCGCTGACTCATGGGCAGCTCTCGTCTTGCTCTGGCCCCACTAATGGCAGTGGGAGGTGCTGGTCCCCAAGCTGCTGTGCATTTCTTGAGGAAGATCACAGAATTATAGAAAGGCCAGGGGCAGGTCCACCTTTCACTACACCAGTTCACTCAAGTCTCCATTCAGCCTGGCTTTGAATGTGGATGGGGCATCCACAGCTTTTCTGGGCCACGTGTGCCAGTGTCTCATCATCCTCACAGTAAAAAATTTCTTCCTAATATCTAATCTAAACCTACTCTCTTCCAGTTTGAAGCCATTCTCCCTTTTCTTACCACTACATACCCTTGTAAATTGACTTGCCTTCTTTCTTGCAGGCTCCTTTCAGGTACTGGAAGATCACAATTGCTTCACCCTGAAGTCTTCTCTTTTCTAGGCTGAATAAACCCAATTCTCTGAGCCTATCCTCATAGGAAAGGTGTTCCATTCCTCTAATCATCTTGGTGGCCTCCTCTGGACTCGCTCCAACAGGTCCATGTCCTTACTGTGCTGGGGGCCCCAGAGCTGGATGCAGCACTGCAGGTACTGCAGGAGTAGAGGAGCAGAATCCCATCCCTTGCCCTGGCCATGCTGCCTTGAATGCAGCCCAGGCTATGATTGACTTGTGGGGTTATTGCAACCCTCACCAGAGCAGGGGAGGGAGAGCAAACCAAACAGAGTTTTTTTTTCTTTACCTGCAGTTTCCCAGAATATTTTTTAAATGTCCTTCTCTGAAAGCGAATGCTTTTTGCTAGTATAATTACCAGAATACTTCTTCATTTATCTGTGATTATAGAAAACTGAAGTATTGTCTGGGGAACAAAATACTCTGTAACTTGAAAACGATTTATAGCAGCTCTCTTTTTAAAGATGTGTGAAAGTAAAATGCTGGGCAATGTGATGTCTGTAGGGTTGCAGTCTAGCTGTAAAGGTAGAAGACCAGGAGATTTTTACCAGGGCAAGCCTGAGGGCACCAATGAGATAATTCTTTAAATAGAAGAATATTTTTATTATTGAGCCTTCCCAGGCTGACAGGTTTTTTCATCTGCCTCTGTGGTGAATGTCAAGGGTATGGTATGCTGCTGGTCTCTGTCTTCCCAGTACCTGGTGCTGTAACAGCCCCCAGTCCCCCCTCTCACACACTCACACACACATGCACACTGTGTCCCCTGGCATTCAGAGGGGCTGTTTGCACTGCCCTCAGCACTACATCCACTCTACCACGTCAGATTGCACTCTCCTTTGGGGACTCGAGAGCAAATCTCCACCTTTGTGCCAGGTTGTGAAAGCAATTGTAAAGTAAATGTTGAGTGAAAAAAAAAAAAGTGTTGCCTAAGTGCATACTGAGATCAATGAAATATGCAAGAATGGGCTCCTGCTGTTCAGGGCTGCAGCATTCTCTAACCTGGAGCAGGCAGTCCTGGAGGAGCACGTCGGGGCTGCTCCAAGTGACAGCTGATAGGAATCCTGCATTAATGCAACAGGTAGGGCTCATATGTTTGCACCCAGAGGTCTCATGTTCAGGTGCTGGCTATGAGGGTACTCTCAGGAGGCCTCTGTCTGAAAAGGCAGTGCTAAAGGAAAGAAACAGTGATAAAGAAAATTCTAGCAATTATGGTTTTATGCCTGGGTTAAGTCCTTCCAGCAACAGGTCATTTCTTGTTTGGCAGAAGAGGCTCTATCCCCTTTCTTCCCCAGCAAGGAGATAATAATTTATAGGCGTTGTGAAAAATAAAGGTAGTGACCATTTTTCTTCTGCTGGAGAAAGACATGCTCCCATCCAAACCAAAGACAAATGAGATGGATTCATGAATAATTTCCCATTATAATTAAAAGCTCAGCTTATGCTGCTGAATCCAATAACAACAGGGTGGGACAAGAGTTCCTCTCTTCTACTAATAGAAAGGGAGCACTAATACACATGTAGGAAATAAAACACGAAAATTATGACAAATATATTGTGTTTGCCTGTTAGATCAACCTCAGTTTCTGCTATCTCCCAGGCTCTTTCTTTCATTACAGAATAAAAATGAAAAATAATAATTAAAAAAGAAAAGTACAGGAAAAAACATCACACAATTATTATAGCTGCTTCTTTGTCATCTTTGTTGGGAAGGACCACCTAGGTCCCAAACCTTGATACTCTGTGAATGAGAGTTTGCATGTTCCAGAATTAAGGCATCACTAGAAATTTCTAAGCTATTTGAAAGCATTTGATTTAAAGCAAAGGAATCTAGGAATATTTGTGGCTCACAGGAGTCTTTGTGTTAAGAACATTTGTGTCAGTGATTTGAAATCTGAAGTGTTTTATTCCTGTCCTTCCTCTGTGTGTGTATGTGCTGGAAGGGAAGTCAGGACTGAAAAGCAGAGTGGCCTCTGATATGACAACTCTCCTAAAGGGTGTCAGGAGAGGTGCTCTGAGAGATCTGGTGCCAGTTTGTCTTGTTTGAGGAGGGAGGACCCATGAACACTAAAGCAATTCCTGCAAAAGGAACCAGAGTTTTTGGGAGACAAAAAATGCAGCAGCTCTCCCACTGAGGTATTTTGAGGATGCAGTTTGGATGGTGCTCCCATTTTCATCAGCAGTTAAGGCTTTTTGTTTTACAGCCATCTTTTAGTGCCAGCTTACACAGTATCAATGAAGTGTTTTACTCTGAAAGCCTGCCACTTCTATCTCACACCTACTGTGGTGTGGTCAGGTGTGATCTGCCACCACCAGGCTATTAATGCCATTATTAACTGTTAACATCCAGGAAATTATGTTTGTACTGGTGTACAGCCTTGGGAAGTGAATCAATCTCTGTCTTTAGACCCCTTCAGAAAGCCAGCTATCCCTGCTGCAGAAGTATGATTCTTTTTTCGGCTCTTTCCGATACTTTTCCCAAGAAGATTTGGAGTGCCTACTTTATTTTGCACTCATTTGGAGCAGCATGGAAGCCTGTCTGAATTTTCACACTGTCCTTCAAAGGAAGCGGCTGTGTCTTCACACTCTACTGTTAGGAAAAAAATTTCTCTTGCCTTTAAGTCACAGCTTGAAATTTTCTGTATCTTCAGAGATATCATCAATATTTCTCAATAATTTGATTAATATAATTTTTGATTCCACAACTGGAAATACCTATGTCCTGAAAAACAATTCCTTTTCTAATCTGTAAAGACCTTAGAAGAAAATATGCTGAGAGAAGGACAATGAGTACCGTTCTTTTATCTTGTCTGTTTTGTGTCAGGTCTTCCATAAATCATCATCAATACGGCATAGCAAAAATGTTTACTATAGCAGAAGAACTATGAATTTAGTGGAAAATGTCTTTCTAAAATTTTATGCCTCACTTTACTCTGCAATTTTTGTCTAATATGGACATTCTCTATCACATTGCTATGTCATGGGAAGGCCAAGGAATGCGTAAGAAAAAAAAATAAATAAAAGAAGACAGATGAAGCAACCTGCAATGCTCTTCAGTGGTGTGCACAGGTCCGGGAGCATCATCACTAGTGGCCTGGTGAGAGAGTGCTCAGCAGTTACAGGGGAGATTTACAGCAGAGCCATGATGAAGACCATGATGAAGGCTGCAGGAGGAGGCTTGGTAAGGAGACACCACTGGTGTTTTCCCAAGAGGATTGTTTTTCATTGTCCCTTACTCTTCACGAGAGAGAGGGGAATATTGATGTTAGAAGAGAATGGATTTGCCTGACTCAGTGCAAACCTGAATTCACAAGATGCCAACACAGCTTTGCAAATCCAAATACTTCAGGCATTCTTATCTTCAGATAAGTGTTAGAAAGAGATTTTCTTTTTTTTTTCCTGCTTGTCCACTGCTGCCTAAAAGCTAATACCAAGAAGGTAATTTTAGCAATTGACTTTTTTATCATTCCTGCACAAATGCTTTTTTGTGGTCTGGATTTTCTCCTGCATTTCCCATTTTCATGGGTTTTGGTCTGTTATATAATGGCAAAATCAAGCTAAGGAAAAAGGCTATGTTTCTTTTCTGTGTGCTGCATGTGAATAAAATTAAGGTCATGGCAGAAAAGCAGATGAGACCTAGGGAACACATAGATCATATGAAAATCTTGAGAAAAATCATCACTGCAAATATTTTCAGCATGAAAAGGCATAGAATATCTTTAAATGGGTGGCTTATTTGTCTTCCAGATTCCAAATTTCTGGTTCTTGTGTCTAGCCTTTTTGCTTATGTCAAAATCTTCTTTGCTTTGGATACATACAGTGATCCGTTTGGCTGATCCAAAGCCAAATGAAGTCAACAGGACTATGTATTTCCATTAATTTTAGTCTGTAAAAGGCTATATTAATATCATATTCTGCAGTTTGGAATCTGATCTTCTGTATTAGCAATGCAAAAAAAGTGCTTTTGTGCCTATATCCTTCTTATTCTTCAAGGATTTTTTTTAGTTGTATTAGTATTTGGGACAAAAATAGAGCTATCTGCTCTTTGGTGTAAGATATCTTTTATGAGAAGATCACTGCTACACCTGGGTGTCAAGAAAACTACAGGCATATTTTCTGTGATAGAAGCTTAAAGAAACAGAAATAAGCATTAAAAGTGAACTGACTGGACTAATTAATTACCAGGAATGTCAACAATTTTCTCCAGATTGACCCGATCTTTCAGATCCAAAGAGGATCACTGAGCTTCAAAATAAGACAGTTTTTGGGTTTGCCCCATTCTTCCCATGCTTGCTGCTGGAACTAAATGCAGGAGGATAGAAAGAGTGGGAAGGGAAAAGACATCTCTGGGAAGCACTTTTTGGCAAAGTATGAAGTGCCAAGAAAATGTACTTGTAAGATTAAATCCTGGGGGATTTGCACCCCTAATCTAACTAAATTACAGAGGAATGCTCAGACTGGAAGGGAGCTCACTGTGTCTCAGCCTATGAATTTCTCATGTTCCCACTGCTACCAGTAATCACATATGCAGCCAGTAGTTTTATTATGACTACAGTCTGATCCTCAGTTCATTTCTGGGCTTCGTCGTTCATTTGCAAAATAGCAGCCTGAGGCACCCTCCATGCTTTACTGTAAGATGCTTGAAATGAGTCCCCTTTTTTCATTCAAGGAGGAAAACAGGCAAAGAGGAGGAGAAGAACTGGAATGAGATGTTCAGCTTCTCTCCATTACCTGATGGGAAACATTTGTAGTTAGAAGTTTGGCTCCTCAAGAGCCAAACTTTATCAGAAGGTGAGCTACCTGGAAGGGAAAGAAGAGATACTTGTTCAGTCTGGTCTATGCCTATGAAAGTGTTTTACTGGATTAAATCTCCTTCATTATAATGAATGCAGAAATACAGGTGCTTTCCTTTCTAACCAGTCAGACTGGCCACAGTTCCTACAGAAATGCATCTACTGCCTTGTCACAAGGGAAATAAGTCACAAAACACTGTAAAATGTTACAGAGATAGCTTAAAAAGTCCTTATTAAAAAGGCTACCTATTCCAACATGGCAATTTCTTTGTCATTGTGACAGACACCACCTGGCTTCTTCTTCAAACAAAATCAACACCATGGCTTGGACCTTCTGGACCATTCTAGCCTAGCAAAGCTAGGTAGCCCCTCTGTAGCTATCGTGTGGTGTTACCTCTGTGGGTTTTAGCATGTGCCTGCTTAAACTTTCTTTGTGTCCATCAGGGTTTCTCTTACAGCAACCCAGGGGAAAACAAGTTATGTCACAAGAGTTTATTTCCTGAAGCTCTTCATGAAATCAGTGAGAACTGAAGGTGGATTTGTGCCTCCAATATCCAGTCATAAAGAAGCTGCTATTTAGCACCCAGTTCTGCCATCCTGATCCCTATGTTATCTTCCTTTGCTAAGCCTTCTCATTAATTCCTGAGAGCCTAGTCTAATATGCACTCAGTGCAAGTAATGATGGCAGAGCTAACTTTAGACAGAAGAGGATTGCAAATGAAGGAGTAAGAGAGACAGGGATTGAAAAATAGAGAAGAAATTCAGTTTTGCTGTGGGCATTGGTACAGCTTCTCTATTGCAGTAAAGAAAACCCCAGTCTCACCACTGTGTTTAGGCAAGACCCCAGATATGAGCAGTAACTCTTTAGTGGGGGTGGCTGTGAGCAGAACAATCCTTTTCCATTTAATCTTTATTTTCTGTATGGGATGTTTCAGGCAGAGAAGCCAAAGAGAACAGGTTTTGCTGGTGTTGCTTCTGTGCCCAGGTGAAGGGTAAGCCAGATATTCCAGGCAGATTGGATGTGTGTGGGGCTGAACTTTGAGCTCTTTGTCTCCTGCTTGCCTGACCTCCCTGGGCTCCTGAAGGCTTTTTGTCTCTGATCTGTCAGGATCCTTGCTGAAAGCTGTTTCTCCTTCTGCTGCTGAAGCACCACCACACAGAAGGATCATCAAGACATATCCTGAGGCGAGTGAGATATTGCTGGGGAAGGCCTTGGATTTCAACCTCATTCCTGTGTTATGGATGCAACTTATTTTCCACAGAAGATTTTGGAAAGTAGATCAGGCTGTTCTTTAAAAAGAGCTATTACAAGGCTAAAATAATTCCAGCAAAGAAGATTGTAACATCACTCAGTGAAAAGGGATCCTAACCAGACTCTCAATTACAACCTGCAGCTTCACTAAAAGCAATGGAGCAGTGTAGGCATAAGAAATGAACAGTGCTGTCCATTTAACTTCGGAGGCTGGCAGGAGCTGAGGCAAAGATTTACAGTTGTTGATATAAAGTGTCAAAGATTTGGATTAGACCCCTTGCTTGCTTTTTTTTTTTTTTTTTTTTCCCCATTGAGATGCTTGGGAAGCTGGTCATGACTTTCCTATGCTCAGTGATAGTTTACCCAAAAAAGACCAAAGATCCAGCCAATGTCAGAGCAGCTGTGAGCTGCATGGAGCCAGGCAGAAATTCTGCCCCTTTATCTTAACCTTTATCCATTTGGGGACTTTTCTCTTTGAAGAGAAATATCTTGCTATTACACTTGCTGTATGCTGATAAAGCTACGAATTGACTCGTTTGCTCTGAATTTTCAACAGTTCTGTTCTTTTAAAGATCATCTTTCTTTTTTCCCTTCTGCTCCCGCTTCCCCCAAAGTCCCCTAGCCATGATGAAATAGCACTGGGCATGACCCAGGGAGAAAGGAGCAGTGTTGAAGTGTGTGCTTTGTGGCTTCCCTGTTCTTTCATTCGGCATTGAACTATCCATGCAAGAAGGGAATTAAAATGATGTGAACTTTTTTTCCTCCTCAAAGTTTCCCTTCCTGAACTCCACATAACAACTTTAGGTTTTTGCTTGAATAGTCTCCTCAGGACAAAGCCTATGGGCTGTGTAAGACCGAGCGTTGCAGAACTGCAGCATGCGTTGAAAATCATCCTAGCACACACTTGGGGGCAGTTGTGTTTTTCTGTGATTCAGTCAAGCAGCTCTCTAAACTACAAATCCTTATCTTTGATTCTAATGGCTAGCAGGATGGCTAACGTGACAATTAGGGTGATAGTTACCTCTTGTGTCCCCCTGTGGAAGCTGGATAGTTACCATCCCTCTGTACCTGCAAGAGACATTGCCTATGCTTTTTTCCCTGTGATGTTCTTGAACTGCTGTCAGATACAGGGAAATGAGTTCATTGTAAAAGCAAAATGTGCAAACAGTTTGAGTGTGGTGAAAGTGCTTATGATTTTATACAAGCTGAAAACAGTATCAGCCCTTGACTTAGAACAAATTCTAATACAAAGCATGTATGTTTGCTAATAGCATAAACCGAAAGCCACCAAAGAAAAAAATAAACAAAGGACAAAAAGCAACTCAGAAGAGGCAAAGAGAGCAAAATTTGGCTCATTGTACTCCACAAGCCCCACTCTTGCTGCCAATTACCTTGCTGCCTTGGCAGGGCAATGCTGGGAGCTGCTGTCTAATGGGGTACCCCTGGCTGCCCCCTATTCCTGGGCATGCTGGCAACCTGCTGGGGGCTGTGTTCTGCCCTCCTCAGTGGTGGCAATGGAAGAAAACTTTACAGAGAGTGGCTGGCTTTAGGCAAGGGCTGATCCAGGCTGCCTGCTTGCCTGCTGCCACATCAGCTGGTGCTTTGAGTGGAGAAGAGCTACTCCAGGCGTGGTAGGAAATATCCTGCAGGCTGTTTCTGTGTTAAATCACACCTCCTCCTACTTTTTTGAATTCAGCAGAGGGGCAGGGGTTATAAACTAGCAAAAAGCATTGGCCCCTTGTGTCTGTGCCTAGTCTGCTCAAGTTAATTCGTTTTTTGGCTCATTACATTTTCTGCCCCATTGCTAATTGCCTCTTGGGCTCTACTCATTGCCAGGGTTTTCTGACCATCAAAACATTACTAAACAAATGAACTAAATAAAATAAGCCTTCTTTAAGAGCCTTCCCCCAGCCCTCCCCTTGTGTTAATATTCCAACAGTGCCCAACAGGTAGGCGTCTGCACTCATGTTATCTGTATTAATTAGACTGTAATACCCTTGGCACAAGACAAGGACAGGGAGGCGAGAGAGTCTCTCCTGCAGCTCTCTGATAATTTATACCAACCAAAAGCCTGCTGCAATGTCTTTCTCTAGTGCCACATGTACCAATAGTGATGCATAAATAAGATTAATTTCTATTAGGTGTTTTCCCTTCCTTCCAACTAATTAGCCCCTTCTCCAAAAATATCTGAGCTCTTCACAATATATAATGAGCATTTTGCAGCAAATTCCTGAGACAGAAGTACTTTTATCCCCAGACAGATCAGCTGGGTCACCCATGGCCGTAGAAGTTTCTGAGAGAGTGAAACATGTACTTCAACTTTCCCAAGGTCTAGATTAGTACTCAAACCACCAAACTCTCCTGCCTAGCAACAACATCTTGTAGTTGTTTACCGCTAAGTGACTTTTCAGCTGTCAGGTTTTATACCTGAAGGATTTGGGCATGTTCAGCATAAGATACAAGTATGCAATCTGTCCTTTGTATTGGGTTTCCCATCTTTGCCACATCAGCATTTCTTAAAATCAGAGGGAACAGGAGGGTAAACACGGCCGACTCGAGGGATAAGCTTGCCATGTTTTTCATTATGGCTGATTATTAATATAATCAGTTTAGTAGCAAAAGTACTGCAGTGAATTACTTAACCTTGGGCCTTGCTTGACCAGGCTCTGAAGGATCTTCATCCCGTGTTCATGTTGCTGTAACAGCAGGGCAGATTTCATTATGCAGCCAATGGTAATAAAAGAAGCACCAAAAGTGGGTTTGTTCATTACTGCCTGAATCCATGTCTGCCAAGGGCCGCATCCTACACTGATAAGCATCTTCTCTTAGCAAGATAGCTTAGCAACAGGGGTTGTCCCTGCTGCTCACCTCACTCCCCTCCTCAGAGTCACTCTGATGGCCTGTCTCCTGCAGCCCCTGCAGAGCTGTATCCCTCTCCCTCAGCAGCAGAAGCAGCTGGTAGCTTCAGGCACCCCTTTGGCAACACCCATCTGATGCCTCTTGTGGTGCAACGGAGAGGGTGGCACCTACACCCTGCATCACACTTTTTGAAGCACCTGCTGCTGCTGCATCCAGAGTGAGAGTGAGGGATGGTGCTGGGGCCCTGTTGTCCCAAGAGCTGAGGATGGGTGGGCAGTCTTCAGTGGGAGGGCAGCTCACCAGAGCCGAGGTGCACTGGAGCACTGAGGCTCTGCATGGGAGGCCCAAGGTTTAGCCTTCAACGTGGGTTTCTTCAGAGCAGGGCTTTGTGTCCCCGCTGTACTGTTAACACTGTGTTTTGAGCCACTTCGGGAACTTGCACAGTTGCCAAGGTCTCTGCTTTACCACATTCTTTTGGTTAATAGAAATATTTAGCTGAAGCATGAAGGCATTGTATTTCCAAAAGGAAAACAGAAAAAGGTCCGATCTTTTTTTTTTTTCTTTGGGCCTGATTGTCTCTGCTTGTTTATGGCTGCCACTAATTTGCTCGTTTGCTTGCTGGAAAATAGCTAATTAAAACCCACTTCAGCTAACAAGCTGACTGGGACCATGCAAATGTCACTCTCTGCTGTCTGCTATTTTCGTTTATACTTTACATTATTAGTGTTGTTTTTCCTCCCTCCATAGTAATAAACGCAAGGATAGATTTAGTACCCTCTTCACAGGTGTGTGCTTGTACATCAGCACATCATCCCGAGAAAAGTGCTGCTGTTTTACTGCACTTCAGTACTTTGAGTGTTATTACCCCTGACAGTTAATGGTTTCAGACTACACTGCTTGTTAGCACTAGATTCTGAACAGCTTCATCTATCTTTTTGTTTTTACACTGACTGGTCACATTAAGTATATGTGTCTGAGCTATTAGTCCCGTCTGTTCATTGCATGCATTTCATTTGCTGCGTTTTTTCGCTAAAATTAGTATGTATTGTCATCCATATACTTCAACGCATCGACTTTTGTTATAATTATGCTGTCATCATTTTGCTTCCACACACTTGCTAATTTATTGTAGCTAAATTAGACCTAATATTAGCAATTTTGCAGCTGTTCCCATAGACCACGCTCAGCCATATATTTGTACATTGTTTGGTAATTGGATTTGAGGGCTCAAGAACGGATGATGGCACTCTTTAGAAACAAGGGAAAGATTTGAGGAAATGGGAGAAAAATAAAAAAACACAAGCCCCAGAAGAGGCTTCAGGGGTAAATTTCCAAAGCCTAGCTTGAAAGGTTTTCACAAGGCCAAACAAATCAGAGAGTTAGTGTACCAGATCACAAAGCGTCCAAATGGCATGTCACATTCAGGCAGGGGATTAGTCATTCTCCCCAAACATGCTTTCTATTTTAACGAAGGCTGGACCAAGAAAAATCCCTGGGGACTAACGGAGGGTCTTGGGAAAAAACGGTTTTTACTGTAGTATATTAGAAATCTCCAGGAAATGTCCTCTGTCCTCTGCAGGGTAGGCTGCTCTCAGATGATTTCTTTGAATTGAACCATGGACAAAGAAGGAGAAAGAAAAACGATTTTATTCCAGAATCTGAGCTCTACATCCCTGAGTTTTGATGCCCACCTCTTGCTGGTTTTCCAGGCCCATTTCAGATATGGAAGAAGCAGAGAATAAAAGGTAAAATTGAAAAAAGCAACAACAACAAACAGTGCAAATGAGGAAAGCAGAATAGAGCTGTACAGCTCTTATTTATTCTTTTTGGGCCTGTGTTATTTTATTGCCAATGGGGGTAAAACTCTGGCAAAAGAAGTTATGAGTGCCCAGCATTGAATCTTACATGGTCTTTTTGTAAATGAGTTTCTTACATGATAGAAAACAAAACTATGAGGGAGACTGTTCAGACTGACTCTGTAGAATCAGTTGAATTCCCAATCCGGCAGAAGATGCAGATGAAACTTAATCACTGAAGAGCATACCCTTAACCAAAATGGAACTAAATCCTGTCTGCTCATGATTCATGATTCATCCACCTGCTTAATAAGAATACTATAACAAGATGCAGTGCTGCTGGCAGATGCACATGCAAGTTTAAAAATAAGACAGTGAAATTAACAACAAAAAAGAGAAGGGTATTTGATCAGCTCTCATCTATAACACAGAGTTCTTTCCAACTCACTACAAGCTGTTGTAGCAGGCTGCATTCTGCTCTGCTTCTCCCTTGGCCAGAGCTTAATTTCTGTTTGGAGAAGAATAGAGCAAAGTGACCTGCCAAAAAGTAAGACAGAATAGGCCAAGTCATATAAGAATCCAGGCCCTACAAATGTCTTGTGCAGGAAAGGAAAGTGAAGGCAAAAAGCCAGACCATTTAACACATCTTTAAATTATTTAAACTCATACAAAATATTTAAAACAACCAACCCAATTTAAAACAACACGCTCCCCCCAAAAGCCTGATCGTTAATAACCAAATGATTGCCAGATTATGTTCTTTTGTACTGACAAAGCCTTCATTATGCTTTCTTTCTTCACAAATGCCAGGAAAATATATAGATAGGTCTTGCAGAAGCCTGCACAGTTACTGAATGCAGGATAGAGAAGTTGGTCACTCGTTAGGTGTTTCCAGTAGACGCTGTGACCATGATCAGCATATCCTGTGGGGAACAGGGAAGTATCTGCTTAGCTCATTTGCTCTGCTTTGGGTTTTCTTGGAGTTCATTTGGGGTTTTTTTTATTTCATTGCCAACTTTCCTCTAATCGGTCACCTCTTAGACTCCTTGATGTAGACACCCAACTACGTCAGCGTGTTATTTGTGTTTGTTGTCAGCACACATGACATGTTGCAGGTCTCTGGTTTTGGTGTTGTTTCTCACTGTCTTTTATTTTCACTCTTTGTGAGATTCTCTCTCAAGTGGAGGTAGACAATTGCAGTGATTCTCAGTTACGATGAATATTCCTGAGCAGAGTAGAAATATGCATGCAAAGAGCACTTATGGCAGCAAATGTGTATTATATCATACATTTCAAGGTGAGCATAAAAAGAGAGGGCTTGCATATACTTTTTTAAATTTTTACTACTTTACCATGCATTCCATCAAGCTGCTAAAGACCTACTAAAAGGGTACAAAATGAAGCCATTAGCAGAAACTTGTTTAATATCTCCACACACATATGTGCTCTTCAGGTAGCTGGCTGGGCAGTGCTGTGAGACTCTTGGATGCTGGAGCAATAAATGTCATGTCAGGGGCCAACTGTCTGTAATCACAGTTAGCAGGTTGAAGAGACTTGTGAAAATATTTTCTTTATGTGAAGGGAGACGCTGCACACTTAGCCACAGCAGAAGTTGCTAAACCTAATGTAATATGACAAGTCCTTTGGCAGCAAAAGCCACATTTAATAGACATGCTGCCTGTGAAATGGGAAAGAAACAAAAGCAGTTTTTCTGCAGAAATGTCACCTCCTCTATTTTGCAGTATCTCTCACACTGTCCTATCTCTCACCCTGCTACCACACCCTTTTTTTTTCTTGGTAACATTGGCCATGCATCATGGTCTCCTTCCACATCACCCCAGCCATCTTCTCCTTCAGGTGCCCCAGGACCTGGCCTTTCTCATCTACAGCCCAACTAGCAATGCCCACCTTGTGCTTAGAAATCCAGCTCATGACGGTGTCTTACTCTGCCAGGAGGAACCCTGGGCATGGAGGGGGATCTGGCACACCCCAACAGCTCCTCAGGGCTGCAGCAGAAAGGAACCCCTGACACCCCACAAAGCACCACGAGCAGGGTACATGTCCCATGTGCCACTGTCAGGGGCAGATTCTCATTGCAGAGTCTCTGCAGTACCTTGTGCAGCTCCTGGTGAGATTCAAGAACCTTTAGGGCAATAGAGCTGCGAGGCAGTCAGGAGTCTGTCTGTCCTCTTGCTTGGTCAGTAGCATCAAGCTAAAGGTGAACCAATGCTGCTTGTCTTGTGCAAACAAGAGTGGTGTGCATGTGCACCCTCTGATGCTTTCCAGACTCACCCTGCATAGCCCTGTTTGCTGGAATGCTGCTGGGGTTGGATCTCTCTGCATGCAGACATGGAGAGTGTTTTGCACTCACTTTGCACTGATGTAAATGATTACATGAGGTGTGAGAATCAGGCTCCCAAGGGCTTCTTACAAGATGGCAAATAATTAATGATAGTGTGCAACACAAATGCAGTAGTAGGAACAGTGAAATCAAGGCTTCTTCTTGCCAGGCATTTATCTGTCACTTGAGTAACAAACCACCAGCATAAAAAGGATATTCCCATGCAAAAGTTTCCAGCAAATTTTGCATTGGCTTTCCACAGAATCAAAAGTCAATCTTTTCAGCCAGCACATCTTCTGTACTGAGACATGTTCAGGGAAAGGATAAAAGGAGCTGATCAAGAAATGAGATTCTGAGATTTCCCCTTCCTAAGAATTATTGGCAAGCTTCAAGACAACTGGCAGCAATACTTGAGGGCCTACAGGGAAGTACTGTGCTAGTCCACCTGCCATCCACTTTGTTTTTTTTCCTCTGCAGGACTTTCCTTTCCCTGACCAAGATGGTTTTTCAGTTCAAAGTAGAGGCTCACATTAATTTTCTGATCTTCTTCCACTGAATGACCAAGTTGAGATCTTAAAGAAAAACAACAAAAAAGCAGTGAATAAGTGAAACATTGTAAAGTTACTTCTCCCTTTCACAGTTCTATTCAGCACTTTGACTTCTTAGTAAGATGATGCCATTAGGAGAATAGGAACAAGGCATGCATGAGGGCCTATAAAGGGAGGGAAGTCAAGAAATACCCTGCAGCAGGATGCCAGGTCCACATTTCTTATTCTTGACTCATTCTCCAGCACCCCCGATCCACACAAAAAGATGTAATGGTAGTGATTGGAAAAGCAAGTCTAGCATTTCTTGAGCTGTAGATCGTTTCCAGGTTGCCCTGAATGTGACAGATAGAGAAGCTGTTTTAGTGTGAGGCTGTATATGCTGCATTTCTTTAAAGCTGCAGCAGGGAAAAGCAAGGAACCAGTTAGAAGAGACTCCAGGCACATGCATTACAGATGAGAAAACCAACTGATTTGTACTTGAGGTAATAGTGTTTTACTTAAGAGAGCGATTTAAATATACTAAAGAATAAAATTGCAGAAGTCCCGTCAAGTTTTACCAGAGATCAGCTTTTGCTGTCTATTTTAAAATCAATCGACCTTTCTGGCTTCTGCTTTTCTCTCCAAGTGTTCATCAGTCTTCCAGGTTCATTTGATGTAGGGTTACTGCATACTGGTCCTGCACAGCCCTGCACCAGTGCCAACATCCATAGAATTCATTTGAAGGCTAGTGGTCTATGGAGTCTGAGACTAGTACAGGGCAAGGTGGGTGTCAAGGTCTCCCCAGTGCAAGCTGAAGCCAGGAAAAGCTGGAAGAAAAGAGTGAGTTTGAGCTGATTCATATTTAAATCACATGAGCTTGCTCCATAGCATTATTTTCATCATCATGGCCTCTTAAAGCAGCATTAAAGCGTGTCCTCTTAGCCACAGCTGCATGTTGGAAATGCCGTTTTCCAAGTCCCTTTGAATGTACATATAGATTTACAGTCTGTGCTGCGGAGGAAGTATTTTTTTGCTGACCCTGCTTTGCTTCTTAAACATCAAGTGGACCCTGAAAATATTTCATGTTCTGCACTGACTAAACCAGAAGCACTAATGTTGCCATCCTATATTTTAGAGAGCTGCAACCATACTGTTTTTACCATAGGAGTGACATTTGTTTTGGATATAAATTCAGTACATAAATGTATAACAAATTGTTTAGTGATATTAGGGCAGTAACTTTTTTTTTTTCTGAACAAACTACCCAAATGACTGAACCAGTGTAGTTAATTAGAATCGATCTCACTTTTTAGCACCAGGAAGTGCATAATGGAAGATAAGATTGATTGTAACATTGGATCACTTCATTTAAAGACTGCTAATAGGCTAAAATGACAGAACCAATCTAAAATTATAATTTCAGAATCAATATAATTTTTATAACGTTGTCAAATCTAAAAAATTAATCTAAATTTATGCTGTGAAAGTAGCAAATCCTTCCTAGCTATTATAATGAAATGAACCAACATTTTATTATATTACTTCTTAAAATAGAAAAAAGGCTTTATTGGCATAGCATTGCGGCAAGCTAGATAACCAGGCTTTCACTTTGGGAGGTATTTGCTCATTTCCTGCATAGGGCAAGAGTAGAAATGGATTTTAACCTTACCTCTTTCCATCGTGGACCCATTTTCCCACATTATTAAATCACCACAAAAACGTGAAAGCAGGCTTCTTCTTAGGGGAAGGGATCAGGATGGGGAGGAGAGTAGCACTTCATGAGGGAATTCAAGTTTTCTAACAAAGATGTAGTGGGAACATGTGCCTATTAGTTCACTGTTGCTCTCTCTACACCCTCAGAAGAAATGTTAACTTCTCCACAAGAAAGAAAGGAGCTATGGTGGTGGCTTGAAGAAAAATTCTATGTGTAAGGCGTGATAGAAAAATACCATTCCAGTTTTGATGATACCAAGGATTTTGGTGTGCTCTGCCCTTGAAGAAGTCTGCTACATGGCTTCAGAGGACATCGATATTTCTTTGGATGTCAAGTGCTCAGGTTGATATCTTTTTTTTTTCCCCAGTAATAAATTTTCTTCAGAATTTGCAATGACTCATTTACTGTAGGCTCATAACCACTCTTGTGTTCTGAGCCATAATGACGTTGAGTGGGCAGAAGTGGTCCCCAGGTGCTTCCAGCTGTAGAGCTCACCCACGGCTGCGGATCATTCCTTTCACTTGACTTCCTCTGCAGCAGCAGATGTCTCAGGAGCTTTAGCAGACACATGATAAAGCAGCCCTGGCCACCACAGATGAGGGCTATTTGTACCTTTGAGCTCCTCCTGGAGCTCCTTGTGTTCCTCCCACGGGGAGCAGCAAGAACTACTTGAGAATACGAGAGCTACTGCTCTCCAATAACCTGTGACTAATGAGTCTAATCACACTCAGGGTAGTGCCTCACTGTGTTTTATTTCTGTTTGCTTTTTGACTGATGTCGATGTGGTTGGCAATAGGGTTATATTAGATCTAATATATATATACATATAATACATATATATAAAATATATTTTAATATATTAAAATATAATATGTATAATATTATAATAGCAATAATTATAATTGATAATAACAANGGATACATAATATACTATATTATGCTTATATTCAACTCTTTGCACTGTGCTGTCCTAGGATGAGGCTGTTCTTTACAGCAGTGAGAGCCCTATACAGCCTTCTTCCAGCTCAGAGTAAAGGCCAAGCTAAGGATGTTTCCTTCTGAAAGCACAAATGCTGTTGAACTTCTGCCAGCAGTGGCTGTCACCACTCAGCTCCACAGGTGTGAGGGCCATGGTCTCACTGAATTCAGGGGAGCCTTGGCATAGATGCCAATCAGGCCAGGACTGTGATTTGACAGCTCTGCCTTTAGCGGAGGGAATGAGGATATTCCAAAGTGGGTTGAAATACAACCATTCCTATTTCTCCAAGGAAGCTGAAGAAACCCCTTTCTGCAGAAAGGGACTGAGCCTGGAAAAGTAGGGCAGGGCATCCTTGCAGACAAGGCATTTCCTTTGCTTCTGAGCACAAAAGCAGAGGCGACGTGCAGGCAAACCCCATCCTGAATTCATTTTGCAGTGATAGGAGATGAAGCTGTGTGTTAGAGTGGGACCTGCACACAGGAGCTGACCCTGGGATGGCAGCAATTATTGCAGGAAAGAGCAAGAGAACACATGTATGGAGACCCCAAAGAGCACTTTGGAGAGCTTTGTGTTTCTTGGAGGTTTAATGTATTATAATCTGATTCGGCATAAGCCAGTCTGGGAATAAAAGAGAAATGCAGAAAGACTAATGATTTGAGGTGCAGGGGGAAGTGGAAAGAAAACAGCACTTTTAAGTGCTTTTTTTCCTTTTTATGCAAGATCTGACTGGGGCCAGGCAGAGAGAGCAAAATCTTCTGTGAGTTAACACAAAAGCGGAACAGTACTTTAAAGAGACTTTATTTGCTCCTTAGAGTCTTCTTTTGATTTTTAATATCTCCGAGACTTGTCAGGGAGAAAACAGAAAAAGACATTAAATTCTGGGTCTTGAGCAAAGCTCAGGGACTTGAGACTTCCACAAAATGAAAGAAATTACATCCTGGAAAAGTTAATGACCTTACCCTGAGTGCTGTGCTACATCAAACAGAAGCAAGCTGGTCCATCCGCTGTGGAATTCTCTTGCACTGGCTGGAGAAGTGCTTTAGGCTGATCTCATCATACCCCCAAATTTCCAGATGAACAGTTTTGGCTGGATTGAGAAGGGTAGGGAGTTGGGGAGAGGCCTGGCACCATACCAGAGCTGCTGCCTCCATTAACTCCAGCAGGCAGAAGCTGTCCCAGTGGAAAGAACACACAGATTACATTGGCTCTCCCAAACCCGCTTTCATACTGCCTGCTTGGGGCCACACTCTGCATTCACCAGTCTCTGTGTCCAAACTCTGTTAGGGAAAGACGAAAGTCCTGAAGCTGCTTAAGCTTGTGAGCCAAGAAACCATGCTTGATTTTCACTCAAGGTCGACTTGATTCTGTTATTTGAGCCTGCTTTATCGACACAGAAGAAATAACTCCAGTTTCATTGAGTGTCTGCTTTCTGAGAGCTTCATACATTTGTGTCACTTGCCTTCCTGCCTATCATTTCAACCAGAAGAAAATAATGCTAACAGTAAAGATGCCATAGAAAATAGAGCCTGAGGTAAATTTTGCCAAAAGCCAATTAGAGATTTGAAAAACAGTTGCATTTTTCAGGCCAACTTGAAGCTTATCAAATTGAGCTTCTGGTGGTTCCAAAATAATGTAGAGATGGAAGTAACTAGCACATGCAGCCAGAGACATGGCAACTAGCTGGGACTGTCTCCTGGGAGAGAATCAGGATCTGCAGGAAGCCCAGGGAGTTTAATGGCTGCAAGGGACATAAAGAAAATGTCTCTTTGTGAAGTGGGTCCCTGACACAGAGGGATCTGTCAGTCTTGGTCAGCACCACACGTCTGTTTGAAAGCAGCCAGTGACCACTGTAGAGTATTTAAAGGATGTCTATTTTCTGATCCAAGTAGAGTTTACAGTGATGGCTTCATGAAGAATAAGTTGCACTAGGCTCCAGCCTAGGGACTGCAAAAATGTTGGCATAGGCCTTGATTTGACTCAAGTATGGGAAAACTGGTTTTCATAATCATGCGTGGAATTCGCTTGTGATAAAACATAAAAGCAGCTTGCGTTTCTAGGTTAAAAGTCACTAGAGCAAGTTGTGAATTTGCCCATATTTATTGCCCGATTTGGGATAAGGAAGTGACTGCCATGAAAAGAATGCACAGGGAATAAGTTGGGAGGAAGTTGGGAGGGTTAGATATTTTAAAGCCAATGGTTTCTGCTGGGTGTAAGGGCTATGGCCATTACTTAATCCACAGGACTGCCACCATTTGTCCCAGTAAGGACTCCCACACATATCCTGTTTTCCACATTTCTGCAAGAACATCTGTTTGTGGTTCCTCCAGCAGATTTTGAAAATATAAAAGTCACTCATGGTAGGACTTTCCATCATGACCTAAAACCCAGGATTGTCCATTCCAGGAGAAGACTGAGTGGCTTTGACGATCCAGAGCACTTTGATGTGTCTGCCTAAACTTGCCTTTCTGAAGGTGGAAACTGACATAAAGATCAGGGAGAAATGGCCCTTTGCTAATAGTGAAAGAAAAATAAGGACTTTGGAGATATCGGGAAAAATAGACCATCGTCCCCAGCAGATCTACCAGAGGGAGAAAACATGAAAGACGATGGTCTTCTCCAGCCCACCTGAACTGCAACTAGTGGGATTTGGACTTCTCTCATCCCCTGCTGCTCACTCACAGATGTGTATTTTAAGAATACAAAAAAATTTAGTCAAAGTTTAAACTGCTTGTTGTTATTTTTTTTCCTGAACAAATGTCCATGTTTACCTTTAAATTATGAGTATATATGCACTGGAAGAAGAAAGCAGGATGGTCAACTGTTGTCAGAAGACAGCAGCAGTCTTCCTCCTTTGTGCCAATACATCAACTCTAGCTAGGAATGATCCAGGGTTAAAAAGCATCATAATCCCAAAGTTGTTGTACTATACAGATGATGCAACCAACTCTTCCCTTTTGCATCTATGGAAGAAAAGGATTTGCTCTCTAGACCGCCTACTTCAGAGAAAAAATCCTGCACACTCCAAGCTCCTGCATTCAGCGAGGAGACCTCAAGCACTGGCCCTTCCAGTCTGACTGCCAGGCTGAACAATACTGGCAAGGTAAGAGCTGGCTCCCAGCCCATGCATCTGAATCAGGGGTTCTTAACATCTGCTTTACAGCTGTCCTCCAATGCAAGAGAAATGGTTTCAGAGTGCTATGAAGCCCCTAAACAAGCAAGAGTGCTCGTGGCCAGAAGTTTTCTCATACATAGAATTTTTAAAAACTCAAACCTCCTGCAAGAGTGTATGTTTTACTTTCTACTACTTATCCGAACTAGAAAAAGAGCTTCTTTCGCCCTGAATAATAGCTTGGGGTGTTCACTAGAATTATCAATTCTTACAGGTTGGAAATATGTGTCTGAAGCACCAAGCATCTGGTTATTCTCAAGCAGTTATTCTCCCTACTTTTCTATGTCTGCCAGATAACAGTTCTCCAGTTCTAAATATTTTGAAATGGTAGGAGAGTCTCTAGTTGTCACACATGAAAGCTTTTACAAGGTGCAGGTTCGGCTGCAGAAGAAGAACCTAATTTTCTTTTTTTCTGTACCTTTTTCTTTTTTTTTTAATCTCAACATGGTTTTTTGGGATGGCTAAGCTGTTCTCCCACAGCTCTTGTTTTGATAGTTTGAAATCTATTTGTAATCTTCAAAGAGATAACTTGTTTCCCGAGGGCCTTCATTAACCGCAAGAACATACAAAGTGGCTGGGCATGAAGGTCAAATGTATTTCCTCTGGAAGAGAGACATATTTTTAATAGTACCAGTGACTAGAAGAGACCTTCACTGGTACAGACGACTTTCCTAAATCTTGAAATTGTCTGTCACAGCCTAAGTGCCTAGCAGGAAGATATACTGTCGTCAATCTGTGTGAGCATAATAATGCAAAAACTCTCTGTTCTGTAACACCCAGAAGAAGAGATCAGAGACCTCTGCACTCCCCAGCCTTGTCTTTGGTGAGGCAAGATCTGCCTGCATGCATACCTGGCAGGAAAATGCAGGGGTGTTCTGCTGATGCCCTGCACTGATGATCTGTGCACATGGGATGTACCTGAGGCTGTGGGGCCACATCTACACAGCCTCCTGTGCATCAGCTGGGCTCTGTGCTGGTGTGCATACAACTCTAGGTGATAAAATACACAGCTTAAAATCTACACAATGATGCAAATACATGATATGTACTGCACACGTAGATCTCGAACCATTATTTTTCCTCTCTGTGCTTTCTCCTCTGGATGCTACCCCAAAGAGCTTTTTTATCTGGACCATTAGGAAATGGAAGTGGAAGATAAAACCATAAAGATATTCCTGGGTTGGTAAGGTGATAGCTTTGTCCTCTCATCATATTCATAAAGGTGTCCAGGAAAGAGTTAAGTTATCCTGAAAATACTGCCAGGGAGAGGGACTTGTGGAATCTAAATGCTGTTTAGGAAGGCAGGGGGTAATTAGGGCAGTTGGTTTTTAATTATCACTGAAGTCAGTCCTTGCAAGGCCCCCCAGCCATAGCCAGGTTAATGGTCAGCGCTGTATGCTGAGTCAGCAAAATGCTTGTGCTGGCTTTCACCAGGGGCTCCTGTCAGCTGAGGGTAGCTCTTTTTGCTGGATGTGCCCAACTTCACGCTGAAGCCAGGATGATTAAAAGAGAAAAGCAATCTGCAGCTTTAATCAAGCTTGTAGGAACACACCTTCCAGATTTTGTGAGATGAGGTATTTGTTACCTCCTGTCCTCTGGCATGGTAGCAGTTTAATGAAAGGCTGCATATTTTTCTGTTAGCAGCTCAACCACTTAATTCTTAAGTTCCTTCAGAGCTCTCAGATGTATGCCATCTGGTCATGGTGACTTGTTGCTCTTTAATTTGTGAATTTGTTCCAGCACTTCCAGTTTTGACACCTCAATCTCTGACAGAGTCTCATCTTCATTACTTGAAAAGAGTAGCTCAGAGGGCTGTCTCTCTCTCTCTTGCATGCATCATCTTGTAGCTTCAATTTCATTAATACAATTTCAACTTACAGCAGAATTTATAGCTTTACCAAATAGGCTATCTCTCTACCTCCCACACATACTGCAGTATTTTTTTGTGCTTTATTTTTATTAAACAAAAGCGCCTCTGAAAACTACATGGAACCCATGCTCTCAGGTAACCAGTACCTTTGCTATCTTTTAAAAAGGCCTGAAAGTGAGTTCAAAGAAATATCTATCACATCCACCAAAGAACTCTTATAGTTCTCAGAAAACAGGGAATTAGCCTTTTTAAACACATTTAGGATGCATCTTCATGGCCCAATGCTATTTATTTATGTATCATAAATAATATCTATTATTTACAGTCTATTTGCATTTCAGGTTTTCAGGGAAGTTGAGTCCCCATTGTAACAGGCACTCAACAAGCACATGGTTAGAGGCAGTTCCTCTTCTGAGGAGTTTACAAATAGGGAAGACAAATGGCTAAGAACAGACAGCATGCAAAGAAAGTTGTCAAAGATGGATGACTTTATATTTACATATTTAATGAATTTTCCTTTCATACATGGAAAGGAAATGTATCACCTCACCTTCCCTCCCCAGTGTTTCTCCAGGCACATATCGCCACCTAACATCACCAGGATTTCCTAGGATGTTTTGTTTCCATACTTTCCCTACCTCAGGAAGATATGACAGTAAAAACCTTGGTAATCTAGCTAGGCAGCCCATGCCAGCCATTTTTCCCTCTTTCTGGGAGACTGAAGTGGTTTTCCAGAAGTGTCTGTGCTCGTGGGGTCCGGGGCAGGAGGACCACCTGTCTTGCCACCTCCATTTTCACCCATCAAGCACAGGTGGCATGGCATCTGCATTACCCTAGCAGCAGAGGCCACTGCTGGAAAAACTCCTTTGCCTTCAAACCTCGGAGCAGCCCTGGATTCTCCACCACCCCCCTCAATACTTTCAAAATGCAGGAAACTTTTCAGCAGTGCCATCTGCAAATTTTGGAAATGGGCCGTCTGGAAGAAGGGATTATGGATGGGCATGGAAAGGGCAGAAACTGAAAACTTCTCTTCACCACTTCATTAAATCCAGGAGAGGACAGAACGCACACTCCCCTTCTGACAATGTCAGAGGGTGTCTAGTGACATTTATGTCACTGGAAAGGCATATAATACGTACACAGTGGTTTAATTTTATCTTAATGAAACAATATACATATAAAACTATCCATTAAATATAAAACAGTGAAGTAATTTGCAAATTTTCCTACAGCATAATAAATTAAGCATGGAGAGCACTAAGGAATGCAATTTGCAGTCATTTATAATGCAGTGTTTTATGTTAATAATTCAAAATCACATGCTATTTGGAGACACTTCTAATTAATGTATTTATGAAATTGTGAACTGTGACTGTTTTGGTTCCATTTAGCTAAACATTTCAACAGAATGCGCTTGCTGTTGTTTTGTGTTTGCTTAATGGCACCAGCAAGCATCAAATGTATGACTGGGGGAAGTTGGGGGTGGTATCTGATGCTGCTTTTTTTATGGGTATGTTTTTTTGTCTGTGCACTGTATACATGCCTGTGATTACACTCCTGATCTCACTGATGAGAAGAAAGTTCTGCAGTAATTTGAGGAGGAAAAAAGGAAAGTTTTATGGATAAATAATTAATCGCAAGCAAAGTTCAGTTCCTTCCTAAAGAATTGCTAAAATATTCAATACTTTTTACATAGCAGATCTTTATATAATGCTATTTCTTCTGACTGGTTAATTATGACTAATACAGCTTGTAAATTTGTATTCATATTTTTATTTTGATGTCTTTCAGGTTTTTTTTTTCATCCTACTAAGCATTTGTCAGTCTGCTTCTTTATTGGAACAGTATGAGAAATTATTCCCCAGAAGGTTAGTCTCCTGAGAGGAGACTTGAAGGGAGTTGGGAGTATTTTGAAATTTCAAGTACGTTCTAAGAAAAAAAATCCATCCATATCAGATTTTTTAGGGAATTATCACATGTCAAGGCCCTGATTCTGAAAGCGGCTTGAAATGAATGAGCTTCTAGGCATATGCAGAACCAGATGCTAATAGCACTCTGTTGTAGCTCTGCACAGAAAAGTGAAGGGAAAGCTCTTGAAATAATTTTTTATGAACAATCTGTTTCACAAGAAAAAGAGGGGACAAAAAAGGAAAGAAAGAAACCTGAAACTCCTCAAAAGCACGGCTAGGACGTCCAAGATACTATTTGTGGTCCCTTCCACCTTCCAAAATGATCATGAAAATTCAGTGGGATACTGAATCAAAATCTTCATGTCTCCTGGTAATTTCAAAGCTCACTTGCAGAGCAGTAACTCCCTGTTGAATGTTTTATTTCACAATTGTGCTTTCTGTATGATTTCTACTCTTTTTCTTTCTTGGTTGCTTGCCTTTTTTTTTTTTTTAAATTCTTGGGACAATACATATATGGCTGGGAAAATATTTTAAAAGTTCTCATGGCCTTTAGCTGTGGTCTTGGAAATCAACCAATGTAATCATTAGATTGAGAATTAAAGCTGTATTTGACCATTCTGTGTGATTTATATTTTAAACAATGTAAGAGCTGTTATGATTAAGGAGGCAATATGTGTGCCTAGGACCTAGCTCCCTATTACTTGTCATCATCCAAGTTGCTTTATTGAGTCTCTTTATTTCCTTGGTGTCAAATAACAAATATTGGCAACACATTAGATTAGCTGAATAATAGTCTTTAATAAACTCCTTTTCCCTAAAATGAAAAATAATACTATATCCATTTCATGTTGTCCTTTTTGTCCAGTAAGAATGCATTCTGTAATAGCTCATGTATTTAAATATTTGTCTGCTTCTGTTTTTAGTCTCAGACAAAACTGGAATTTTCAGAAACTAGTCAACATAAAGACTGGGATTTGGGTTATATTTTAGGTGAGTCGCTGTTTTTAAAATTCCTTTCTTGATGGATTTTTGAGTAGAATTTGTCTTTCACTAAGTGAAATGAATCTGTAGGAGATTCCATAAATGAGGCTCAAACTTGTTAGTGAATATTTTTCATCCAGCTATGTACTTGTTTAAAAAAAAATATTATACATGTCACAGGGCCCTAAGCTGTTAGATCTGTGATGCATCAACACAGGATAAAAGATGATGTAGTGTATCAGAAAATATGCTATATACCTTTTTGATAGCAGCTGTGGATACATTACCCAGCTCCATTTTGAGCCATATGATCCCAGGTTTATATCTGAATCTGACTTTTATGGTTTGTGCCCATCTCTAATATTAATTTACAGAAAGAGAGAAGGAAATTGCCTTTCCCATTTATTTTTTTTTTCCTTTTGATTTGAATGGAAAATTTTCACTTTATTTTGAGGCATGGTGACAGCTTCCAGCTTCTGTTTCAGTCCTGTATTTGAACATTCAAAACACTATGGAGAACTTATTTTAAAAATCCTTTCTCCAGTGGTGGGAAAATGACAAAACTTGGGAATACGTGCATTTTTCTTTTTTTCTTTTAATTATTTTGGCCTGGTTTATAAGACTAGATGTACAGCTGCCTGTGGTTAAATGCTGTTCATTAAAGGTGTTGTAAAACAGAGCAAGCCCAAAATACAGATTCTAACTTCTCTGCTCAAAGCAATATTGCCATTTTTGATGGCAAGTTTATCTGAAATTTATGGTTTCCTTTTTTAACCTATAGAGGCATAAATCCAGAGTAACTATATAAAAATCCATTCAGTAACAAAGTCTGAGTGTGATTAGTTTTACAATTTGCAAATATCATAATGCTTTCTCTCATGTTTTATTTTCAGAGGATAGAAATCTTTAGAGTTGCCTGAAGGCATTTCAGGTACTTTAGCACATATCAAATAAGAGTTAAATAACCACCATGTTCTGAAAAGAATAATAAGCACAAGCACATTTGACTTGAGTGTCTTATGGAACACCACCACATAGCATGTGAAGATTATCTTCCCAATGAACATTGGGGCCCTTAAATGTAATTATTAAATTTGGCAGAATAGCTGCCATCCCTTGGCATTCTAATTATCTTAAAGGATTTTTATTTGGTGATTTATGTAGAATTCATCAATCAGAGTTATTTCTGTAGAAATAGAGCTCTATTTCTGGGGAGCCTCCATCTCAATTTGACACGATTTTTTGAAATAGAAGACTGTTTTTAAAAAGATCTTCAAAGATATAAAACTAATGGGTTTGAAGAGAAGCAAAGAAAGACAGGAAAAAAAAGACTGGCAGAGCTCTTTATGAAGGAAGAAATACCATATTTCTATTTCTTTTTAAGCTAAGTCTACTAATCTAATGTCCTGGGGATTAGTGTAACTATTTATCAAACTGAAAATGGATGAGGTAAATGGCTAAGGTAAATACACCATTTATTTAAAAAATGAGTGAGAAATATCACAAATCTCCTTGATTAGCACAGAGAACTCTTTGGTGCAGGACAACTCCTGTGGTGGGTGAAGCTTTGGGGCTCTGAAATGGCTAGAGATTATAGAAGTAGAAGAAGGTCTGGGTCTCTTTGGCTGCAGAAGCGCGTTAAAACCCTATCCATGGGAAGAAATGTAGGACTTTTTGCTACATTGCAATCACAAAGGGATAAATTAACCAATCAGTAAAAGGAAATGCATCACCTGCTGCAGTGGCAGCATGGTAAGAGGTAAAAGATTTTGCCATACAGCTTAATCCAGTTCCCACTGAAGTCCTTGGGAACTGAATTCAGCCTTTCCAAGTTAAAGCAAAGGAAGTCTTCCAAGCTGTAAAGAATACTTTTATTTCCATGAACAAAGCTACTGGGTGAGACGTAAGCACACAAAAACCTCCCAAAAACCCAGAGACAGTCATTAGCAGCAGTGTATGGAGTTGTCTAGCAGCAGTAAAAAAGAAAAATACACATGTCCTCTGCCGAATGGGTAAGCATTTGTCTCAGCCCTGTTTGTCCCCATTGCATCTGCCTGCCACATACAGAGTGTGAAGGCACTTGACTAGACCAAATGTTTTGGGAAAACGGATTTCAAGTGTCACATTTCTAATATTCTTGGGCAGAGAAGCTGAGAAATCTGAGAAGGAGTTTTATGGACCAAATTTTCTGAGATGTATCCCCATGAGCCACACCAAACATGCTGGCCTGCAATTACTACTACCAAAGAGCATAGGAGGAATTTAGAAAGACACATGTTATGGAGACCACACCATTTGGAGAGAAAATTTCAAGTTGAATAACATTTTCCATATTCTATTTAACCACCACTGCACTTGAGAAAATAGTGGCTCTGAAACCATTAAGCAAACTGAAAAATGGGGGGAAATCACCATATAGGTAACCTGCTCTGGTTGATGTCTCCAGCTCTTTCCCCCTTGCTTAGGTAAGAGAACTTGGAATGCCTGTTTTAAAAAGCACCTGTCCCCCTCTCACCCACCTGTGATTTCATGGTGCTTGAATCAAACTTTACTGGGATATGCCAGGAATTAGTAGTAATGCTCCCCAGCACTTCTGCAACCTGAAATCAAGGGGTGGGGGAAAAGGTTTCTGGTGTTGGCACTAAGGCAACGTAGAGGGTTAACAGCCACTGGAGACCCAAATGAGATAATGGCGTAATCTTGGGCATTCCTAAAGTACTGGGAGAGAACAGGCTGGACAGAAAAGGAAAAAAACCCAGATCCCAAACAACCAACTTTCGTCTCTCTGGCTCATTTATGCTGCCAAGTCCACCTCTGATGCAATGGTGTTGTTAACTGTAGCTCTCTTGCTAAATGTTGTTTTGATATGTTGTTTGGGACACAGGAAAAGAAAAATGGACTTCATTCAATCTCTATTAAGGCAGAGGGATGTCTTCTGCAGAATTTATTTTCAGGAGCTTTGCGCTAACTTCATTTTCTTATTAGCTGAAATTGCTAGTGAGACAGTTTTAGCAAAGATGCTAAATGCCTTTGTGGAAAAGATGAGTCTGTGCTCAATGAATTGACTACTGTTGTGTCAGCTTGTACAGTACAGATCTTTACTATGGGATTTGGGGATCTGGGATTAGGTCCTAGTGATAATTCATGTGGGAAAAATGTTATATTTAATTACAGAAAGGCAATTAGATGGGAAGATTACAAGAAAATGTTATAGGTATTTAGCAGTGCAGGAAAAAAACAGGAACTTATAACGAAATAAAATTCTGATATGAGTGTTAGTGATTGTTGACAATTTATTTTTAAAAAAAAGGAGCGGGGCGGAAAAGAATGAAGCGGTATTTTGGAATTAAAAGTCCAAAAGAATTTTCTCAGAAAAATGCTTTTGGCATATTTTATCTATCATCAAGAAACCATTAAACAAGCCGAGAGATAAATTAAACAGAACCAAACCACACTTGGTCACCAGAAAAACATGTTTTCTGACTATGGTGTGGTGAAGCTGAAGATGGGTAGCATTATGCTCCCACTTTTCCTACAAGGGACTAGTTTCCTGTTTGAGCTGAAATTCCCACAGTTCTGAAGGGCATCCCTGGAGGCACGGGTTCTTGGAAGGCAATGTGCCACTAAAAGGCAGTTTGGTTTAAGTTGGAAGTGCTGCACCATGAAAGGTATAGGTCCTGTTTTATCCTAAGTGTTAGCAAGCCACCATCTGGACACTCTTCAGGGATGTTAAACCGTAACTTTAAGGAACTTGGTAGCACAGCTTTAACGCTCACAGAGATAGTCTTTTCTCCCTACTCACTCTTGTGGGTGTGTTATGTACTGCACAGCCTAAGCAAAACTATCTTTAGAGGAGCACTTATTTTAAAGACTTGAGCAGCTTGTGTGGAGAAGCTAGAAATCCAACAGACTACACTGTTTGTGCTGAAGGAAGTCCAGAGTTAGAACCTATTTTATTCAGCAGCCTGACCTCTAACCCCTCCTGCTCCTCAGAGGTGAAGCATGAACCATGACTAGCAGAGAAGGGAAAATGATTACTGGCAGAAACTGCAAATTTCAGGTCAGCACCACTCCAGATTGCCCTCAATCCATTTAGAGAGTCTGGGATGAGGTTAATTTGGAGGACAGAGAAGCTGTAGCCTCCCAGAGAAAAACCTGTCATGTCTTGTACTCCCTTTCCTAGGGTGAGCTAGAAAGAAAAGAGCTGCACAGGATGCTGAGATGCCTCTAAAGGAAATGTTGGCATCGATCAAGCTCACACAGAAGTTTGTGGAGAGCTGGACTTGAGGCTGTCCAGCTGAACTTGTTAAAGCAAGACAGTGCCTTTCAACAGCTCCACAATAACACTGGGTTTATCCGTTGTTTGTCCATACATATACACAAAGAATAGGATCATGTTCCATCTGTTTACCTGTCTGTGCATCGCTCCAATAACTTTTGCTCATTTCAAATAAATTTGACATAGGAGTAGGAGCTCCTAGGTATTTTAGATTTTTTCCAGTTTATTTTTTACATGTGTATCAAACATGGAGCTACACAGAACTTGATAGCTGGACATGTTGTGATGGCTCATTTGCAAAATTGTGCTGCTGCTGTTCACTCATGTTACCCTCACTTTCCCATTCCTTACTGCTTTTAAAAGCAACATGAAGAGCAGGAGCAGCTGCTGCCAGGAAAGGAAGTTGCAGGAGCCAGAGGGACACACATGAGGGAGTGCAAAGCCACAGGCTTTCACTGCTGATGACCTTGGCTTCTAGCACATCCCATGATTAGAGTAACTGCTTCTAGAGCTGGAAGACATGGGAGCTGAAACTATGCATCCAATTTAGGACACTGTAAAAGGAAAAGAAATCTGTCCTGCTTAGCAAACTTTGTGAAAAAATCACTGAATTTCCACTTATGGTTACTGCAACCTTAAAAATACTTCCAGAAATTATTTTGTTCCTTAACAAAAAGAACTACTGCTCCATAGTTACTTGAGGGAAACAGACCAGTATTTGTTTGGTCTCCCATTCTCCTCTCTGCTATTTCATACACTCTTGAAAGTGTCATTACTGACAGAGCATTGCATTTGTTCTACCACTCTGAAAGGGCAGCCCTTTATCTTAGGGGTCATCACAGAAGCATCATATTAAGGTTTGGGTTGGAAAGGACCTTAGAGATCCAACCTCCCTGCCATGAGATGTCCCCCACTAGATGAGGTTGCTCAGGGTGAAATAACAGAATGGTTTACCTTGGTGGTTTCCTCTCCAACAACCTCCTAGTCAAGAATAAGACCAGGTGACTGGGGCTGTTTCTATTAGCTATTCAGTAGCATTAGCAGCTGTGTGTAAAAATTTTGGGCTTCTTAGGAAACCTTACTCAGGTGGTGAAAGATATTGCCAAACAATGGAGAATTAAAGTAAATAAAATTAGGTCCTCAGAAATTCCTGTTTACCCTTCTGCAGTGGTGTCCTTCACAGAGGCTTTGTTCTTTAAGGCAGCTGCACACAAACTGAGTTGGAAAACTACTAAATAAAAATTACAGGTATCGACTCTCCCACTTACCACGTTATCAGGTGACTGTGGTAGCAGGGAGGTGGAGAAGAATTGTACCCCAGGAACTACCTCGGGACTCGCTTGTCTCTGAGGCCAGCATGTAAACTTCCACATGTCATTTCACAGGATGTTCCCCTGTTGTCACAATTTTTCCTTCTCTCCTCATCTTTTATCTGCTCACGCCATCTTTCCATTTATTCTTTCTGTTTTTCTCCTGCCTATTTTTTTGTTTTCATTTTCACCACTGGGATGAGAATCTGATACCTGCCTACTTGAACACTTGCTCCATGATATTTGAATGCACTAGGAATAACAAAAAGTAAGTATTTCCATTTCTTGGTGCTTTTCATTTGGGTTCTTTCTTCACTTCCCCAAGGACAATGAATGCTAAATGCAGTATAGCCAAACAAATATTTAGGTTCACTAAAAAACAATCAGGAATTGCCTATATAGCTATTTCCTAATGAAAATATCTCTGAGGGAAGGACTTTAGGGAATGATGTTTTTTTAATGTGGTAGATAAGTAACATGTACAAAATATAGTACTGATTATATTTGTTCTCTTGATTTCAGAAAAGTACAATTCCTGCATGCTATACTACAGTGCTGTATGAATATCCATGAATGCTGAATTGTTTTTCTGGAGGAAATATGTAAAAGCATGAAGGTGATCATCAGCTGATTTCTGCTCTAAGCTGAATAGTGTAGTTGAGAAAACAACAGGGAAAAGAAATTTATTTCTAACTAGAATTTGATTGTGAAATAAATAGGAGGCTACTTCCTTGCATGTCTGTGAGCTAAAAGGAAGAGCAAAAACTTAACATGCTTCAAGAAACATCTATTTTTAAAGGTCTTAGTAACGTTTTCAAGACTAAGACACTGCTACCATTTCCCTGAGCTTTATTGAGTCACACTGATCACAATTGGCTACTCTGGGTGTTTCAGTTTCAGTGAAAAAATTAAGGTGAGGTACTTTCTTTTTACATGCTGGATTTTTTTCCTAATAATTCTGTACTGACTTATCATTATGAACTCTTATGTACTGTGTTGTTAGGTTTTAACCAGCTACAAAACTTGAGGTAGTAACCGTGGTAAAGAGGAACTACATCTCTCCTTGAGGTGTGTGTGCTCTGTCTGCAGTGTTTGCAGGGATGCTCTGGGGCACTGTGCTGCTCAGCCTCCATTCACTCACCCTGCTTTACTTTGGAAGGAAATCTGGGGCATAACCAGGGAAAGAACTGTGATATCCTCCAAAAAGTTGGTGACTGCTTCTGCGGATGTGGTGGGTCATAGCTGTCCCGCAGCACAGGCACAGATATTTAAGTGGAGTATGTTCAGAGAAAGTGCACTGACACCAGCTGATCACAGTAAAGAATGCTGAAATAGCTATAGCTTTTTGCTGCTCAGATGCTGAACCAGGAGGCGCCAAGAACAAGGCATTCTCCTAGGTAGAACTCCTGCCTTTTCATCCATAATTCTCTCTGAGGGAAAAAGTGAAAAAAATCCATTAAAAATAATAAAAAAAACCAGCTTTTGCACAATGACACATAGCCTGGACTGTGAGGAAGGTAACTGAATGAGAGATTGAGCTGTGTTCATTAGCCACAGAGTAAAACAAGCCTGGTATCTTTGGCTTTGCTTTAGTGAGGAAAGGTTAGAGCTCATTCACTCAGTCTGGTGGCACACTGTACTCTTTTCAACTGTCTCCAGCTGAGGCAAGGCATTTCAGTAATATGAATGGGGTTCTTATCCTGTGAGCAATTATACATGGCTTTAAAGTAGCTGTTAAGCTCTAATGGTCTTACAAAAAACTTTTCTCGGTGTTCTATGTTTATAACAGCTGTTTTATAATAAGAATATTCTATATGAGGGTGAGGTATAACCCCTTTTTGATACACACATAACTGTTTTAAGAATTCTTTTAAAATAATACATAGGCTTTTTTTCAGAATAAAAGCTTTGGCTTCTACCTGACTATATGTATTTTTGAAAGGGATAGATGCTTTTTTCCCATACTGTTCTTTTCCTTTGGCTTTAATTCAGCTTGCTTTATTCAGACCTTAGGTCAAAGAATTTTTATGTTGAATATATGTATCCTGATGGGAGCTCTGAGCACATTTTTGAATCTGCGAATTTAGAAGGGCACCTCTATTTGATATGTGGAGATGTACGCCTGCAAAGTCTCAGCCTGGATCTTTCAAACCTGCGGGCCTTGCGCTTGTGATCACACACAATTGCTAATTTGTGCATGTACCTATTGTTCCCTTTGATTTCAGAAGCAGAGGGAATTTAATGTCTGAATACAGAGCTCGGGACTGAGCTGGAGGAACCCAGGCTTTGTGAATGCTGCTCTTGGTTCACACAAAGTTATCAAATGCTGAAATGCAAGTGCCCCATTCTTTTATACCCTGATGTAAGTGTCACAGTAACACAGTGATATCCTTCCTTTTTGTTGCAGCGGCATCCCTACCATGCCTTTGAAAGAGATGAAGTCCTTCAGATCTGTGACTTGTGTCTTTACAATGCCCAGGGTGCAATTGCTCCTGTTCTTCAACTGAAAGCAAAACAAATTCCCCCATGTAATTAAGACTGAAGACACAGCCATTGTTTCCACCCCTTCTGTGTTATAATATTGTAATGCAAGATGTCACTGTGTGCTTAATAGTGTTTCCCAAGCACTAACAGTAGGGTGGCCCAGCTCGTCCTCCTCTCAGCACAGAAAGGCGAGGTTGTAGGCATCTCTCTCTGGCTATAACTGTGTTATGCCATGTGGTGTAAAACAGCTTCTGCCAGCAACGCTGCTTTGTCTCACAGTGAAGCAATTTTTAAAGAGATTTGATAAATTGTCTTGTCACACTTGGATTAAACTATTGATTTACCAACACCCTTTGTATGTTGACCCAGGAAAACACAGTGGATGCTATTTAGAATATTACAAACCCTCTGCCATATGCATGTTGTCTAGCCTACACTTCAACCCTATCACCTTTCAGCAGATTGCTTCAGACAAGAGATCTCATGGGCAGGGAATCTGCAATGCATATAAGCTCACTTGCTCATTTAATACAAGAGAGTCCTAGACATTGACCTTGTCTATAGCTTCCAGCTTGGCAGGGCTGTAGCACCACAAAGACCTGCAAATCCCTTTTTAACAAGGCTACCTGAACCAAATGGCCCAGATCCAAATAAATGAAAACATGAAGATGTCCAGCAGATCTGTTGCCTACACTGCTCACCGGAAAATTGTCTGAAGCTGCTGTACTGGTGTCTCCTTACGTGGTTCAGTATCAAATCCTGCCATAATAGCATGTCTGTGATCTGTTCCTAAATGTTTCAACCCATTTTCTAGCGGAGAGTTTCTATCTTAGGCAGGTGTGTGTCTTCCTGTATTCCTCCAAGCTTGTTTCTGCATCACTTTCCATGAGTCTAGTAAAGAACAGAGGGAGCCTAGATATGGAAGCACACATGGTGAGGATTGTCAGCACCTGGGTAATGTGCAGCATGATGATGTCCTGCAGAAATTTGCTGCTTCACAACAGAGATCTTCACTTAGCCAAGATCAATATTTCCAGTGTAAGCAGAGCTCCTCCCACCGTACGTGATATTTCTGGGCTCTTTCATTGTTTCCGTAACTGTCATAAGAGCTGTTTCATGGAAGTGCTATTGTATGTTTACAGCCAGAAAGAAATACTAAATTGGGAAAAAAAAAAATTTAAGACTTGTGTTGGCTGCAGTAGAAAATACATAATGATAAAGCTTAAACTGCAGTTCAGCAAAATTGTGTCAATTAGGTGTTACCAAAGACCATTCCACTTCTGGATCGCCCAGATCAGAAAATTTCAAGGTAGTGTCAGAAATAATTTCATGAACAAAAAAGGTTTTCCCCTTTTCCTGCCTGCTTATATGTTATGAATTATATCAGGTTTTCTTTCACCTGCGATAAAGGAGGAATGACATAGCAAACCACAGAGTTGGTTTTAAAGCAATAGGTGAGTAGCAATTGGCAAAATCACTAGCCTATTGTCTATCACAGACTTATTTTAATACTCATGGGACCAGTGACTCCTGCAGTGCCCAGAATATCCCATATAATTCTTTTGTGCTGGCTCATGGATAATGCCACTCAGCTTCTATGAGGTCAGGTCAAACGATGTCATACAGTATGATGTGACATGCCCCGGTACACTGTGCAATGTAAGAACCTTTCGGCTTCTAAATAAAAAGAGACAAGCACTCTTGAACCTGGATATATTGTTGCATTCTTACTCCAAGACTTGGAGTGTCTGTTGACAGAGCAGTTAGTTGAATACAAACCCTTCACGTAAAAATAATAAAGTGCAAAAACTCATCACGCGCAATGGCCACAGTTAAAACTGTCCTCCTTTTGTTTGCTTTACATTCTGATAAAATAAAAACCAAACAACAGAAGTCCCTGCAGAATCATTGAAATCTAAACCATACAAACTCCTCTTAAATCGCCCTCTGATGCGCATCAATAGGCGTATCAAAGGAAGGGTTTCCAGACAAAAGTCCTTGCCTAAGGAAGCGCTGTCCCCGAGACTGATAGCTCCAGGGACTGACAGCAAGCGCTACTCAGCTGCACTTACCTCAAAGGCTGGAGGGGGAAGGTGGCAGATGTATAAAGGTGGTGTCCTTCCTACAGCAGACTCTGAAAAATTCAGGGTTATCACTGACACCTTGAGCAGTGATGAGCAAGGGACAAAAAGTGAGGGTGAGAGTAGGAAATGTGACACCTGTGTTCTCAGGAAGCCCCTGGCAGGCAGGAATGATGGGCTATGCAGTTGCTGTAATCACTGCTGCTGATAATAAAAAAAACACCACACTGTGTGTATCCCAACAAAAGCACTGAGATAAAAAGTAGAAGAGGGGAGGTTTCATTTGCAAATACTGTGTCTCAGCTGGTATGTAATTTAACACATGCCCAGATTGTGGCCTCTAAGCACAAGAAATGAAACTCAAGGGTGAAAATCACCAACCTGTGACCATGTGATATTGGAAACACTGCCCAGAACTTACACCAAACATTACCAAAAGAGAAATAAAATCAGTCAATCAAACTGTCACTGAGCAACCTGCAGATAACTCTCACCCTACAGAAGGGACTTACACCTCTCCTTTGTCCACAATTGCCAATATAATGATCTCCAAGCAGACTCCTCTCTGGCTTCAGCCTTGCAGATTTTTTTCCTGCACAGATATCCTATTCACAAGGACAGATGGGGAGAGTACCAGTAATGAAAAACACTGTCTGCTAAGTTTTCTGGAAACTAATGCAGAAGGATACTCAGAAGAGAAGTCTAATTAAAAGAGCTGCTTGCTGGCATGTAGATTTTGAGGTCCTTGCTGATCCCTCTTTAGGCGAAAAATAAGATATTTTCCATTGTAAGGAGACAAATTGTCTCATGGAGAAGCCTGCTTTTCCTCTGGATTTCTCTCTCTGCTATTAAGAATAAGACTGGGTGAATGATTTGATCTTTGTAGGCTGACTGCCAAATAAGAAAAACTCCACCAAATTTTGAACACCCAGGCTATAATTCCAAGAATCACTTGTGAAATTTTTTGGTAGTGATAATCTCTGTCTCTGACTGAATAGATCACATAAATATTCTTTGCAATGGAGAATGTTATCTGGAGAAACAGGATTCCTTATCTCAAAATATTCTTTAGTCAGGCATTGAAGATATTTTCTGAAATATCATAAATCTTTTCTTCAAGCTCATCTCAAGTGTACTTTTCCACCAGCCCTGTTGTTTTCTGGTTTAAAAGTTCCTATAGGTAATATTGGTTGTTCATGAACCTTTCCCTGCCTAACCAGTTTATAGATTCTAATTAGTATAAGTTCTTTTTTCTTCTTTTATGTCTATACAATTTCTGGTGTTTTACAAAATAATTGATTTAATAGACAGTCCCTTTGTCTCCTCATATCAGCCTTTTGTTAGTGGTTAGGTTTGAGCACTGGTTAGGTTTATGAATCTTCTACATCACTGGGATTTTTCGCGCATGCGTTTTGCACCTGTATGCTCTTTCACAGTCTTCTAGAACTTGGTGTGAAAATAAAGACAAGGTAGTTTCATAGTATTTTACCTCCTGTAACTCTGTGTGAGTGATGGGATCGACATCTACTTTTCAAGTGGAATCAACGTTATTCTGACAAATGTTATTGACAAATGGACTCTGCCGCAAAGCTATTCAGGTCATGCTTGCACACGAGTTGTGACTGGTTTTGAACTCAGGCCTTGGTTATTTGAGTGATTCAACACTAGTAGAATTTTCACTAAAAAAAAAGAGGGGGTACACGACTCGAGGGGGAGAGAGACAAAGAGGGAGAGGTGCTATTTGTTAATTATCATAATAAAAATCTAATTTTTAATGGTTCTGTTAAGGATGATTTGCCTCAGGCAGATAAAAACACCCCAAAGGAGGTATACAAAGATCCCACTCTCCAGGCTTGCTGCTGCTGCCTTTTATTCAGTCACCCACCACTACAGTAATCAGATCTTGAGGTACAGGTTAATGAGATAATTGGGCAAACAAAATCAAACTTGTATGCTGTATGGAAATGGATGGCTGCTGTCTCGCAGCCACTTGTTGTGCGGCACCAGGGCAAACTGCCTTTCTTTTCAATGGGCAATAAAGCAGGAAATCAAGTAGATGTAGGTTGTTCTGCCTGCTCACAGTGGTGAGGGCAGCTTCACTGGTACTGAATTTTAAAGAGCAAATAATATCAATTAGCAATTGTGTCTGGAAGAGTGTTGGCAGGGAGGTCTTCCGCTCATCGCTCTCCTGAGGCAGGCCAAGCACTCAAGTCTCAACAGCTTCCATTTGAGGACTTTCCTAGGGAACAGTGCTGCCAAGGGAAGGACTGCCTGCTAAATTGTCCTCTTACAGAGGACCCTGAAGACTCTTCATTTTTGGTAATTTTATGATAGAACTGAATTAGGCAGTTTGGATAGCCCATGGAGCTTGCTCACAGACTTCCTTCATAGCTCATGGCTGACACGGATCTGACCCACGACTTGTCTCCTGAGATTGAGAGGGAACACGTATATATTCAGACCTAAACAATTTCAGGAATCTTTTCAGAGGAAAAGACTTTAGTTTTTAATTTGGATTTTTAGGACTGTTATAAATGCTTTTCATTCAGAGATCTTTTTTTAGATCAGGCTTTAATTACATGAATGAACTAATATTCTTATAAGAGTGCTGGCAGAGGCCTGGTTCACCCAACACTGATTGATGAGGAAGCCCAAAGAGCATTCTTAACTAATGCCAGAAACATATTTTGTGGTAGATTTAGGAATGCCATCCCAGTCTTCAGTCTTTTATTACTGACTCAAGAGGCCATCTTCTGCAAAGTCAGTGATTCATGCAGAGTGATTTGAAAGGAATGTGTTTGAATGAGCTTCCTGTGTATTTGTCACAGTTTATGACTTTTTAATAACAAATCATTATTACTGTGAATGTTTTAAGCCCCAAATCCTCCATAAATCTTTTCAAACTCATCTCTATTTATAATCTAGGGAGGAACCTGTTCACTGATTTTGTTCATTCCACTGTTGTTGATTCATGGACTATTATTAGACAGGTTACAAAAAGTTAAGATGGTGTAGGACAGTGGATTTTTTCCACAAACTGGTGATTTTTACCTTCTTTCTCAGTTGTAGCAGAGAGTCTGCTCAGTTTACACCATAGGCTTCATGACTGGGCAGAAAGACGTACTCTGGAGAATGCAGACTTCCACCCAGGAGAACCAAGTCCAGCATGCAGCAGAAATTGTAGTGCATTCACCTGTAAATCAAGTGGAAGGGAGTACACTCACTGACAACGAGCCCTGCACAGTTGCACTCCATTTTTCCCTGTTGGCTGCATTTAGAAAGAGTAGTTGTCAATTAGGATAGAAATAATGAAAAGGGTAGGCAAATAAACACCTCGAAGTTTAGCAAGTAATTTTGAGTTCACAACATATATTTGGAATTTTCTTTCTTGTAAAATGTCCAGAGCGTTCTGTTTCAAGCTAAGTAATAGCATAAATATGTAAGAGTATAGAGAAAGAAGAGATGAAGTGGAGTCTTATTTAAATTGTTGGGAAAATTATTTAAAAAATTAAAAAATAACGATTGTGTTTACTTCTAGCAATAGACTGTGGTTTCTATTCAGTGGGCACATTGGAGACTTGGGGCTGAAAGCTGTTTTTTTCTTAACTGGTTCAGCCTTTCCTGTATGTGACCAGCATGGATCCTGAACCTGCAAGATACTGATGGATCTATAGGAGACAAAGACATTTATCATCTCATAGAAAGTGCTCATTGTCTAGTAGCATGAGGCTACAATGTTTGTACAGTCTTCTAAATTGGTGAAAGCATTAATTACACTGAATAATGGAAACCCTGGTAATCTTGGCAGACATCTGAAACCTTGGATAATTATAGCTTCTGCTAGACAAATTTTAGTTCTCTGAATTTGATTTTAGGGGACAGAAATAATTTTTAGACAATCCAGTGCCTGAAAAATCAGGATGTGAAGAACTGGAATTTTACCTGTATGGAAATGCCTGATAGACAAGTAAAAGAGTGTTTGTAACCACTTCTAATGAGATCATAAATTTCTCCTTACTCAGAGGAGATGGAAAGCATTGAAAAATCAGTGCAAAAGCAAACCAAACAGACTCACAAAACATGCTTTTAGCAATGGAACACATCATAACGGAACATGAAATTAAAACACAAACCCAGAATCAGTCTTGACAAAGATTGGAAAATCTACATGTCAGCAAAAATAAACTTGTTACTTAATAAGGTTAATAATAGATAAAGTCCCCTAAAGATAAATTGTTATCACATTTGACGACCATTTTATTAAAATGTTAATGGCCTCAGGCAAAAGCAAACTGTTCCCTTAATCTGCCAGAAGAACTGCTTTCTCAGGAATTATATACACCAGAGAACTTGGGATCTGAGCTGTAACAAGCATGTTTGAAAATTGGAGCATCCACAGCTTGTGAAATTTGTGGGTAAAAGGGAATGAAACTCACGTCTCAAAATGGCTGTGCCCTTTTCTGCCAAACACAACTTGCAGTCACATTTTCGAATGCAAAATCCATTGGATTCAACTGCTGCAGTCAAAACAGCTGAGGTGTCCGTGATTGAAGGGAGGGTTTTTTTCTTTGCCTTCTTCCATACTTACTGTGAAAAAGGTGTAGCTTAATAAGTGCAATTGCTGTAATAGCAAACAGACAGAAAATATGTTTTCATCAGCACCTCTAAGCACGGCAAAACTGTGAAGCAGCCTGGCAAGTACTCTAAGCATTCAGTGAATTGTGATAGATTGCAGTATGGTTTGTCTGGGATGAGAATAACAACAAGAAATCATTCACAAGATTTGATGAAAACTCAGCCTGTACAGAGAGACTTCTTGCTACCGGCACAGTATCGGCTCACAACAAAACAGAGCTGATGAGATTGAGTTCACATCCTATCTCTCCTTCTGACATCTGAAATGCATTTCCCTCAAAGCCCGTGGACTTCCTTGGACATCTGAGCAATGAGAAAGAAAAGGTAAAGCAGAAAACATCTGCGATGCTAAATGCTGCTTTTCTTTTCAGTGTATCCCAATGGCAAAGTTACAAAGAAATTCATAAAAGCTACAGTACAAATACATAAAAGCTACACTATAAATACATGCCTCACACCCAAAACTCCTCTGCCAAAGTTTGTGTGAAATTAAGGGGAATGAGTAAAACTAAACCAAGTTAGCACAGTCAAAGCTTTTTCCACCTTGGAGGAGGGAGTAATATCCTGGTTCCAGCAGGGAGATCCAGGAATGAGAGTTAATCTGATGCAGCTCCACTGCTGAAGCCGGATTGGTTGCAGGCACTCAGACTCCGCCTCTGGTTTTTGGGAGAGTATTACCAAACCTTATTTCCTTCTTCTCTCTTTCACCTGAGGTCCATGGCTATGATGGCTTAAGTAATGCTGAAGATTTGTGGGGCTGGGGGTAAGTGTGCTGAGAACAGCCCAGTGCTAGGCAACAGCCAAGAGGGACACTGGGAAGGGGAATAAAAGGCTTCACCCCGACCCAGAGGGGATGGCGTGTGGGTGAAATGTTTATGCTTAATCTTACTAGGTCCCCCAGCAAGATTAGACCAAGGGTTATACCCTCCTATTTTCAGACTTTTAACCGATCTTCATATGTATAACCTCTACACAGTTTTTAACATGCGTTCTCTACTTCTACTCAGGGTTCAACACTTTAAAGTGAAGCTTTCTCCTGTCCCTTGCCTCTACAACACAGCAGGCAAGGGTTTCATGGATGTGTATCTGATCATCAGTCTTTTGGGGAGGTAATTATTGTGCCTCATGGAATTTTCTGTGCCAGTTGGATCAGAGTGGGGGCATAGATATTTTGGTGCAGAGATAGAAGGTTTATATGACAGTCTATTTTTTCTCTTTTTCACCTGTATGCACACAATTAAATTATTCTACTTTAGTGCCTCTTTTCCAGGCCAGCTATAAACCTTCCTTAAGAGAAACTGTAATTTTTCTGGCCCAGTTTATTTAATAACTTCCTTCCACAATAGACACCAATCTACCTGAAAAACTGGGAGATGGTTGAGTATTAATCACTAATTATTCTCCCACATTCTGTCATTCAGCCTTGGTATAACACAAATGTGAGCAGCATTCTCACCTATGAGATAACTTTGATATAAAAATTTCCACCTTATTAGTGTAGTTAAGAACCCAACAGGGCAAAAAGGTGGTGTTTGCAGGTATTTCTGCATAGTGAAATGAGCTGCAGAACACGTTTCCACCTGCAGCGATGGCACTTAATGCACCTAAGGTTTGTGCTGTGCTTGGGAGAAGTGAAGTTCAGGATATCTACCCAAGGACTAAGCTGCGGTATGCTCCGTTGTGCCTGGCTTGTCCATGATGCACCAAGGTTTTTGGTCTATGCTAAAGCCCTGCTGAAATGAGTCCATCTCTGAGCTTGAGAAAGCACTGAGCTTTTGCATAGGCCCACTAGGTGCTGGGGTGATAGGGTAAACATCTGCCTTCTTTCACCACTGTTTACTCCGGTTTTTTTCCCTTCAGAGCATCCATGAATGCACATTGCCTGTTGAGCATGCTCCCCATGCAGCAATGCATGCCAGGCTGCCCTGCACATGGGAGGTCAGGGGACAGGAGGTGAGTGGTAGCATTGTCCTTGACAAAAACCACGAGTTGCCACTTTTTCAGACTCCTATAGACATAGCCATTGCTCTGAAGCAAGAAACAAAGGCCATGACACCAAAATAAACAAACATTGCACAGATTCTAACAGATAACACCACATTTCTTGTGGGAGAAAAGTCTTTTATCTCCTTTTTCCTTCTTTTAACCTGATACATAATGTTGCAAGAAATTCAGATGTGGCACAGTTTGGTGCTAAGGAGAGAAGAGGAAACAGCTAAACTATTCCTTGGTCTTATCAGGCTGAAGCACTTCTGCAGTGCAGTTTTGAGGGATTTAGTGCAGGAATACAGTCCCCAGGTTGGAGCTTCTTTCTCAGACAGCTGGGCAGACAGAGCTGACGCCACCCACATAAAATGCGCACACCGGGTCCGTTTGCTATTGCAAGAGTTGTAATCGTTCAAAAGCAGAATCTGCAAAGGCTGTGGGACAGCAGATGTCCTGGGGCCTCCCCAGTGACGCTGCACTGAGGCTGATGTGGGTCAGGCGGGTCTGTCTGGGGAGCAGGGATGCAGCGAGGCAGGTGCGCTCTCCAGTCAGTCAGCAGCCTCTAATGGCTGTCGGAGAGGCGGCGGAGCGCGCTGTCCGTGCGGCAGGGCTGGCCTGCCAGCTCTCCCCGGAGATGGCAGTGTCTTGCCTGGGAGTGCCAAATGCGGGCTGACACAGCCAGGTCCCCGGCCGAGCTTGGGAAGAGCGTGGCACCTGTGCAGCCACACAGCTGTCAGACCGGAGCGTGCTCGGGCACAGCCAGATAAGCTCCAGTGAGTGAGTGGTCTGCGCCCAGCCCACAGTGCCCAGGAAGCCTTTGGGATGGAAGTGAACAGCTTCCATTACGGCACTCTAACGACCCCATGTAGACAAGCCCTCAGAAGCCACATTAACCCGAGTTTAGGCCATAAATTGAACTCTCTGGCAAAGGTAGTCCCTAACTAAATGCAGAAAATCTCTGTGACGAGCAGTAACAGTGCATATAAAATAAAATAACAGCAGGACTGGGGAATAGCAATGGCACATCTTTCTTTCCAAATTGAATTGTTCACTTCACTGTGAGAAGAAATAATTATCATGTTTATTGCGTTTGGCTCAATTAGGCTGGAATCTTAGGCCAGGAACCTTTCTTTGTACATTTCTGTAAATGTTGTCCATGTATGGCTGTGTCAGCGTTGATTTTGTTGTCATGAAGGTACCACAGCTGTCTGCCTGAACTGGAACATGCAAAAGTGAACTAATTCTTGAAGTGTCTCTTTTTCTAGTTTTAATCAGCCAAAATTTCTGGTAAACTGAAAGAGGACCAAGCAAGCCTCCTGTATTATTTCTGTAGAGTTTTGCTTTTGAGTGTACTAGGGACAGGATGGTTTGAAATTGTTTCCTTTTGCATGTGGTATACATTTAATTCATGGAACCTAATACAGCAAGATGGATTAAGGCCATATGCACTGAGAGGTTACAAAATGTGCACGTCAGGTGACACATATCTGTATAAGACTAACATATAGCATTACAAGACAAGAAGAGAAGACAGTGAAACTTTTGATAGACTCCAGCATGACGAGCAGAAGATGACATGGAGGGCACAAGCACAAACAGTTTAGTGAGCAGTGAGTCTTCTCAGGACTGTGTGCAACAGCCTCCTGCTACTTTGCATGGCAGGGATGCATGGAAGAGCTGTACATTTAAACCCTGAAGATGAGCCACTCTCAAAGATATCTGTCTATAGCCTTCACTTGTAGAAACTGGTCACTACCAGTGATCAGTAAGGCATAGTAGAAGCATCTAAATCTACATTTCTAGAAATTGATTTACATCCACTTCCTTTGATTATATGCAATTTCCCTTTTCTATATGAAGAGACAGAGAAGCATAGAGACAGAGAAGCATAGAGTTTATACATGTTAACAACGCGAGACACAAAGTGAGGGACAATATGTATCTTTAGCGATAGAAAGGAATCTGTTAAAAGGCGAACTACCAGAGTTAGAGAGATCGGCTCTTTGATAGAGAAGTCTGTCATGTGTAGATTAAGGATAAAATGATAGGTGCTGCCTTTCAAAATTTTCATTAGGATGCTTGACATCAGGAAATGCTTCATACATCATCAAGGATTGGACCAAAATCACAGCTGAAATATATGCAGTACAGGTTTTGGAATGAAAAAGCAGTCTAGAGGGAGATGAGTTTTTCTGACTATTGAATACATAAAGGAAAGACACTTAAATAAAAATTTGATATGCCACTCTAAGAAGTTGAGGTGAGCCGGAATGCATGACAGAAGAAGAGCATGCAAAGAAAACTGTTGTGTTCCAAATTGGCCAGAGCTATGGAATAAGATGACCATGCCTGCCTGTTACCTCAGCTTGGCTTAATGTCCAAATGGTTAGAAGGGAGATAAATGTAGCACAGAGAAGAGCTGTATTAGAAAGAGAGTGCTTGGAGTTTCTTCTTCACTTCACGCTAAAACCCACAAAATTCTTTATGATATCACAGCACATAGATTTCAAGTCTAGCCTGAACCATACAGTGAAAGGGCAGTCCAGATGTAGTGAAGTCTGTACAGTGCATAGGATGAGTTTGTATGACATGCAGAGGCCAGTGTTTAAGCTCATTCATCTGGCTGGTTTGCTGGAATAACGGCTTCAAGAAATTTAAGGTCTTTTAAATCTGCTGTTCATAAAATAAAATAAAATAAAATAAAATAAAATAAAATAAAATAAAATAAAATAGCATTACCAAATCCCACTTCCCCCTGCTGATGCACTAATTTCAGTGTCCAAGTTAATTTTAGATGGCCCCAGGACCCAGTGGTTTCCCTGCACCATAATGTGGGATTGCATATTGAGGACAATTTGAGCCACTCCTCACATTGCGAGAGGTGCCACTTCAAAGAAGGCCACACTGCTTGTCCTTGTGCTGGTATGGAGGCATGGGCTAAGCAGGGACTGACCGCCTCAAGAAGTGAGCCTGAGACTTTCCATGGCACTGGATTGCTCTGTAGCACAGAGTTGAGTAAAGTTTTAGAGGCAGAGCAATTCCATGCCATCCTCAGTGCCGGCATGTAGGGAGTTCTTGGCAACTCAGATGGTGGGTCATAAATTCTCCTTCACTAGTTTAGGGGCTAGATTATTCTTTTGTGCTCTGCTGGAAACATTACTTATGAGAATTGGGGCATTTTAATTTGGCTGTGCTACCACTTTATTAATATTTGAACATCTCACTGTTTTCTGTCTTGGCACAATGGGATCCACAAACAGAGGCTAAAAGAGAAAATGCTCCCCTCCCTGGCACTGGATTCCTGCCCTTTCATTTTTAATTACTTTGAATTATTTCTGGAACTTCTTATACCATTCTGAGAATACAAATTAAGTATTGACTGTAAGAAAGAATACTGTGGAAAGCAAGCAAATGTGGCCTTACATGCTCATCCAGAGACTGCATCAAAAAAGCAAGGGACAGACACTTGCCAATCTATCCATTAAATCCTGGCACAACAATGATCCATTAGTCTGAGCAAGGCCTATGTGAACTGTATGAACATTTGGCTTAACCCATTCAGTTTATTTAGCCTCTGGTGTGCTCTGGATTAAAGCAGACAGTCATTAGAGAATAGTATTTTCTTCCACAAATGCTGTTTTCCATCATCTGAGAGATGAGAGAAGTGACAGAGCTTTTCAAAAGCGTTTGGTATTTGAGGACAAATACTTGCTTCTTGTAAATGTTCATCCAAGACTCAATAGGATTTAACTATTAGTGTTTCTAAAAGCAGAAGTTGATCCTGAGGCTAAAAGAAGACTAGAATCGTGGAAGATTGTGCACCTTTAGCTGGGATTTAGCACTTGTCTGCAATATGTTTCTCTTCCCCAGCACCTTCGATAAAATGCTGAACCCATGAAGCTCAATCCCCTGACATTTTTGAATCATACCTTGAGACCCCAAAGTAAAACTTGTCTCATGAAGCAGGATAATTCTGCACTGTGGATTTCCAGGAGGATTCAGTTAACAAGTCAGGAGTTAGAAGGAAAATGCACTACAGAGTATTCAACAATTGTCTAATTATCACATGGAGGGGGGACCTGACTCTTAGCAGCACTATACCATTCTTACACCAGTTGTATAAAGAACTTTAAAGCAGCCATTTCAGGCCCATTTTAGTCCTCTTCAGGCATTCAGACTCCAGATCACTTTCTAGGAGAAGAGGGAACCTACTTCACATGCCAGGGCACCATAGCATTTATTTTCTTAAAATCATGTTGGTGTATTTTTAGCAGATTCACTGGGAAAACTCATTACTGTAAAGTCATTTAAATACAAATTTCACTCAACAAAAAATCCTTTGTGGAATAACCCCTGAATCTAATTAAAATCAATATAAATCTTCATATTTTTTTCACACAAGTTCACAATCCTAAACTGGAGATGATTTGTTCAGCTGGACTTTGCTGCTTTAGACAGTTGAAAAATAATTTTATAATGTGTCAAATTCAGTCCAGATACAGTTCTGTTATCCAGAACTACGAGTTCTGTCGCTATCCAACATATATAAACCTTCAGAGATAAACTTAGAAGACTTCAATTTGCTTTTATATTTAATCTGAGTTTCAGTCTCTTGCCATGGACCAAACCCACCCACTTTTGAAATTATATACTTTTTGGATTCAGACATCTAATTAATAACAGCTAATAAGAACAGGAATTAATTTAAACCCACCATTTTCCAGGACATAGCTGATTTCATACTTTTTTTTATCCTTCCATTTTTGGAGGACAAAGTCTATAGACTGTGTACAATATAGTTTACTTTGGGAGGATAAAGGCAAAGTAAGTGTTTCTGAAAGCCATGGCTTGCCTCTACTCAGCACTGTCACAGTTCAGTATTATTCCTTCCCCCTTTCTGCCGGACCCTGGGGCTGTGCTTTCTGATAGTAAAGAACCGCTAAGTCCAGGCTCTCGCTCTATCCCTGAGGAATTATATATTATGTATGACTGTATTTAAACAGGCTGTTTAAAACTCACTGGTTCATAATATCAGAGCTTAAATGGAACAGGCCCAAAGGATATTATTAAGATGTTATTTCATATTGATTTGGTGAAAGGTATTCATTCAATATTTTTGTTTCAAATATGAAGATATTTGTTGATACAAAAAAGAGGCAGATATAAGAAAGAATATACATGGACATTAAAAAAGACATTTAACAAAAGGAGCAATTTTCACAAATTTGAAGGTTTCCCTATTTCTCCAAAACACAGACACAATTTAATGCATCCTAAATTCTACTGGGAGTAGGATGAATATTTCCACAGGCTTTTAGAAGCACCAGACTTACAGCAAGAGGCAGCACTTGCTGGAAAAGCAGGGGACATGTAACCTGGATGAACCTGCACAAAGACCATGTCTCTTTAACAGAGATACTTTGGAAAGGTTGGAGTTTTTCTTTGCTCTACAAAACAATTTAAAGACGTGCAGGCAGGTCTGTGAGTAACAACAGGTCGGAGATTAAGTGAGCTGCACCAGCAGCAGCTTCCCACCACAAATCGTGAGAGCGGTGGGGCAGAGAAGAGAATGCTGCCATCACCATCTCAGCTAGTCTCAGCTATTGTCCTCAGTAAAGTCTGTGTGAGACTCAACCTGATAAATGACAATGACAACTACAACAGAATCCAGGAGCAAAGAAGTTGTTGCAGAAGGCAAAATGTATGCCAATTCTCTTGGGAATGTCCTGGCTGACTTCAGCCAGTTCGTGGAGCAGAAGGTATTGGCAGAGGGCACCTCTTCCTGCCCTGTGTTTGCACAGCTCCTGTGGCCTGTCTGTCTCTGTTTCTCCCAAATCAGCGAAAGAGTCCGATGCTCAGGTAGATGGGATGAATTCAGGTTGCCAGGCTCTCATTGCCTGGAGGGCTAAAAGGCATCTTGAGATGCTCTATCTGTTGTTGTGTATCTAAGATAAATATAGAGAATAGTAAATATATCTCCTGGCTGCTCCTGCTGTTTCCTATCCCTCAGTATTCAGAAATGGATGGGAGTCTGTCTAGCTAACAGAGCTGCGTGAACTAACAGGTTGGTTTTGTGCACATTCCCCAAGCTGAGAGACCTTTGCTTTATCTTCTCCAGGTTGCTTCCAGCTATCTGCCTAACCTCACCTCTGTGTCCTCCCAGCGAGATCAGCCCTACAGCATTCAAGCCTGGGACCCAGCGGTCAGTCCCAGCTAAACAAGATTTGTGGGCAGTGCTGTTGTGCTTTATTTCCTCTGCTGTGCACTGAACAGAAAGGGAACCGGACCCCTGTTACCATCAGGAGAGACAACCTATCAGTCTTCTCAACCTGCTCAGTCCCCTCAGAGGGACTGGGATGGGGCTGCTGAAAGGCAATGTCATCATTCCTGCCATGTCAGCAACACTTCATAAATCAGAGGCAGCTGACGGATTGCCAAGGAGAGCAGTAACTTTATTAACCACTTCTCTCATGTTGAGCAGCTTTGGTAGAAATCTGAATAACTGCCCCGTCCCCTGGGTTTATTGGACGTGGCTTTGCAAGTGGGAAAACAATTGTGAGTTTCATGCCTGGATGAGCTAACATGTTTACACAAACACTGCTGACGCAGCAGAAACAGGATACAATATGTGTCAAATATTGCTTGGGCTGCAGGCAAAAAAACTGTGGAGCTGAAAGGCAGTGCTTAGCACAGGGCTCCTCGTGCCAGAGGCAGCTGCTGGGTACGTGGGAGGGAGACGGAAAGGGAGCAGGTCTCAGTGTCCCAATCCCTTGTTGCCAAGCAGTTCCCAGAGCAAGGAAAAATTTTCCAAAGTTGATACTACTCTTCTGATAATGACTAATACCTATTCTCATCAATCAATTTGGTTTAAGAGGAACTTGAATAGTGCAGAGACCTCAGCTTCACCCTAAGTATCTGACTCAAAGCCATTTGAAGCCCGTGGGAGACTTTTTACTGACTTTGATGTGAAGCTCATTTATTATTTTGGATTGTTAGGAGATAGATTTTCACAGCCCAATTTCTGCATCAGGATGTCAAGGAGAAAGGGAGATTTGCTTTTCCTGACACAAAATATCGCCTACCACAGAAAGATGGGCATTTAAGATGATTGGCTTAAAAGACCTATCCTATAATGGCTGCACAATTACAAGCCTGCAGGGAAAATTTCTGGGCTCTTGTATGAAAAAAGAGCAAAGAAGAACACAAAAAGGTTTTACTGAGTTACAGTGCCAGGGTTTCAGCTACCAGTTCTGCTAGAAAGCCAATAAGAGGGTTTAACAAAAGATATTTCCAGCATCAAGCCCATACACAAAATGAGTGGTTGTGCAAGAGCAAGGCAGGAGGCAGAATGGGAAAGAAGGGGATGTGATACCAGGTCAACCTGCTGCAAACAAGAATTGCCACAGCGAGTCACCAGACCACTGAGGGGTAGAGACTTTCTGGACAGAGAAGGGTGGGTCTGATGCTGTCTAAATAAATGAAGATTTAAAAAAAATTAAAAGAAAGGGAAAGAGAGATAGTGAAATCAGCTGCCAAGAAGTGCTGGGGCCAGAAAAAGCAACAAAGCCCTATTTTTAATGTAACTTTTTTATTCTGCCAGTAAAAAATCAAATGATAAAATAGGCTAGAGAAAGGAAGCAATTGGGAATGGCTGAAGAGGATTCCCAGCTGTGCTTGCAATCAGTGCAATTCATGACTCACAACATGCTGGCCACATCACTTCCCAGGAGCAACATATTCTCATGAACAAGCAAAACAAGTGGGAGACTATCTTTAAAGGCTTTTTGGATCATTCATGGCTTAGTTATGAAGTGGCCCATGAAGCAGCTTGCTGGCTTTGAGGGTCAGGGTAATTTGAGGATTGGTCAGCTTTCCTTTTCTTTCCGCTTCAGCTGCTGCCCCTTCCACCAGCCCCTGGCAGCACAGCTGAGAACATCCCTTCTTTTCCTTCTTCTGACCAAAATGAAGAGCTGGAGGTGGAACTGCTTTACCGGCTTTTGAGCAGTCCTTGTCCTTGTTAACCACAAGGACCTTCTCCTACCCTACGAAGAGTGAGAAAAACATCTGAAAATAATACTTAAAAGTTTATGTGAAAACAAATGTCTCAGAATTGGCTGCCTACACATAGCTCTTGCTAGTTCTCACCTGGCTGGTACATAGATCATCCAATTTAAGTGATAACACTTCAGGTCCCTCTAAATCTCAGCTTCAATTCAACTGAGTGAGGCTGCTGCTTTTACTAATATTTTTCCAAAATAAAATTGTGTACTTGCTCTACCACACAGTGAAATGTTTCACAATATGTACAATGAACATGTAATTGTACTGCTAAAATTAAAAAAAACACACAAAACATTTAGCACTGCAGGGAACTTGAGGTTTTTTTCATGATTGGTGTTTATTTACTTATTTTCATGGTTGATTAATTTTTTTTCTCATTTTCAAAGTCATATCACTGATGAAAGGGTACAGGTCTCATTTATAATAGTTGTGGGTATCACACATTTACTGTTAGTGTTTGAGTACAGCTAAAGTTCCAACCTTCTGGGCAGTGCCTTTCCTGTTATCAGCTTTCTTACCCAGCTGTGATATTTCTCTTGTGTTGGGGTTTTGTGTGCAGAGGGTACAGCTGAACCCACGTGCAGCAAACAAACTCTTTTCCTTGGGGAATGGCAATCTTTTCAAATTGGTCAGTTCTCTGAATCTGAATTAAAAATCAAGATTTTGAAATTTTCAGGGAATCAGTGCTGTGAAAATAGCAAATAAAAACCATCAAAATATTTTGTTTCTACTTGATTGAGATGCTGAATCTTATTTTAAAATATTAATTAGATAAATAATATATTATTTTTATTAGTAGAAACATTTATGTCCTTTAATATCAAGATGTCAGAAGTGAAGAGATGTTTGATATGTAGATATTTTAAAAAATAAGAAAAATAACACGCTATACGGTAACACAGGGTGAAAAATAATCTCCTAATGAAATATTCTTATATTCTTGTAATAATGTGTTCTATCATCATTGAAAACAAAAAAAGACAAAATATTAATGTAATTGGATTTTGTGTTGATTTTTTTAAAAACAAAATACATTTTCTGATGGAAGAGCATGTCTTATGTCCTTCTAACCAGCTCTCTTTTTAGTACATCTCAGAAGAATGAAACTTATCAGCTTCAATGGAGAGTGAACTTCTATGAGGAAAACAAAATCTCAGCTGTAAGGACATCAAGTTCACAGACAAGCTGTGTCTCTGTAATATCATGGTAAATCAGATGACAAAATGTGTTGATTCTTGAATGCATTATAGCTGAACCTCATCCTTTAAACAGATGTCATAAAAATATCAACCCAATGGGCCTGTTGAGTCCAAGGGGGTCTCTGCTCTGAAATTAATTTTATGAGAAGAGTGTGAAAGGGGTTGCAAAGCCTTACATTTACCTTTCATTGCAGTGATTAATAAACCCTCTAGAAACAGTTGTAAAACCATTTTAATTTGTTCAGAATCCCTGTTAACTTCTGCTTAAAGCTGGGGCCAAGAGATCTCCAGTAGCTCTCCCCGCTTCTGAGACATTGCCTTTGGGGCTGTCCTGGACTTTATCTCATATTCCTAGCGAGTGAAGTCTTACAGATGAATTTTAGATGAAAACAAGTGTATGAAACCCATGTGTTTTTTTTCTTTTCATTTGGTGTCTACTTTTTACAGAGGCAGGTAATTCTCAAGTCACTGGGAAATTTAAAGTTTAACACATCAGTCAACAGGCCATTAGCTTTAGTATTTGATTTAAAGTGGGGTCCTAAAATGTGGGAATCAAGAGGCATACAATAGCACTGGTTTAGCCTTGCAAAGGCCAATTTCACTATAAACAAGTCACCTCTTTAGGATGTTGACCTTCTCTTGACAGAATCCTCCATCCCTCCCAGCAAGTAAAAAGCCAGAGTTGGATCAAAATAACAACAACAAAATCCCCAATAGTTTTCCTGTTGCCAAGAGATTTCATTAAAAAAAAACCCATGAAGTATTGACATATCTATTGCTTCTTCTCTTTGAAATTCTTTCTAGACAAGATTTGACTGATTTTCTTTAGTCCAGCTGGCAGAGGCTCCGGGATTGGCTACCTGAAATAACTCTCACAGCAGCATTTATCCCTTCACAGTCTGGAAATCTAAGGAAACTGCAAATTACAGTATTAAAATGCTGAGCCAGAAGAGAAACAAGGAAATAACGTTTCAATTTTCAGCATGAGAAAGAGGACATTTCAACCTAGCAATATTTATGAGCTGGTAAAAAGCTGTTCATGCCACAGTGGTCGTATGTTCTTTAAATGTCAAGTCCCAATCAATAACCTCGCTGAAAATTGACCCTGTTGGGCATAGTGTAGGAGAATTGGATGCTCTCTAGGCTATTGGTTGAAAGGCAAGAAACAGCAAGCAACTGATGAGAAGCTATCAATAAAACCCCAGTATTGTTTTGAGTTCAATTTCAAGTAATTGCCAGACATCTGAGATTGAGTCTGACAGACATGAAGAGGGCTAATGTTGGTTCCTGGTAATGAAAAGTAGGTTTCTTGTTCAAAATAGCACAATGGGGCCTAATAGTGAAATGGCTGCCTCCTCAAAAAACAAGTTGCTCTATGAGTGCAGGAATCAGTGAAGCCTCTGTTTTTATGGATTTGTGCCCTGTGTCCTTACAGCCTTCTCCTGTGGAAACTCCATTGTCCTTCCCTCTTCCCCTCAGCTGCCCCAGCAGCTCCAGTTTCTCTTTCATATCCCCTGTTCACTGCTTAAAGCAACATGTGTCCCCTATTTGTTACTCCAGCATTCACCAAAAATTCCAGGGGAGTGTTTTCCCTTTTTTTTTTCCTTTTTTGCTTTCTCTTGCTTCATAATAGAAATTATGCTGGCACAAAATATGCCATGTCAAATGTTTTTCAAGTGAGTTCTCTGTAAAAGTGCCGGTTCACTTCACAAAACTGGGGCCTCCTGAACACCCTAAGTTAGAGCAAAGGTCTAAATGGTACATTTTGCCTCTCCACCATAGGCAGGTTAAATGCACATGGGGAATTACAGTAGCAAGATTGAGAAAGGGTTGTTTGTTAAGCTGCTCTTAACATTATTATCCATGATCATGTGTTGGAATGCCCTTTTTATATTATTTAACACACTCGGCAAAATAATTTGTCACAAGGTTCTTCAGTGGTGCATAATTCAAGAAAAAAAAATCTTTGTAAGAAATGTCTTCCTCCCTTCTCATGCTGCTAGCTAGGAGCTTGCCAGAACATAAACTTCTGGCAGAAATTGAGCATATAATAGCACCAAAATCATCGAAGGAAATTGCTGTCTTCAGTAGGCTTTCACTTCCCACACATCACTCCACAAGTTTTTGAGCTGAGTTCTCTTGTTCTTTGACCCCGTAGTATTTTGGGAGGAGAACTCAGAGGCAATGGTGCTAGCAGGCACATGAGGTTCAGTGTAAGGCTCAGTCCCGAGGCTGATTTAGGACTTAGTGCTTAGACTGCCAAAAAGAGAGGCCGAAACTGCTGAGGCAGTGCCCTTACTATAGTTACATCCTGACCACCAAGTCGATATTCAGTGACATTGTAAAAAATTTCCTTGGCCAAATACTCGTGGAGAGAGGTAATAATGTAAAATTAAAGATGCATTTAGAATCTGTTGAGTGCATTATTTTTTTCAGTTCTGCACTCTTTGGGAGCATTCTTCTTAGCTTTATTCTATCACTTGCCCTCTGCCCTGGATATGAGTTAGGGCTAGACTCCTAGAGAGCTCACATATTGATCATAGTGAGGGATTGTTATTTACAAAGTGCACACTGAGTCTCTAGCAGAAATGGTTCATTTGCAGGTTAATGTTCAGGCCTTTTACTGAGTATTCAGGAAATTTTTTAGAAAGATTCACTAAGGAACAGGAAACTAAGACTAGCTGGATCTACCTGATGATTAGTCCCATCTCTAGCACTGATGCTACAGCTGGCTTGATACCACAGCAATGTGATTTATGTTTCCAAATCACCTCTCTTTCTGCAAGTCTCTGCATATGCCTTTCCTCCCACTGCCAGAATTCCTGATCTAGTTTCTCTTCCTCAAAAAAAAGTACACAGGTCTCATTTTCAGTTCTTTGGAGAAAAATTATTCCTTTATTTCCACATCTGCTATGAGAGTTTTTATACTTGGATTTTTGTTGTTGTTGTTGTTGTTGTTATGGCTAAGACATTCAATTGTGTTAAAAGACAGAGGGCAGGAGTCATACAAAGGGTGGAAATTCAATCTGTACCTTCTCTCTGGCAAACCAAGCTTTACTGCTCAAATAGCTAAGCTTTCTTCCTCATCTCTCTGCTGAGGTCTTGTATGTGCTGTTTTCAAGCCCAGGTCTAAGTGTGAAGATGTGCAAATCTCAATATAAGTACTGCACAAATTTTCCTTTGAGCTTTCAGCCCAGGAGTCCTGTTAGATGTGAGTTCTTAATGAGGTATCCTAGTGATATCCTAGTGATAACCTTGCAACTGAAGCTGCATAACTGCTTCATTGGCACTGTCATTATATTTCCTTTTGCCTGTTGGAATTCATCTCTTCTGATGGGGTCAGGAGTGGGAGATTCTGCTATTGCTCTTGATGTGTGGTTTTTTTTGGTTTTTTTTTCTTTTTTACTACTTTGATGAGCTTGACATTTGGAGATTCTAGTTCTAATCTTTCTCTTGACATGAATGTGGATAGATGTGGTTATTTGCCTGTGGAAATCACTGTGCTAAAATTCATGGTTACTGTTAAGGTCAAGTGACATATCCTGAAATCACACCTGCCTCGAGCTGCTTCCTTCATGGACATGCTGTGCTAAAACACATAAAATTGTGCAGCCTGAAGCCTTTTAAAATCTTTTTAATAGCAAAGAGTAGCTTGATCAAGGGAAGATTTGTGATGTGAAAATAGCTCCAAATATGACAGAAAAACAGATTTTCTTTGTGAAAGATTCTCAGTGCCTGTGATTTGCAGTGGAGAACTGGATAGAAAAGGGGCCACTTCGTGCCTGCCTCATGGCAACCCAGTGAGGTGCGCCCTTGCCTTTAGATTCAGGTCACTCTCTGTGCCCTATGTAAGATCAGGAGGCTGCATTACAATGGGAATTAGCCTAACAGAAATAGAAAGCCCTATCCAGCCAGGAAGTGCCAGTTCCAAGTCGAGATGTAGTGTGTTTCAGAGAGGATCAAGACCACCCTTGCTTCTTGGTGGTGCTATCTGCCTCCACTCTGCGCCTATACCACTACTGTCAGTGCAGGAACAAGCCATGTGAATATCATTTGCAGGTATTTCTTATAAGGACAATCTAAGTTGAATCCATTTGGGTGGTGTGACCAGAGATTGAATTTTGCTTTTTAAATGCATATTTGAAAAAAAATCAAGTAAATTGAACAGCATGGGTCCGAGAAAAAGGTTTTGATGTCACTCGTCTATATTCCAAATATTCCCAGTGTTGGTCACTTCAGGAAGTATTCTGATTTTAAAAAAATGTTTATTTTTGGATGGAAATAAAGAGGAAAAAATGAGAACCTAGTGGAAAAGAGTACCACCCTACACTTTTGAACTTTATTAGTGGTTTGATTTGCACTCAGTTAAGATCTGGAGACAAGTGTTCTTCATTCTCAGCTCCACAGGGTGTGAGGGAGCCGTGATAAAATAAGTGTCCCTGTGGTGTATTGCTTACTGAGGGTAGTGTTTACCACTCTTCCTGTGGTTTATACAGCCTGCATAGATGTGATGGGAAACTCGGTGTCATTAATTTGCTTTTTTCTTCATCAAAAATACTTGCAGAGGAGTTCTGGATACAGTCTGCCCCCAAAGCATTTTTTGTTTCTTCAGAAAAGGGGAATTTTGATGTACAATGAAAGCAGAACAGACATTGACCTTTGAGCTATAGGGAAATTTGACTGTGACAATGGCAACTCAGCTGCTTGAGGCTCTGCTTCATGGGCTGCTTTCTAATGGGGTCCTGCAAACCTCTTGCCATCATCAACACTTACAGTACTTAAAACAGTCTGTTCCCATGTACATGTTGGTGAGGAGTCCCATCAGCAAAGCTCAAAGCAGACTGAGTGTAAAACAATCACCAAGATAGCAGAGATGGCCTTCTTATTTGTTTATGTTCAAAGTGTGTTTCTTCTCTATTACTTTTTTATTTTTTCACAGAGGGATCTCAAAGTGGATGAGTATAAGTAGGACTGAGGGAAAACATCCACGCTTTACTCTGTTCTAGAAGCACAGTCTGTAGAGTATGCCAGCCTAGCTTTTTATGGGAAGAGAATGGAAAAAAAAGAAAGCTGTATTGAAGTTTATCTGTATTCATTTTTCTCCTTCAGGAATGCTTATCCCAAGCCTTAGAGCCTCTATTTCCATGAAGCTAATCTATCCTGCTAATAGCCATGTGGAGCAACAAATTGCCTTCTTGCCCGAGTGGATAGAATACATTCAATCTAATCACCATCCAGCTAAAGGGGTTCAAATTAATCTTCCCTGGCTGCTTTTTTTATCGCTCACTTTCCCCCAACTCCCTGTCCTCAAGAGCACCCATTCCACCTTGATCCTCTTCTTTCCCTTACCCTTAAATGAAATGTTGACATTTGCCCTGAAAATGGTAGTAAGATTTTCATGTGTTTTTTCCTCTGGAAGCATCCAAACTGGTATTGGGAAGCTTTATGAATCAGCCTTTCCTGAGGATGCTCTGACACATTCACTGTGGCATGTTTGACAGAAACTCTGGGAAGGGTGACATCCTCCAAAGACATTTTTCTTTAATTCCTCCACATTCACAGAACTTCCCAGCAGGCACAAAGACCTTCCCAGAGCTTCTGGAGTAATAAAGGACACTGGGATAAGTCTGCTTATGATGGACAGTTCATTTCCTGTTTTTATGACATTTTCTAGTATCCCTGAAAAGAGAGATGAAGAAACCTTTGAACTTCCACTAGAGGTTTTCTCCTGTGGGCAGGACTTTCTGTTGTTTTAGGAGCAATCCTTCCCACGTGCAGCTGTCAGTGGTGGCCAGCATAAAATACCCATCAGTCCAGCCAGATCCCTAACAATGCATTTCACCAACAAAAGCAGAGCCTTGCATCTATGGCAATTTTCTTTGATCAACAGTTGTTAATCTCATTACTTTAAAGACTTGCCTTCTTGGGATTGGTGAGTCAGTAATTTGAGTACACTTTATAATCCAATCTAATAAAAGTCAATTATGAAAAATAAGAAATGAGAAAGGAAGCAAGCTTGCTAGGTTCATTTCTCTTTGGATTTGTCATGAGCTGATCTAGAAAAGGCACAGAAATATTTCCTTCTAGCCAGCTTTGAGTACAGTTGTGACTACAACTTGGGTTTTGGAAATTCAATCTCTGTCAGCTTCCTACTGTGTCAGCTTGCATGCGAATCCTGATGAGGTGTCTTTTGGTCTAATTGTTTGTTTCCTTTTCTTAGATTTTTTTTTGCTTCAGAGATTTAAAAAATTAGTTTATAGTAAGAGCATAATTGGTCAGATGTACCAAAAGAATATATTTAAATAATCTCTTTGCTCTTTGTAAAAATCTTTTAAAAGATCCATAGGATTTACAGCAAAAAAAAAAAAAGTTGCATTTTGTCAACATATAAATATCTAGCTGCATAGGAAGTCGAGTATGCTATAGCATTGATGATTGTCATTGATGAATTTGGTTTTCAGTAAGTCTCCATTTTATTTACTTGTCTCCATGAGGGCACTTGCATGTAGAAATGGAAAGAAGAGTATGTACCATCCCTTCCTTTTTACTTGCAACATGGAATTAAGCAGATCTCATAAATGGATGTTTTCTCCAGATCAGACCCTGGTTGTTTCATTAATTCTGTGAGATTTTTTGTGGCCTTTTCTTCCTTGAGGAATTGCTGAACATAGTGCTCTGATAGAAAGGTTTATGTTTAACACTGGGGCTATTTGCAAAGCTATTTGTAGAAAGACATATAGTGTGGGACCAGTGATCATATATCATAGCCTCAGAATGTCATTAAAACCCAACCTTTTTGTAGTGCACTGTTGTGAACATTTATGATCAGGCTGTAACAAGAGAAGAGAGATAATGTTAATGAAGCTGAAGGTATTTAGGATGGTGCCATCTACTTTGACATAATGCAGAAGAGAATTTACTTCCAAAAGGAGACCGAACACAGAGCAGCTTCAATGTCTGGCTGTAAGTTAAGGTACAGATTTGGGGTAGCGAGGAGCTGAAAAAGGAGAAAGCAAATTATGGAAGCAGATAAGCCCTAACCTGGTGTCGTGGTTTGGCATTGTTTCAATTGAGCCAGCAGGAAGTGGCCTTTTGTGAAGACACATTCTTAAGACAGAAGAAGCCGAGAGTACCGCTCTTGACATCCGGCCTTGGGAGGAGGTGGTGGCCCGGGTCCGAGCGGGGTCAAGGCCGGGCCCAGGCTGATCTGGTTCCCCTGGCCCAGCTGAGATTTTCTGTTCCCAGAGGGATGGTGAGAGGGCTGCTGAGCCCCTCACCGGGGCACTGGGGAGCCCATCGGGCCCTGTCCTGGAGGGCGGCTGGGCCCCCTTCCCAGCAGGGCCTGCTGCTCTCTTTTCTAGCAGAGCCACTGAACTGTGCTGGCCAGAGGCTCTGTCGGCACCGAGGGCA
>VYXF01008396.1:339284-363094 GCA_013397295.1 Polioptila caerulea
TGGCCAGCAGAGAGGCACACGAGCCGTGTTCCTGATGTAGGGCTCAGACCAGATGAACCTTTCGGTGTTGTAAGACTCTATAAAAACTGTCTCAATCAATGATAAAATTTTACCCTTGAGGTCAGTAAAGAAGAAGTTTGATTCTAGATGAGGGTATTGAAGAGAATGCTTTGAGCTTGAATTAAAATTCTTTTGTTAAAAGATGGTAAAGATATATATTTGATATATCAGACTTTGTTTATTTTCAATTTTCTATTTTTTTAAATAGATATTGCTGTGATTTAATGAGAAACTTAAACAGAGAGAAATTAGAGAGATGAAAAAATAGTAGAAAAAAACCTTTATTTCCAGAGATAGATGAAGAAAAAACTGTTGTATACTATACTAGCTCATTCTTAAAAATAACACCCCAATAGTTGATATAGTCTATGAAAGCAGCTGTATAAAATCTGTGAAACACGGGAAAGACTTTGACACTGCGATTGAGGATTTTAATTCCAGGCGGCTGATTTCGTTTGTGACAAAGCCACAAGAAAATCCCTTTTCTTGTGGAGAAGTCTGCATAGCATAACAAGAGAGACTCTTCTCCCTAAGTGAACTGAAAAATGGACTATTTTAAAAATGGTAGACTGACTGAAAATCGTGAGTTTTGTCTTTGCATTGTCAGTGAAAAAGTAAAAAGGTGTTATGAAAGTTTTATTTTGATTTTCTTATTATTGTGTTCCCCTTTAGTTCTGTTAATCAAATTTTCTTTGTATATTTTCATTTTTGAACCTGTTTTGCTTTCTTTCCTTTTTAATCCTATCTCACAACAGAAAATAAACCAGCAACATTAATTAGTGCATTGGCCGGGAAATACCAAATTAACCCCACGACACCTGGTCTCAGTGCAGCTTTCGTTCTTGATGCAAATTTAACATCACAACATCCTAAGGATCTTACTGTATTATCACATTAGTATTCACATTTTCAACTTCACAACTCTCATATGTGTGACCTGGATATAAGTGTAGTATTGTAAACATACTGTACATACAGTAAAAATACTACATAGCACTAAGCACTGTTAAACTGCTGCCTTCCACATAAATAAACATCCAGCCTTCAACTGCAGGTGAAATCACAACAGGACACTTTCTTGAGAGAAAGCTCCTACCCTCAGTGCTTGAATGATATGGGTATTCTCTTACTTGCTCTGAAATCCTATTGGATGAGGCAGTTTTAATGTTACTTATTATCCTAGAGGTTGTCAATCTTGAACTCAATGTACCTCATGAGAAATAGTTTGAGAAACAACCCTTTTGTTAAACCACAACAGTTTTTTCCATGGATATCGTTGATTGTTGGATTTTTTTTTTTTTAAATAGCAAAGACCAGCTGCACCTGAGCTCCATCACTTTAGTTTTGTTGATTTGTAGTTTGATGTGATAGTATGAACTACTGTGAACATAAGAAACTTGGACACACAGCTGCAAGGAAAAATTCAAATTAGATTCAGTCAGAACTCTGAATTATTACTAACACAGAAAATTATTTTATATTTGTTGAAAACATTTTAGAAAACTGTGATGACTTTTAAGCTAAGAGAGACTTTTTTTTTGTTTTCACAAGAATGTAGTTGAATATGTCATTTAATTCACCTACTGGCAGCTTAAAAGAAAATTCAGCATTCAGAGGGAGGAAACATGCACTCTTAGAATGCTTCTAGCACACTAACATTAGTAACTTCCCTCTCCTGGACTTCAGCTTCCATATCCTGGTGCGCTGCTGAGGAACTATTAGGAATGATGGTGCATGCCACCAATGAGATGTGCTCATTGGTTTAATTCAGGAAGAGGAGGCATAGCAAGGTTAAGGACCATTTTTTGGAATTATTTTAATAAATCCCATTGGGTGCTCTGATTCTACCCTGTAAACTGCAGCTCATCAGCCTGCCAGTTGCCTCTGATCTAGGCCCATTTAAACTGAATCACAGAACTGTAATTCCCATCACTGTTTATGTCATATGGGCATGCTGGTCACATCTTACCCTTCCTAGGAAATATTAAATATTGCAAACCAAGAGATTATGGATACTTTCTTTACAAGGACATCTGCTTTTCTTATGCCTTCTTCAGTAAAACATAAATACACAGATAATTGGTCTATATTTCCCCTATAATATAATGTAGATATTATATCAGTCTGGCATTTATTTTGCTTTACTATCTGGAGTTTGGTGGGGGAGGGTGTTGTTTGTTTTTTTTGTTTGTGGTTCTGTTTATTTTTTGTTTGGGGTTTGTTTGCGTTTTTTATGTTTCTAAGACGCGGTTGGGGCAGAGTTTGTTGTATTGGCCTGGGCATACAAAGAAAGAGAAAACGCTGCTGGTAGAGGGGCTAAAACTTGATGTCATTAACCTACCTCTCCTGAAAAGGCAGATTCCCGAACTGTGGTTTGTCAGCATCTGTTGAGGGTTGCTGTTGGTAACGAGTACTGCCAGTGAGAGTGTCACCCAGAGAAATCCATTTCAAATTCTGTCATGCTGGCCCTAAAGGTAATATGGTGAATTCCCACTCTGGCTGCTCAGTCTCTGTCTTGCCCCACCTTCCCAGCTCTGGAAAGCAGGACCATTCCTGTCTAATAGTAGCTTGCATGACAGTGCCAACATTTTGAATGCAAAGATACACAAGTATTTTGTTCTTAGGGCCTTATGAGTCTAGCACAAAGGATGTTAAGAGCTGCATGTTGTGGTCATGGCAGCATGTAATGTCATGAGTGTGCCCCCATCACATATTACTTCTTGATGGTGTCTAGGAAGCTTTATTTAAAAAGAAGATGAAAAGTTCAAGCTCTTGCTTAAAAACAAAAGGAAAATGGATGACATTGTCTATAAGCTCAATGAGCCATATTTTTTACTTACAAGCAGTGAATTAACTGCTAAATAAATGGGTTGACACAATCAGAATGTAAATTTTAGGGAGGGTAAAGGAGAAGAAGGGAAATAATTTGGAGAACTTTAATTGTTCACAGTAGGTTAAACTCTTACCCTACGGCACACTGACAATAACCTCTTACAAAGCCTTCTTGTAGTAGTCAGTGGGGGTACCAGATTGGCATCTGAGTTTGAATCAGGCATGCATTCTTGCGATAAATCTCCTGACTGGCCCCACACCATGCTTTGGTTCTTACTGCGGAGTGGGCTTGGAGTGTGCAAACTGGCTTCCATTTGGATGAAACTCAATGGCAGCATGTGCTCCAGCAGTACACTCGGTGTGATCCAACTGTCCACAGTATTCATATCTTTGGGATCAAACTGAAGCTAGTTTAAATTAAACCCCACAGAAAGACATGTAGTACAGATACAGAATGCTCAGCACCACCCTACAGATGCTCTTCTGGCTACAGAACTTGCCACTGAACAGCCAAAGTGCTTGTTAACACCTTTTCTCTGCATTCACTCTTCTTAGGCTGCTCCTCAGGCTCAGGAAGTTCAGTTGAACAGAGCTATCTGAAAGGTGTTCCAGCCAAGGTGAACATAGCCTGAGCTAATCCCTACAAATGTGCACACACGAGCTGTTGCATAATGCATCCATGACAATCAGAGTGAACTTCAAACCAGAAGGTGCCAAAATGGAGAGCTGAATTGCCATCACAAGACCACAAATGTGTGAGGGATTAAATCTGATGACATTTTTGTGCTTAAACTTTGCAGACTGGGTTGTCCAGGCTCACAGCAACCTTAAGATATAGTTTCCTGAAAAGAAAATTAGGCCAGAGCATACATCATGTCTCTGACCATGGTGGGTAGAAGAGCAAGAGAAAGGAATTGAACTACAGTGGTTGCAGCTTGAGAAAATCTGGGACTCTTCCTGACCTGAAAATTGCATCTACATTATCAGGTTTAACCCATCATGGACCTTTCTTCCATTAATTTGTATAATTTCTTTTTGAACTCATTTATGGTTTTGGCCTTGCAAGCATCCTGGGTAATGTGTTCCACAATTTCATTATCCAGTGTGTAAAAAAGTACTTCCTTTTGCTTTTAAGCCTGTTGCCTGATAATTTCATTAGATATCTTTACTTCTTATAATAGAAGAAAGGGAATTGTTGTTCCTTGTTTACCTTTCCTAAGTAATCTTTAATTTTATAGATCTCTATTATAGCCTTTACCAACCACCTTTTTCTGGTTTGAACAAGAAAATCCTATGCAATTAAAAAAACCCCAAACAAACAACAAACCAACCACTCTGCATCTGTATTAGCATTTTTACTCAAAGTGAGATCTGAAGCAACTACTTTCATGTACTGTACATTACTGGCTGTGTCAAACTAGGAGCTCTGTTCCAGGGCTGCTGTAAACAAGCTTCAAGTCCTACCAGAAATAGAAGGGTCCAACCCACCACTGATTCTGCTGTCAGCTTTGGCCCCCATGTGGGGGAAGGACATTCAGGCCAGGTGATTGAACTATGTCTAGCTTGAAATGATTTCCCTTCAGAAGCAGAGCAACAGCAGTTGCTTTGATCTGTCAGTCCACCCTTCAGCACTCAATTACCTTCTAACGCAGATGTGACCTTATTCTTCCTGTATGGAAGCTTTATCTAAACCCCAGTCATCCCAGCTGCCTGCTCTGCACTTTGTCTCAGTCTAAAAATTCCTCTTCGTTGTGGTGGGTGCAACACAAAATATTTATACAATTTATACAATACACATATTGATGCTTTCTCTTTTTTTGCCCTTGATGTCTTTCCTACTAATTACTAACAGTTTATATGCTGTTTTAGCAGACGATAGGCACTGAGCCTTGTCCACATGACACAACCTGTCTTTCCTGAGAGGCTCGAGTTCAGCCAGAACACACTGTGTGTGTGTGTGCACACATAGATGCTGTTTTCTTCGTGCATGACATGTCACAACTGTCAGAATCAAATTTACTTTGCCCTGTTATTTTCCAGCCACTCAATATCAAGAGATATATCTGAACTCTTTGCAGACAAATTGCATTTTTGCTGCCTTGAATTATTTAGTAACATCAACATACTTCATTATTTACTGAGGCTTTCATCCTATTTTGTGAATATAGTTTCAGTACATGCCACTGTGTGATTCCACTAGACTACTCTCCACTGTGAAAACTGGTCATATATTTCTCTGCTTTCTGTCTTTTACCAAGTTACCACCCCTCATGAGAATCTTATCTTTTGATGTAAGGCTTCATAAAAAACCTTTTGGATATGCAAATAAACTTTGTCAATGACATTGTCTTTTTTCTATCTGTTCACCCTTTGAAGAACGTAATAAATTTTGATGATGTGTGTTCCTTTCTGAAAAGCTTTGTTTACCATACCATTATAATGAATTTATCTGTATGTAAACTGATCACTTTCTTATTCACAGTTAGTGTGGTACTCAGACAACTTGCCTGTCGTTTTCTGGACCAGCTCCCCTGCAGAGCCTTTTTTTCAATAGTATCATCACTTCTGTCCCCTTTTGTACTTCTGATTTGAAGACCAGTTTTGTATGTTTGACTTTCTTCAGGTGTTTGGGTAACATCACATGAATGTAAGAATTTACTATTAATTTTGGTGATGTGTTTTAAAACATCTTCTCCTGACATTTTGTTATTAAACAGTTGCTCAGACTCATGCCTTCAGTTTTCGTGTGGAAATTCCCTAAGCTTTCCTGTAATGAAATCTGATACAGAAATTTTTTTAAATCTTGTGATTCTGGCTGAAGTCTCCGAGGTTTTGATTCACAAAACTGCCTTAGATTTTTATTAATAAAAAAGACTTATATCCCCACTAAAGTGCTATGGATCATCAGGAGTTAAAGAAGTTGCAGAGGAAAGAGTCCTGTTAGTTCAATTGTTTATTCTTCTTGTCTGCTCTGAGATCACTGTGGCAACTAAACCAGATAAAGTTATCTGTGGAAACTGGGCATTCTCTTATCTCTCCTACGCCCATCAGTGAAATACCAAGATATCTAGGAGACATTTAAAAGTAGAGATAAGTTAATATTTTTTCTGCCTTTTACTTCTTTTGCCATTTCTTTATAGAAATCTTGTTCAAACTTTTCTTACTGAGAGTGTATAATTAAAAAAAAAAATCAGTATCTATATATCCAGTCAAAAAGGATTAATTGACTTTTCTGGTACCTTTGCATAAGACCATGGCTATCTACTCCCAGGACTCTCAAGACTTCCATTTTCTACTTCCTTCAATGATTCCTGGCTGCGACTTCTCACATTATAGATCTTTAATCATGAATTACCAGCCAGCTGGAACAGCAGGAGAAAGTAAGTTCATACATACCCTGTGCTCCAGTTAGTCACTGTAAGAAGCGCACAGGAGCTCCGTGGTTTCCATCTAATGCTGGCAGAGAAATTACCAGCAGCTTATCATCCCAGCAAGTTTTAAGGTAAGCTTAGCAGCTAAGTGTTGATACTGGAATATTTGTCATCAGCACTCAGGGGAACCATTCACACCTCGGATTTGTATAAACTTTACATCTTAATGTGAAAAAACATATGCATCCAACACATGTAAAGCTGCATTTGAATTCAAATGAGATTAAGAAGTGGTTTCCTGACAGTCTTGCTTTTAGAGGTCTGTACCAATGCCTTGCTGCTGATTTTTTTTTTCTAGTCCCTAGTGATACTGAATGCCATTTACTGTGAACTGCTGAACCTGCAATGACAAAAGCAAGAACAAACCTTGGTTGCAATGGTATGGGGCACTTTTGGCTATTGTGAATAGCTATTCCCATACATTTTTGCCATTGCTGTTTCTTAGGGCTAAGTCCAACAAACAGCCCTTTGTGGTACTGATACAAATCAATGGAGACTCATGTAAGTGGGAGATGACAATAACCAGAGAACCTTGATGAGTAAGGAGCTGTTAGTTCAGGGACTCCCAAATAACAACCCAGCCATCTGGCCAGCCATTCAGCTGTCTGCTGCGAAGGTTCTGCAATTAAAAATTGTGTTATCAACTTTACAATAAAGAATCAACCACTTGAGCATCAGCTTGCAGAGCAGACGGGTCTAAGGGATCCATTATTTAAGTATAATCCTTTCAGTCAGTTAGGAATAGGAGGGAGAGAAAACAGGAACTCTCCTTATCACTCAACCTCCTCAGCATCAAGAAATGAACAGAGAGAGACAGTTGGAATAGTTAATTCCAGTGCTTCATGTTGCTGGAGAAAAGTCAAATTTGTGGTGGTATGTCCTTTCCATCTGTTCCCCACTACCTTCTCCTCCTCCTTTCAGAGGAACTTCAGAATGTATTGTTTCATACAAAATGCAGATAAGATGAAAGGCACTGCCAAAGCCTATAGCTTAAAAAAAATAGACTACTGAGTGTTGTTTGCTTAGGTGATGAAATAGAAACAAATTGATGGGAATAAAACAACCTCTGGAAGCAGTTAGATAAACAAAGGTCTAAAGAACAGCCATATATAGTTTTGTGCTAAAATAGATATTTTTCTCCTCCGTAAGCTAACAGAGCAACTTAAGAAAGCTTTTTTCTTTTGATAAGTTGGAACAGTCGACATGCAATGCCAGAGAAAATAAATTCCTCCCAGTACCATCCTTACAAGCAAAAACTTTATTTTACTGTGTAGAAAATTCACTGGACATTTGGTGAAGCTGCTGTGAGAAAGTAGCCTCTTCTGCTGTTGTGAATCCATGATCTGTTCAATGCAGATAATCCAGATTCCCTTCTTTCTGGCATTTAATTTTACTAATGCATTAAATCTTCCTGGGTACACAGGAATGACACAATGTTGTCAGATTGAAGCAACCCACCAAAGTAACTTTTCTTGCTATTCTGTGACTGAGGTACAGATTCATTAGCCATAAGCACAGTACTGGTAATGAAAGAATAGCTAATATAAAAGTATTGTAGGACTTGTTTCAGGGAACTGTGTGATAGTATGCTGTGTGGAAAAACTGGGAGGTAGGAAACATGTCCATGTGATTTCAGTCATCCAGAATGTATCATTACACACAGAAAAATATAGGTGTGTATGCACATGCCTGCCATCAAATGTCATTTATAATGCCCAAACAAAACCTTAGTCATGAATGCACCCTTCTTGTTCTTGAGGAAAAAAACCCCCTTTTTTTTTTAGTCTCATAAATAATTTGCATGATTTATGATTACTACATATATACATTTACTGTGTATGTATTATGCTTCAGTGGAAAAGACAGGTCCCATATCAAGACTGAAGGTGAATCTCACTTCTAATTTCATCCTCATGATCTATCAGTCATCACTAACTGTCAGTTATGAGAATGAGGCACACAGTTTCAAATTTAAAAAATCCAGCTCTCAGGATGGCTGTTTTGAGCCTTGTAGTTGTGACTGCTCCCTCACTTTTTGTTGAACCTTGTGGATGTTCCTTATCAGTCCTTCCTGAAAGATGAGAGTCCCATTTTTGGCAGTATGCTGGCCAATTCTGTGACAAGAAATGAATATATTTGGTTATCTTCCCTTCTCTCCAGGTGAGATCTCTGCTGTTCTTTTTCCTTTGGAAACCTGTTTCTCATCCAGAGAAAAGTGAAAAGAGAGAGTAGGTGAACAGACACAGGGAAGTGCAGAGGCTTCACAGATATAGTTTTTTCTTTTCTTAGCAAGGTATCATCTGTTCCTCAAAGTACTTTATTTTCTCTTCAGCTTGCTTGGAAACATGGTCCAGACAAGGATCAGATGGTTTTTGTCAGCTCCAGGATGGATTACTGAGTTGTGTCACGTCTGAAGCTGAATGTGAACATAACATGCAAGTTTTGGCTGTTATAGAAGTTGGCTGTGCACTTGCTAAAGAGTTCAAGCTTGTGCTCACATCTCTGCCTTACTGATTGCCAGAGAGCTTCCAGAAGAACAAAAGGTTCAAGCCTTTGCTACATAGGACACACCACCTTATTTTAGGAGCTCTCCCTCTCCTGGTCAGCAGATTTCAAAGCCAAAGGTGAGGTGCGAGAGGCCTGGGAGTCCCTCCCTCTTACACTGGGCCTCAGCTGTGTAGCAGGACACCCTCCAGAGAGATCAAGGGAGTCATGAGTCTGCCTGGCTGCATGGAGCACTGAAAAACAGCTTTTCTGCTTGAAGATCAGAAAGTCCTTTTATTCGCATGAATTCTTCAACTCCAAATACAATTTTGACTTTCTAAATGCTAGATACCACAAAGACTACTGCGGTTGTGATTTTATGCTGCTGGGGGTCTGTCGATGATGGGCAGCAAATGTAAGACTTGAACATTATGTCAAACACGGATACCAAGCCTCCTTGTGTAATCTTCTTGAGCTTAATTTTGGTCTCCTGCGGAAAGAGGCATTGTAGAGGCTCAGAACAAGAGTAGGGAATTGATATGCTTAAGGATGGGAAACCCTTTTACTCCTTGCTTCAAAGCTTAAAGGAAAAACACAGAGAATAAAAGAGAGTCTTCAGAGTCTATCTTCAGGCCTAAGGCAATGGAACAACCCTATAATAGGCTCTTTTTTTTTTTTTTTTTTTTTTCTCAGACACCCTGGTAACATAAATTACTTCTGTTCTGTCACAAGATCACATTAGGGATGTGTTCTGTAGGATACCACAATCTCAAGGCATGACTCCGAATGGCAATGGTAAACCACATGGTGCCTCACAGAGTTATTAATTCAGCTCGTGTCACACCCAGAAACAGCCAGATATAGAAAGTGCCGTGGCAAATTACAGCCATGAGGAGCTTTGGCAAAAATGCTGCTTGACAACTGAGCTCTTTGTCTCAACCATTTCCCTAAAACTACCCATTGAAGATGAACAGACTTGCTTTTTTTCATATTACTACCAGGAGGGTACCTACGAATCTCAGTGACTGAGTGCTTCTTGGTCTTATGAGTCAGTAGTAGCTACTCAGGACTGGGACACACAGCTGACAGAGTCAAACCACTGCTGTTTACTCAGTATTTTACCAGGTGTAGCAGACTGTTGAATGACCTGTTTAAATGGCGGTGCAAACGCACTCCTGATTGAGACACACACATAGGAACAGCTTTAGAGCCACCCTTGATGGGCCCATGCTGTCATGTTGACAATTCGGGCCACCAGCTCCTCTTTCTGACATGTCACAAACAGCGTTTGGGATGTCTGCTTCTCTTCCAGTGCTCACTTTTCCTTCACAGATGCATAACGCCCTTGAAACAAGCAGTATGTGGACGTTTGTGTGGGAGGGGGTGGGGAAGCATTTGGGATGAGTGGGACACCTTCATGGAGTACTGTATGTTAAATAACAGACTGAGAGAGGGAGTGATGAGTCTCTCAAGGAAGCATAAACACTATGTACTCATTAGAAGACTCATTATAAATAAAGTACAGGGAAGGTGCTCTGAGACAAAGCTTTTTCGTTGGTATTTATTAGGACAAAGAGCTCCTTTAATAGGGCAACTGAAAAGCACTCTGCTGCAATCGTTAATAGGCATTACCACTTATACTGACTTCTTGGGAACAGTTTTGCCCTTCTCACTTCATCTGCATTAAAGGGACAGGCTTGTTATTCCATATTTATCCTGAAAAGTACAAACCAGGCCAAGACTAGGGGGAAGGAGTGAGAACCCCAAGAACTTTTACGTGTCAGCCCAGTGGCAAAGTTTAGCTGATGGAGTGAAGCACAGCAGGCTGCTGATAGACTTGGATAGGCTCTTCTGCCTGGATTTCCTCTATTTTGGGAGCTCCAACTGGGTACCTCAGCCCACCAGCGGAAAAATATAGCAAAAAAGGGGAGTAGGAGAGAAAGAGAGGATCTCACTCTCTCAAGTTTCACTATGTATTTTATCACTTCTGCCAGACTGGAACAGAGCTCTCCGCTTTAACTAAGCACTGTGCTTCTAGCTTTCAAACCTCAAGAATGGTGGTAATTTGGCACCTGAAAATGGTAGCCATTTTCTCTGTCAGGTTAAGATACCCTTCTTGAAGCTGTAGAACCTATCAGCCTGCTGGAATACAGCTGTGGTGAGTGTGATGGTTTGCTGTTTATACTTTTTAGGGTTTTTTTTCTTGTCCACAGTGGAATTTTAAGGTCTGAAAACACTTTTTTCCCCGAGATTTCTTTCTTGTTTGTTGTTGAATTTTACCAGGCTGTGCTTGATAAATGTGCATGGAAGGATGAGCACTGCAAAGAATTTGCAATTTTGCATTATGTGATCTTGAGCCAACATGTGATGAGCATGTGGAAAGGGAAATATTAAAAACAATTGTAAAGAGAAGGGAACTTTGTTATTTTCCTTTAAAAAAACATACACACATGACTTTCAATTGGCTGACTCTCCTATCTGCACAGGCACATGGAGGTAGCAGTCCTGCTTTTCAGAAAGAAATGAAACAGTTGACATTTTTTTTTTGTTGAACGCCAGTGCCTGCAATTGCAAATGTTGAATCCCATAGAGGGTGTTGCCCCTGCAGGACTGCATGGTCACCCCAGCAAGGCACAGTTGAGAACTAAACCCAAGCTGAATTGGATACGTTGCTCCTGGGCCAGAGATACTTGCTTCAGGCTGTCCCAAAACTTGGAAGGACTGGACACATGACAGCCTCTGTCCAGAGTGGTCTGTGTCAGGCACCACCTGAATGCTGGTGGACAAGCAGTGTGCAGATTGTGAACCTCTGTGCACCACAGATTTTGGTCCTTGTTATTCCCCAACTTCTTATCTCCCAAGGCAAAGCATGTCAGCTACCAATGAAATCCTTGAGAAGACTCTCTGCAGTTGACTCTCTTGATCCTCTATGTTTCTATTTCCTCTTTGCTTACTTTCTCATTCTTTAGTTCTGCTTGTGCAGTTCAACACTGCAAAATCCTCACAGCCCCAGACATATGGCAGTGCTGGATGAGATCAACAGTCCATCCTGCTCAGCACCTTGCTTCTGACAAGGGCCAGAGCTGAAGAGTTTAGGAACATGAAAAAATATGGACAGTAGGAACATCATTGCCTTTTCATGTAGCATTCAGTTTACTCTGGTGTTAATTTTCTCTATAGAGAAGCTTACTTAGAATGATGAAAGTAATCTAGATGAATTGTCTGGTCCATTATTTCTCATTCTTATTGCTGCTACACAAAATAAGTATGTCTTTCTAGGTTGTTTGTACTATTTATTTACTTAGGCAAAGTATTAACCATTCTGCTTCCCAAATAACCCTCCTCGGCTGTCTGTAGTGAAGGTTAATGAGAGAACTGTCAAAATCAGTATTGAGTTGTGACTTTTGCCTTTGTGAGAGACCTGCAGACTTCTGATCAAAAGTTTTTCTTTTAAATTCACAAACTTAAAGAAGAAGAAGAAGACTCTTATAGCTTATTTCATTTGAAATCTGGCTTATATCAGTTTAGATTAGACAGACAAGAATCAATGCAAGGTGATATAAATGTCAGCCAATGTTAAACTGAACTGAGAGTGAACAGATTGTGCTCTACACCAGTTTACTCACTGGTTTAAAAATGAACATAGATTGAACTGCTGTGACCACCTTGTAAACAAAAGATTTTGCTTTACCCCACTGGGCTTTAGCTGAGACAACAGGACCAACAATGAGCATTTCTTAGCTTTCTCCTTCTGCATGCATTTCTTTCAGGATCTTTCTGTTTTATAGGTTAGAGACTCCAGGATGTTTCAGGAAGGGCACATGCAGGTGATGCAACACAGCCCCGTGTAGCACCACTTCCTCCAAGCAAAGTAGCTCAGGGACTGTATGACAACTGATGCCTCCTGCAGGGATACATCCAACCTAAGGAAGTCAGGTTATGCCTGGCTTGAAAGGCACAGCTAGGTAGGACTGTGGGCTATGTGGCATCCTAGAGGTACATGGCATGAGAAAACGTGGGTGAGCATTTAACCCTGTTCTGGGTCACCTCCCATTTTCTGCTGCTGACTGCTGGGGTCTGATAGGAACTGCAGGATACTTGCTGCCATTCCCTGTAGCACAGGCTGAACTCAAAGCCTCTGGGAGCAAGTGGAAAATTCCCTCAGAGCGTCTTCCCTAATTGAGACAGATTTCTGAAGGAGGTCTCTTTCTCTTCTGCATGCTATAGAGGGGGCTCAGCATTTCATTATTTTACAAAATCTTTTAATTTTAATTTGAAGAGCAAATCTAAAAGCAAAATTTAAGAGAGGTTTGCCTCTCTCCTCAAAAGGTCCCCAAAACCTTTCAGCCGTGGAATAACTGGGGGAACTTGAACTGTGTCTAATGTCCCAATTGCCTACAACACTGTAACAATCAACACCATCCTCCCCCTAAATAAACCAAGTGGAAAAAATCCCCACAAAATCCAAACAATCTTCCTTATAGCAGGCCTCTGTTGGGAATTCAACTCTCTCGGAAACGAATCTGGGCAACTTCCCAGACAATGTATCTATTCCTCTAATTCCTGTCTCAAGGATGAAGTTGATCATAGAAGAACTGTAGAGGACTGGTGAGTTATTCTCAGTGTTTATCAGGGTAGCACCTGGAGGTGATCTGATCTTCCTGCCTCCTCAAAAAAATAAATCTGTCTTCCCTTGGCTAGCTCACAAATCTGCACTCAAACCCTTCTGTGCCAAACATGTGCAGGTGTACAGTATGTGTGTTACTACTGAGCCATCTGCAGCCTCCCCTGCACGGCAGTTGTTGTACTTTGGAGTTCCTTTCCTAACCAAATGGAAGTCCGCAGAACAGTTTCAATAGCACAAATTAAGAAGCTAATACTTTCTCACAGTGAGATCAGCTTTGCCTGAGCTCACGTTGCAGGAACAGATTTTTCTCTCATCCTGCTTGTCTCACTGAAGAAACTATATGACAGGCAAAGGAAGTGACAGTGTAGGATCCACCTTTATCACCCACACAGGGTACTTGCTGTACAGGCAGTCCCAGTGCAGGGGAACAAATGCTAAGATTATTTTTTACCTGAGGGTGTTTGGTCAGCTGGTCAAAGCATCGTTATCTAACAGCACTGAGGGTGTGTGTTCCCCCCAGACCAGGCCCCCTCAGCAGAACCACACTTGATCTCAAGATGACACTGAGCATCCACGGTCAGATGCATGAGGCTTTGCTGCTTTCCACTGCTCTGCCAAAATGTGCTGGCTTCTCCCCTATCCCTTAGCCCCCTCAGACTGTGACGTGCGCGGCATTTCTCTGAGCAAACAATGCAGCCCCTGTGTTTGTAAGGAAAGGAAGGGTGCAATGTGTCCACCAGAAACATCACCCTTTCCAGTTCTTCATCCAGTTGGTGCAACAGAAAACATGAATGTGCCCTCCTGTTTTCTGCAGACCTCAAGGAGCTGCCAGCCAACATGCTGAGCTGGTGAAATTGATGACTGACTAGATGAACAAAAGTGCACTTTGGGGACCTCCCCATAGTCTGTCATTCACTAATGTTGTCCTCCCCTTGACTTCTGTGGGCTTCCTGGGGAGCCAGCTGTTCCCCACACATAGGTCAGCATCTATGTGGTGCTTGTGAGTGTAGGCACAGCTGTGAGTAGTGAACCAGAAACAGGAGAAGAACTTGTCCTAGTGCCAGCAGGAGGTACTATGGATGACATGTAATCTGGAGGCTTTCTGAAGCATCCAGGCACTTCTGCGTTATGTAGCTTTGGACCCCCAAAGCTATGCCCAGCAGACCACAAATAACACATACTTTTAAAAAACCCCCAGAAACAGTGATAAACTTTTAGTCCTACTGAGCCCCACTTTTTCAGAAATGTCTTCCCAAGAAAAGGAAAGTNTGTAATCTGGAGGCTTTCTGAAGCATCCAGGCACTTCTGCATTATGTAGCTTTGGACCCCCAAAGCTATGCCCAGCAGACCACAAATAACACATACTTTTAAAAAACCCCCAGAAACAGTGATAAACTTTTAGTCCTACTGAGCCCCACTTTTCAGAAATGTCTTCCCAAGAAAAGGCAAGTAGAAACTTTCCTCTGTTTATGATTCTTCCTGTGCCTCTAGCACCACTATTTAAGACAAGCTCACTGCAGAAGCACACTTTGCCTGTGCACACACCTGTCCGTGCCCTTAAAGAGAAGTGGAAATAATCACTGTATGAACACATCCATGTCTGACTGCTTCAAAAGAAGTGATAGCTAAACACAGTGCATTTCTACTCCTTATTACTTCGAGAGTTTTTTAAAAATTTGCCTATTTTCCATGCCCTGTATGGTTCTGTATTTTAGAAGGAGGGACAAAAGAATTGGTTAGATCATATCATTTGATGACAAAGAAGAAGTCTGGGATGTGGAACACCGTGTATCACTGGGAGAAACATGTCAGCTCAGATTTTTCTGAACTGAAGTACAAAAGTTTACAATTTTAAAGTGAGCTGCACAGGAAGGGTGTGCTTTCCCAAAGAATCTACAGCTTACACCCCAAAAATTACTGAGATCTTCCCCTATATGTGTTGCATAAATAATGCGGAGAGCATAATATTTAATGTAAGGAGTTGAACTGGCTACATAAGGTTGTGTTGCATTGGAGCATGTCCTACACTGGTAGAAATACTGCCTGTGTTTGCTGAAACAATAGAGGGATTTTCAGCCAATGCCTCTGCTGAGTGTGGAGGAATTAGGCCTTTGCTTCTCCCAGTGCCTACAAAGTACTGAGTGTCTGCATCTCTTATGAAGTCACCAATGTCTCCAGTTCTAAGAAACCCCTTCAAGTCTCTTCAGTTCTAGTTTGTATTCTCTTTGGTTTCTGTTTTCCTCCCACACTTCCCCTCCCAAGCTTCCTTTTGCATGTTAGTGCCAAAACAGAACAAAAAAAGGGAGAAAAGTGGCTCCAAATTGGCATTTAATTATTTCAGATTTTTTTTGTAAGTGCATTTTATAAGTTTTGGTGTGTGTTCCTTCTACTAAAAAGATTTACTAATCCCTCTGGAATGAAAATAATTAAAAAAATATCAGTTCAAAGTTATTCTGAGGAGTAATTAGCAACCTTAGCCAGCTCTTAGAAATATCTGTTCAGGCCAAATCCTTGTGCACAAAACTTTCTAGTGACTTATTGTGTCTGCAGTTCTGACCTTGGATACATACTCTGTTCACTGGTGGTCTCTACAGCCGAGCAGCCATTAGTCTAGTGTAAACATCATTATTTTCGTAAAAAATTATCTCCCCTAAAAAAGAAAATTATGATTCTGTGATTTACAAAGGCCTAAACTTAGTTAAAATCACCACAACATTGCTAATGGCTTAATTACAGAGTTATTTCCCTGCAACAATCAGGTGTTATTCCCACAGAACTTCTGGCTGTCCTTGGCTCTGCCTCGAAAGAGAACACACCCTCCATGAGGCAGAGATGCAAGAGTAAACATTTGGCAGGGGGACGTTCTTTTTCGACCTGCTCCCTCTGTGCACAGTCAAGGAATTTATTTTATCAAAGATGTTGTATTCCATCCAATGAACTTGAACACTCTGCTGTCTTACTGACATCAATCTGGCAGTTTTCTCGGTGAATGATATCAGTGTCGTTCCCACCTAGAGGAACTGTCCATAAAAGTGATCAGTGGCATCAGTTTCCAAACAGACTGAAGACAAAGGCTTGTCTCACTTATAAGGCATTTTCCAACATGACAGTTCTCAAAGTGCCTATCTCCCTGCATCTAGTGTGCACTTTGTTTTCATTTTTAAGTGAACTCCAGTCAAAGCATTGATAGGCATGCATATTGTATACAAAACTGCCTATGAAAAGGATCCTTTGCTTCCAGCCTCCCCGGGTTTCATGGAAGCTGATCTGAGTTGCATGTACAGAGGAAACCAGGCTGGGATCAAACAATTTCATTGTTACCCCAGAAACTTCCATCTGAGGGTAGAAGATGGTCATTCTTTTTTTTTTTTTCCAGGATGCATTGTAGTATTCTGCAAAAGGCAGGAATTCAGAGCTTAGCTATATTTGGGAAGCCAAAGCATTACCTTAATGGCAGAAGTGATCAAATTAGCCAAAGAAACCTAACTATGACAGATGCCATCTCGACTGAGCAGTTTACAATTTACTACCACAGAAGGAGCGCAGAGGAAGGTGAATACTGACAAAAGAGCATTCTCTTCCAAGCTAACTGCTTTTGAGATGAATGTCAGCTCCTTGCTTTATAATGAGACATATCTATAAATCCTTTATGCGAGAGGTTAATAGGAGCTGGCAGTCTCTTGACTCGTGCAGTTCGTTCAGTGCTACAAGGGAAGAACCACGGTTGGCACGTCGACAGAAATGAGCCTAAGTGCCAGGAGTCAAAACTGGTATCCCCCACAGTGATTAGATGGCACGTTTGATATATGCTAGAGCAGGACAACTGACAGATAGCTGTGTGGAGGTGGCAAGCCCTTATATATATAGTAACTACTTCAGCTCCTTAGAACTGAGCTCTCCCAATAGCTGCATATGTTTTTTAAGAAGCCCTAAAAACCTACAGCCAACCACTGTAATGAATTCAGGGGGTAGTTTAATGGAAATCTCAAGAAGGAATGTAATTAGATGAAGTCAATTAGGCTGCTTGGGGATTTCTAGCTGCTGTTGTTGCTATCTGGGAACCCTAATAGGACGATTAGGATTAACTGAAATCAGCCTGATTGATTAGGGCATATAAACCTACATATGCCAAATTCCAGGGGGACAGTGTGCTTGAGCTTGAATCCATCTGGAGCTATGAGTCAGGAGCATAAGTTTACTTTCCTGGCCTTGGAGAAAGCGACAGATCAAGACTACATATATACACAACAAGCAAAGCCAGGCGGTGACACAAAAAGGCTGCTAGGGAAAGGACTGATTTTATCTGTTATGGCGCTGTATGTGAAGGCCATCCATTCTATCCTGAGGAAATGAGACTAATACTAAGCAAATCTTTTCCTTTAAAAAATATGTGTGTATATCAAAATAAATCTATATATCCTTTGTACAGCTTTTTAGGCTCAAGTCCTTACTCACTATGGCTGTGAAATTCCCAGGAAGTCAGAATTATGTTATTACTGCAGTTCTGTTAATTTCAGAGCCAAATTTGCAAACGTGAATTCAAAAAAACTGTCAGTGAGTAAATCCTGACACTTCTGTGTTAAGGGTCGAGCACACAAATGCTTATTTGCGTACATTTAAAATCCAATCTATGCTATGCAGGGAAACCCCACCTGCAACCTTAGAGGACAGCTGAGTTATCTTGGCTATATTTGTTGTAGAGAAAGATCCTTATGTCCACTAAAGAGTTTCAGGAATAAAGGCTGGGGGAAGGAGGGGAGTTGAGGGGGAAGAGCAGAGAAGAGGAGAGGGGACAGACCAGATCTCTGTTACTCCAAAAAGCTGCTCTAAAGCAAGGGAAAAGAGTGCAGGCAGGAGCCTAAGGGATCTGATCCCGGCCATTACCACTCATGCGAGGGAGAGGATATGTCAAGGGTAGGGAACGTCTTGGGGGACCTGCAATATGGTAACTCACTTTCAGCTAAGTGGAGAACAACAGCTTTAGCTGTACAGTTTAATAACAGGCTAGGCCACTTTGTGCACTGGCAGGGCTGTTAATGCACAGTAGTCTGCCTTTCATTGTTAGGAGAGGAACCCCGCAGCTCCCATTTGACAGCCAGGAGTAAAATTATTTTGCTGCTAACATTTCTCTTTGGCATGAGGCAGTGGGGTTGCGCATTGCACTCATCCTGCCTGCAGCTCCCTGCACCTGCAGCTCCCTCCTCACAACACAGGAAGGTTCCCATGGGCTTGGAAGCAAGAGATTTTTGCTTTCCTCCTGTGGCTCTCATGCTATTCAGCTCTATTTGGGTGGCATGCCCGCCTGTGTACCATGGCTGCCAGCTGTGGAGTGCTGTGCAGCATCCTGGAGTGCCTCCAATGGTATTTTGAACAATTAGTAACCAGCCTGCCATGATCATATCCTAATGAATTACTGAACTGCTTTCTTCTGGTTGAATACTGGGCTAAATGCTGAAAGAAAGTGGACACCTGCAGATTGTATTGGCCAAGACCTGTCAGTGAGAATTTGCCTGAGTTAGGACCACAGGACTTGCCCCAAACCTTCCCAAATACATCCTGTATTGACCTTAAAATTGGTAATTTCTCTTACTGTTGTAGGAAGAATGTTTCACACAAGCATCCCACAGCAATTCAAAGAAACAGAGGCCCCTATCATAACACCAAATGCCACAATCACTAAATGGCACTCTCCTTAGTTACCTGCTGACACATTAAAACATTTGTCTTCCATTAACCAGGCTTTATTAGGAGATGACAGGGAGAAGGGAATTTTTCCCAGTACCATCACCTTGCCCATATTATTAATAATCCAGCTCACATATTCACAAATCCAATGTAAATCTTCCAAGAGAAAAGTCATTAGAAAAAACAGACTATTCAGAGAAAAATGTCTGAATTTATCCAATTTTTTTGGTACCTCTTGCTCTATTTTCAACCTCTTTATCAATACCTTAATTTAAATAGTTATAAACATGCTACTGGACACCCTTGAATTAATTTTATTTAAAGTACTTGCTTCACTGAAAAGTATTTTATAATATTTCCAGTAAAAACCTTAACATAAAATTTGGTGAAAATTATGCAAAGGAATCTCCTTTGAATTCTGCTCAGTAGAACTATTTTGCTAACATCCCCCAAAAAGTGAGAAATCTTTTTCCTTTTCATAAATGTTTCATATCTATGGGTCTGACTTGGCAATAAGTGCAATCATACAGGTAACTCTTTTAGTGAAACTGATCACCTCTGACAGAAGATATTAGTGTGTTTTGTTTTTTGTCAGTTATAATTGACTGGGGCATCTGCTAACAGAGATTTTCTTTGTGCTGCCTTTTTGGTGTGCTATAATACTTTTCATAATCTATTTTTCAATTTTATTTTTTTTTTTTTTGTATCTGGTTTTCTGGAAGATTTAATCTGTATCAGAAATAGTTTGACTCTCCGTTTTTCATTCTAGTTTAAAAAACTAAAATCACCATATTTCATGTAGTTAATGTCATTTTTCTTCACAGTCAATCCCAGTATCCAAAATCCTGGATAAGGAAGAGAGACTGCAGCCAGCACTTGCTTCTGTTGCTAGACCATTTCACAGCTTCTTTCATATGCTGTAAGTTTTCACAAGATTCGATTGAAAGTCTGTGAGACTTGGGGGGAAAAATACAGGATTGTTTTTAACATGGTGGCATTTGACCAAACAGGAAGGAGGAGGAGGGGGAATGTGAAAGTCAAAAGTGTAATAGAGGCTGGAAATTCTTGAACAGATGTAGCAGGTGTAAACATGTTTCCTTATTTTGGTTCCTGGATTTAACATCCTCCTACAAGACCTCAGTGTACTTAGAAAAAAAGGTTATATGTGCAGATGGTAAACTGCTAAAATGCCCAGAAGGTTCAAACTCATCTGTGCTTGTGAAGACAGGGAGAATTTCCCATCGTCTGACTCACAGGTGTTTGGAGCACTCCGAGTCAGGTTCGGCAGTGCCGAAGCATGGCAGTGCTTTGCTTAAGCAAATGTCTTTGCTTGTGTGCTGGAAACATGCAGGCTCTTTTCCTTGTGATGTCCAAGTGGCTAAGAACATTAGGAGGGCTCTCTGGAGCAAGGAGGTGGGGAGAGACTTTTTGGCATGTGGTCCACACAGTCATTACAAATTGAGGCTCTGGGCTGTTGCTGTCCCTGGGCTGCTGCTCTCTCTTCCTGACACATTGCACTGCCTCGGGTCACTACCTCACTGCTTGCCTGCCCATTGTAGTTTTGATCATACATTCCCTTTTGGCACAGGACGATTATTTTCTGCATTCTGCTAGGTCCTCTTCCCGTTTGTCCCTATTAGTCTGCGGCCAGCGCAGGAGCGAAAAGAAGCAGGTGTCTTAAACGCTTGGCTGACACGCTGGAATGGGGATGCACCGGGGACAGCTCTGGCTGTGTGAGCAGCGCTCACAGCATGCTCTGACCGGCCGTACTCAGCACTGACAAGCAGTGAGGAAGCAGGAGCCTGCCTTCAAAAGTCCTGCTTGTTATTAATAACAAACATGCCTGTCAGGTTGTGTGGAGGGAACGACGACGACACCACCACAACGTAGGCAAAGAATGGGCGCTGTTCCCACAGGTTTGCCCTCAACCCAGTACTGCCCCGTGGACTCTGTTCAGGCCACCCCACCTGCCTCCATCACCGCGTCCAGCTGAGGCCACCCCACCTCCATGTCAGCTGTCCCCATGCCCATGATGGCTGGCTCCTCATCTCCAGCCCGAAATCGATTGTGTCAGCTGAACAGCTGGCCTTGTGCACGACAGACAGCCCACAGCAGCATCCCTCCAAATGTGCTGCAGGGTCAAAAAGAGCCTGCCAGCACCTCCCTGAGGAACAGCTGGCTCAGTCTGAATCTAGGTGAGATGCAAGCTGTGCTGATGGAAAGAGGAGAAATAGTTGCCCACTACTTCATCCTCCAGCACCCCTCTAATACCACCAGGATCTTCAGTTAAGTATCAAACCCATCTGCCAGACTCATACACTAGAAAGGGGTTGAACAGCAAGGTGGCAAACTTGTGGGTGACACAACGTTATTTATGGTAGCAAAAAACATGGCACATGACAAAAACATCATCTCATGATACTGAGTAATTGAGTGATAAAACAGAGGAAAGGCAACATATCTATGCGTACTATAATGCCAGTGGGCAAAGCAGACTTTACATACAGAGCTGAGGGTACTGGCCTCACTATTAGCTCTCAGAGAAGAAATCTTTGAAGAGCTGTGAAATCTAGACTTATTTATGAAAATGCCAGATCCATTCTCAGCAGTGTTGAAAAAAGTAAGTAAAATTTTAGAATTTGGTATGGAAGAAACAAAGATAAAAACATTGCTGCATCCTGATATAAATACATCTGACGTGCCCACACCCTGAAAATGGTGTTGCTCAAGCCTGCTATCTCCAAAATGGTAACACTAGGGCCAGAGGAAGATCCGGGCTGTGACATGGCTTCTGTACTGGGATTTCAAAATAGATTAAGAATACATACCTGAAAAATCACAGTGTGAGAGAGGACATGAGAGAAATCTGTAAAATCATGAATAGCACTGAGAAGGCAAATAGGAAATGATTGTAATTGACTCTCATACCACAAGAACTAGGAGCTTCAGATGAAATTATTAGGTGGCCTGCTCAAAACAAACAAAATAAGGGCTCTTCTTTAAACCCTGCTTTGTTGGAGTGTGCCACTAATTGTCACAGGATGCTGCAATGTCAAAAATTGATATGGGTTCAAAAAGCAATTACACAAATTCATGGAAGCAAAAATCCATCAAGGGCTATTAAATTTAAAGATACCACATCTGTCTCAGGGAAGTCCCTGAGCCACAGCTTGCTGGAGTTTGGGACAGCATGCCAGGGAACTATCATTGTGTGCTTACCCCTCTCTTATGCTGTTCCCCAGGCATCAGCTGTTGTTTATATTTGAGACAGGCTATTGGGCTGGATGGACTTGTCTCAACCAGCATGGCTGTTCTTATGTTTGGATGCCAGGAAATTAATTTTTCCACATCAGTCTGTCGGAAATTATGCCCTTTCTTTTATACAAGGACTTGGGAAGGATGATTTGGGAATTTGTTAACTCTAGATTATTTTCATCACCTGTAATGGGATTTGAAGACTGAGGCAACACAGACGTTGCTCTGAGCAGGATTTGGTAGCACATCTCCAAAGCATGAGAAAAAGCAGGGGATGCAGGTTCCACTGCTCTTAGACTCTCTCCACATGTTAATTCCAGACCTAATGCTCACTCCTCAAAGCCTGAGTAGCTAGAGCTTCACTAATAACATGAAATTCGTCAATCAGAAATTTCTGAGATACATTAGGAGGTCCCACTTCTGTGGGACTGGATCAAACTGCAGAGGCTTCTGACAGCCTAAACCCCCACCAGCAGCCTGTGCCAGACAACAGAAGTTTTCCTCCTTATTTATTTATAACGCAGACACATTCCAAGATGAAGCCTTGACTTTTTAAATCTTTTTGCCACCCACCAGTATGTCTGTCTGTGACCTATTCCTACGGTCAGCCACTCCATGATGATGCCGTTTAACACATGAAAAAGGGATTGTAGATCCTTTTTTCCGTCGTGGCACACGTCTCCTTTGCAGGGTGCTGGCTGAGGTGAGCCTCGAGGGGCAGTGGCAGCACTTCCAGTGCTGGAAGAGTCACCATGCCAGAAGGATTGGCCTTTCCCGTCCATTATGTTCCACAGCAGCGTGGGCGCTGAGCCTCCATCTGCAATCCCGCGCTTCCAGGCGTGCAAAGCTCACGCAGATCCGATTTTGCCTGCAGGAGGACGGTATTGATCAGCTTTCCGAGGGGAAAGTCGCGTTTGGAGACAACGGGCCTGTCTGGCTGGCAGCTATCGCTCTTCCAGAGCCTTCTAAGGGGGGATGTCCACGAAACGATTTCTGCTGAATTCCGTAAAATAATACTAATACTACTAATAAACCAACAACAACAATAATGGCTCNCTTTCCTTTCCTGCAGGCCTGAGGAGAAAGCTCCGCTTCAGCTTTCTTGTGCCAAGCACCCATCCTCGCCCCAGGCACCCCTCGTTGCCCCGAACGTCCCTCTTGCACCCAACACGCCTTCGTTGCCAGCGATTTCAAGTACGCGCCAGAGCAGTTCTCACCCGGGCTGTTTGTGCGGGAATCTTGACGCGTTGAGGAGGTGTTTGTTGTCTGGGGGAGGAAGGGTGAGGCTGGGGAATGGGCGGAACGTTTCTCCAGCTCTCTGGGGTGGTGTGGGTTATCCTCCCCCGCATCCCATCACCGAAAAGAGGTTACGGACTCAGACATCGGATGTCTTTTTTTTTTTTTTTTTTTTTTTTTTTTTTCTCCCGCTCTTTTTT
>VYXF01008396.1:363397-447270 GCA_013397295.1 Polioptila caerulea
CAACAACAATAATGGCTCTTTTGTTTTCATTTTTATTATTACTACTACTACTCCAGCTGCCGAACCAGGGAGGGCCGCAGCCCGGCCGCCCCAGCCCCAGCCGTCTCCCGGCGCCGCCGCCCCCCGCCGCCTCCAGGGGGAGCCCGGAGGCCGCGCCTCCGCCGCCTGAGGGGCCGGGGGGCGGCGGGGGCAGCGCCNAATCCAACCCTGGATGGATCCTGGTGGGATTTGGGAATACTTTGGGAAAGAGAAATGAAACCTGAGGAATAAAGGGAAGTGCCAGAGGTTTTAACTTGGTTTTTTTTTTTTTTTTTTTTTTTTTTTTTTTTTTCCCAGTCAGTTTTTGTCACATCGTTGTGGGTAAATATTGTGGGGTGAATAAGTTGTTAAGTGTTAGTAGCTGGGAGTGCTGAGATTGGGTGGAGGAATGACATGGACCTGTTCAAAGGAGTTCAAAGGCAGGCCAGCAGTATGATCAGAGGGCTGGAGCACTTCTCCTGTGAGGAAAGGCTGAGAGAGTTGGGATTGTTCAGTCTGGGAAGGAGAAGGCTCCAAGGAGACTTAACAGCATCTTCCTTTTTAATACCTTTATAGCGCCTTTGGTACCTAGAGGGAGTCAGCAAGAAATCTGGATAGGGACTTTAGACAATAGCTTGTAGAGATAGAACAAGGGGAATGGAAATGGCTTTAAACTGAAGGATAGTGGGTTTAGATTGGCTAATACAAAGAAAACATATACTGTGAGGATGGTGAGGTGCTGGAACAAGTGGCCCAGAGAAGCTGTGGATTCCTCATCCCTGGGAGCATTAAATGCGAGGCTGGATGGGGCTCTGAGCAGCCTGGTCTAGTGCGAGGTGTCCCTGCTCACGGCAGAGGGGTTGGAACGAGGTGTAAGGTCCCTTCCAAACCAAACCATTCTGTGAATCTACGAAATACAAAGTAGAACTACAGAATGAGTATTATGAGATGATTAGGTTTGTTCAGGTGTCTGATACGGGCTATTGGGACCTGTTTTACCACTGAGGAAGCTGGGGTGGGAACAGATGAATTCCATGATCTTAGTGGTCTTTTCCAACCTTTACAATTTTATAATTCTGTGATTTGCTCAAGGTCATGGAGGGAGCCCTGGCGGGTCCTTGCCTGGAGCCAATGGTTGTCTGATCCCTTTCCTTTGTGTTTGAGGGCTGAGCTTTTCTCATAAATGTACTGCCTGTGTGGTTGTGGGTAGAGCCTGGATGGGCAAAAGATCATGCTGCCAGCAGCTCAGAGGTTATATAGCCAGTACAACCCTAGCACAGAAATGAAAAGTGATTTAAAAGAGAGAGTGTATTTTATTCTTACATGACTGCACACCAGTGCTTGGCTCTGGGGAGAATGGAATAAGTGTGGCTTCTTAAAAAAGAAGGTAATCTGTCAATTTATGTTTTTGCAGAAGTCAGCTCTTAGTGCCAAATCTTGTATGTTTAAGGACAAAGAGGTATTCTGGAAATGGGGATGGGAGGTGCAGTCGCAGGAAAGCTACAAATAAAGTCCCTAGTTCACTGTAGCACAAGTGTTCCAATGCTCCTGCTTGACTCTGGCGCTTCTGCTTTTAGTCTGTTTTGAGAAAGGGTTTTTTCCCGTGAATGATAGACATCCCAAAGAGTGTCAAAGAGGCAAAGTGTGCATACAGAGCAGCTCTGGAGTGGCACTATGAAAACTAGAGGCAAAGAGTTCCCTCCTCTAGCTATTTCACTTCCCTGCAAGAAACTTTAGCATGCAGATGTGACAGCTGTGTTGACGTTTTGATTTGCCTGTGCTGATTCAGCCTGTTCTTGCATCTCACCATTGCTGTCTTGATCTGGCAGTGATTCCTTCCTTATCAAGGAGCACATCTTGCTGGTTGGAGGACTGTTTGCTGGGAGATGCTCAGGCCCTGGCAGGGTGTGCAGCAAAGTGTGTGTGCCATCCAGGAAGCTGTGCCCCTGCAAGGGGGCATCTTCCACTAAACATGGGAGTGCCTCAGACACGTGCAACTGCTGATGAAATGGCAAACCAAAACAAGTTATCTGGGACTGCCACTGGTGGTTTCTTGATTCATCAGGCTGGATTATGTAACCTGGAGAGCAATATTCAGCTGAGGAGGGCCTGTATCTTCTACCTGAAAGATGGTATTTTCTTAAAGGTGTGGATTTGATTAAGCGTATACCCTTGCCTTTACCCTGAGGAAAAGCAGTCCCTCCTGCAATGCTGCATTCCTTCTGGCATACCTTTGCTCATCTGTCACACGGCTCCAGGTACAGTGACAATGAAGAGATGTGAATGTTGCCTACCTTTGGCAACATTGGCAGAGGGAGCCGAGGATGTTTTAGTTAGCGTTCTTTCATAACAAACTCCAATCATTGGCAGACAACTTACAATCAAGGTTTTCTTTCCATCCTCAGCCCCACTGCTGGTTTGAGTAGTGTATCATTAGGATGATTGGATAACAGATTCATACACAGTCCTGAAATTAGTCTTGACCTGTCTAATCACATCGCAAATAACAATTGGAGGTTGTGGGGGGAGGTTTCAGCCAGCAACCACAGATCTTACAAAAAATGTGTTGGCATTGGGGAAACAGTTGTAGGTGGTGAGAGAAGAAAATATTAGCAGAAAAGGTGCGCAACATATCAAGATACACAAGTGAGTTATCTTGTACCCAACTGGTGTGCTTGCTTAGGAAAATACTGGGGATAAATCTCTGATGTATTTGGCAACTGGGAAGCTGAAGATGAGTGCTTCATATCGGACTTCTGCAATTGGTTTGGGATAACTTTGCAAAAGGTTAACTGCCCAGGGCTGCCCTTATCAGAGTTTGACAACAGTCAGAGCAGAGCCAAAACAGAATTCCCCATTCTAAACACAGAATAAGATACAAATGTCCCTTCTCATACCACTCTTGAGTGGTAAGTATCATACAAGGTCAAATGACCAAGAAAAAACATGAAAGTGCAACGATTTAATAAATCATCAGAATAAATAGCATAAATAACTTATGCACTGCATAGAAGCCTAATAGAAACAAAAATAAGAAACAACTTAGCTCAACTTCTCAACTCAGCTTCTTCTAAAACTTACCCAAGTTATCTAGCATGGACCGTGATAGAACTGATCCATATTGCTGCTTTGGAAAGGAATTCACCAGAGGTCTATCATTAGAATCTTTGCCCAGTAATTTAGGTGGAAAAAAAGTGGGAAAAACAAGTGAGAGTTCACCATATTGTGGTGTTTCTAAGGTGATACTTTTAATGTAAGTTATTTAAAAAAGGGAAGGTAGAATGTGATAGATTGGAGACTGCAAAACTTGTCCCAGTTTTATGATGGACAGTATCCCCAAAATACCTGTGAACTAGCATAAGTGCTCAATGCATAATAAAAGCAGAATTTGACCTGGCAATTCAAAAAGGAAGTATTTAGAATGTAAGGTATTACTTTTGGTACCACCAAAAAACCTCCAAACACAAAATTGTTTGGTAACAAGATCAGCAACATGCTACTTTCTTTTTAGCTGGGGGAATTTCAGATTTTATATTTCACTGGAAATAGTTGAGGTGGTTTTTTCTCCCTTTTTTTTTTTTTAATATAGGAAAAAGCGGAAAATATAGCTATTTTGAAAGTCTAATTCAGAGATGAGAAAGATTTTCTTTAATTTCACTTTTTTATTTACATTTTTTTAAAGTGTTCTTTTAAAAATTATTAAGAGTGATTATTAACAGATAAATTAGTGACAGATAAAGATAATGATATCCATTTAGTATAACTGTCTTCTTTCCTATTACAGAGTGCTTCCCATTTGTGTTGTAATGCTCAGGCTGTCAATATTATTTCATTACAAAACAAATAGGGGATTTATGAGTATTGCAGTTGTTTTGGTACCAGATAGCAGGAGTGCTTAGTGATATGCCAGTAAAATTAAACCATTTTTCCACTGCCCTATTACCACATAAGTAATAATACTGCACACAGCACCAACTAGTTCTGAATATGTGAAGACATATTGTGAAAAGATCTGTATAAAACTTAATTGATATAACATTTTAAACTAGCCTTCAAAATAGCATTCAAATTTTTAAAATGTGTCTAGTATTTGCAATTAGAAATAGGAAATTTTGTGAAAAATTAACTATTCCTCCCCTTCCTATCCAGAACTATATTGCCAGCAATCTAAAAAGAGATCCCAGTTCTTGTCATGCCTGGTTTTCAAAAAGATTAGGTGTTCTGCCTGACTTTTCAGACTTACCCCCTAAGCAGCCCCCAGGTGAAAAGTGGCTGAATGGGTGCTGTGTCTCATCCATTGTCCCAGCAAGCAGGTTTCCATTCCCATACTTGCAGATGCACCTATGGAAGAAGGCCGAGGAAAAGACATATGTCTAACCCAGATTTCAGCCTTCTGGACATCAGGTAAGTCTCAGTGAGCCCTGGGACAGAATCAGTGCATTGCTCTTAATTGATTACCTCTCCGGTATGCCCAAGTTCAAACACTGTCCTGCAGAACCAGAAAATCAGACCGTACCTGTGCCTACCATTTTTAATTTATATTTTTGCTCTGGACCCTTGTTCAGTGTTCTCAATCACTTTCTGTCTTTGGTTATTTGACAGGGAAAACAAAAAATATTTCAAAGTTTAAAACAATGCCTTCCACAAAGACAAGTATGTCCAGTCTTTAAATTAGTGGGTTTCCACCCTTTTTTTGGTGTTTTTTAATTGTGGCTGTAGCAAATATTAATCTTTGTGTGGCCAGTTTACACCCACAGGCTGACATTAGGCTTGCTTGTCTTGTTACTTTTCACTGAGCTCCCTCAGAAGTAAGCCATAGAGCAGGAATCTGCCAACCAAAAGTTGAAAAAGAAGCCTCAGTGTAATGACACTTTACTGGAGACAGAAGATACGCAGGGGTTCACGTCTTAGACGAAGAAAACTACGTTGCTGGCAAGCTGCATTTAGCAAAGACTTGTTTCATCTGCCAATGATTATTTAGAGTACATGCTCACTCTTCATATACATACACACAGATCCAAGCTAAACAGAGCTTCATTCGCCAGGGCCTCCGAGTAGTGCCACGATGCAAATGTTAAAGAGTAGCAACAAGGCTCTAATGACAACTTGGTTTCCCATTTGCTGGACACAGATATTCAGACCTTCTATTCCCAGTAACACACTGGGCACAACACAGAGCAAATGATAAATCTGGATTTGTTAGGTGTGTGGTGAAAAAAGGTAACACACTGAAGAGAATGAATTTCAAGTGCAGCCAATAAAAAAATCTCCTTATGAAAGTATTTTAACTAGGTTTGATGCTAGCAAGATGAGAAAACGCAGAAATCAAAAGCTAGCCATTGCAGAATGAAACCTGCTGCAGACAGAGGAATTGTAATTTTATAGGCAACACTGAATTCAGTTCCAGGAAAAATGTACATGAAACATAGCTGTCTTGACAACTCCATTCAACGAGCTACTCAAGATGGAAGCTGTGTGAACAAAAAGCCTTCTGAAACCATAAAAGCAGCACTCAGTAGCTAAGGTGAAAAAGCTCTAAAATTATGAGAAGGTGTCACAACCTGTCAATTTATTAGCAGATGCTTCTAAATCAGTATTAGGAACAAAATATCAAACCTTTCAAAAATGGCATAATGGAACTGTTCTGAAAGAGGAGAGAAAACACGTGCCACAGGACTGGGGTTTCCAGGACTTTGGAAGATTGTGGACAGCAAAGCAGGGCACAAGCAGCTGTCAGGGCACAGTCAGTTTTTCAAAACAGAAGTGATTTTAGGCATATGGGACTAGAAAAAGACTTTGCAGTGACTTTTTGAGCAAAAAACTTTTAGTCAGGAATAATAGCTAAGCCAAAGAACAAGGGCCTGATTTTGCTCTACCTCGCTTTTTGTTTAGAAAATGTGAAATGCTATCATCAAGTCAGAATTTTCTTTTCCCACAGGGGTGTGTTAATATTTTACTCTCAAAGATAGTAATTGCTATAGCTAGTGACTACAGACAGTCTATTCAGTCTAACCTAATGTTCAGGGTTCACAGCCTTTGATTGAGGAGGCTTTTGGCTTGTGGGGTTAAACACGAGGTGGCTTTAACTAAGTGTCAAGAGTACTGATTTTCATCAAAAAGCTGCTTATGGTCAGCAAGAGCAAAACTGAGAAAATGTCACTGAATAAAAAACTGGAACTAGATCACTCCTAACAAAGCTGAGGGTAGGATTGCTTTTTTGGGATGATGGCAAGTCCCAGGTCCATGTGCTGATGATAACTGCTGCAAACATTAGTTTAGCAGCAAATGGTGTTCCTGATAGCAAGAGAAGAGGAGGGTGTAAGGATTAAGGAGGGAATAAACCACCTATCTGGCCTCTTTAAACATGGTGGAGATTTAAACTAATCCTGACAGCTTGTTTGCTGGTGGCACAAAGGAGATCCTGATCTGATACATGAATTTTGTCAGTCAAGTGCTACCAGTCAGGTTAGGATAGGGGAAAACTGCCTGCCAAGGTACCTGGCAGCCTTAAGCCAGGTGCCATAAACAGAACAAAATAGTAATGGAATAAGGATGCAGGCAGGATGCAGGACACAGGCAGAAGGGTGCAGTGAGCTGTTTGGAGCCTTACTGTGGGGTTTCTGGACTAGCTCAGAGCCACAGAGCTCTTACAGCTTGCACTGGAAAGGAACAGGATGCACACATGGTGGCTGGGTAGGAAAGGACAGGATGAGACTGAACCCTCCTCCCTCATGGCCAGTGGTCTCAGCTAGACCAGGGTATGGGGATATCGATTACCTCAAATGCTCTGTCCTCCTCCAAAAATGTGTGCCTAAGCAGGCAAGTGAGTACTGTGGGGCTGGAGGTGGCTTGCTGCTCCTGTTGATGCTGTTCTGCTTTACTGAAGTACCTCAGTCTGTGCTGAAGTCCATGTGTTTGCCCTCTACAGCAAGTGCACTGAAGAGTTCGTCTCATGCTCTCTGGCTCTGTGAATATGAAAACGTGAGCAAAGTGGAACAAATCCAAAAGGAGAGATTGAGGCAAAATGGCCTCATAAGGTAATCTCCTTACATTTAGAGCATGCTTCTGAGGCTGTGGCTCAGTGCTTTAACTCCAGTTCCATTACTCTATGCCATAAAATATATCTCAGCTAGACTTGTATTGCAAGTGCTGACACTGAGTTTGCACTGGTTCCAAAAATGTTGATGGCTTAACTTCAACACCCAGCTTTATGCTGACTGAGACTGACTGTTGTCTTGTAGCCCACAAAAGATCAGTGTAAGGATACAGAGAGCATAAAGACCAGTCACATGGCATGTTCAAGAGAAATAAGCTTGAGTGCTCCCCTCTGGCCTGGATCAGACTGGGACATGTACCAATTCATACAAATAAATCTGGGATTGATCCATAGGTTCAGGGTTGAGTGACAAGTTTTCAAATCCTTGTTCTGAGAGTATGACAGAGAATAATTATTGTAGAGTGGACTGTTAAAGATACTTGCTTGAGAGGGGAGATCTTTTCCTAAGACTCTGACCTAGTGACTATCAATTTATTGAAAATGTAAGAAATTATTAACATTTAAACCTGAGAATACCTAATGCCTCTTTTGGCAATCCTATTGTGACAATCTTACAAGAGCCTTTTGAGCTGTTTCCTTCAAAGTTTTAAAGTGAGAATTATTTACTCCCCCTGCCCTCCAAATCCATTTTCCTACTCTTCAGAATACCTGTGTTCAGAAGACATGACTATTCCAAACTCCATCTTCTGCTGAGAGCTCAGCAGCAGAATTCACTTCAGTTTACCTACAGTATACCCATAACAGGATGCTTCATGCAAAGACGTGTTTACCCTCTATTGTGTTTGGAGAAAACTCAGCCCCTTTCTCAAAGGCTAAACCAAATATATGTTTCAAAGGCTAAACCAAATATATACTGTTCACTGTCTATTAATTAAGAAATAATGGTCTCAGCAAAGGGCATTTCCTAGGCATTAAGGACTGGCTGCATGAGTGGATAGCCTGAGATTTTTAATTAAAGGTGCAAACTCCCTCTGTTCTGGTATATGAAATTCCATTAAAATGAGCTTCTGTTGAATTCAGAGGTTTTTCATGGCATGAAGTTCACCAGTGCTGACAGGTCCATGCTGACCCCTGTTTAATGGGCAGAAACAGAGTCTAGAAAGACAACTTTTGACTTTCTCATCAGTGCCAAAGGATTATATTATTGCTATGAATGTGGCAAATACAACATTTGGGATGCTAGGACCTTCAGAAAATTATAGCTGGTTCATCTGTGGTAGTGAAGGAGTTGTTTGCAAAGTTATAGGTCTGTGAGGCTATATCAGAAAATCTTTTCTATTCAGAGTCTACACTGAACCCCACCACAGACCATCACCTCCATAAATATGAAGGTAGGAAGTTGGTAGGACATGGGTTTATGGAAAAAATGGTAAAAAGGAAGTGTATGAAAACTAGAGAGGTGTCATGCTTGAGAACAACTAGAAGCAGTTTCCTTAATGGGTTGAATGGGCCATGTCAATGGCTCCAGCATAAACATGAGATAAATTAAAACTACTGGTGTCTGTTTCCTTAAAAAAAAAAGAAAATACATCTATTATGAGTTTTTGCTGTTCAAAATCAAAGACATTTCCCTGTCCGATTGGAGTTTATGTTATATGCAACCTTGGTTCCAATCAAAGAGCCCCAAGGGCCAGCAGCAGAGCTACTGCCAGAGGCAGTGTCTCAGTCAGGCCCGGATAGGAGACCTGTTGGTCACAGCAAAGGTGGGTCTAACCCAGAGCAGGAATGCTGAAATTACCTCTGTTGGCCATAAAAATGTCCCAACAGCTCAATCCCACACCTGTCTTTTGTTACTGAGCTGGGACATCAGTTCTGTCTTTAGTTGGTCTGAAAAAATCATACGTTATCTCCCTCTAGTACTCATTAGCAAAAGAAAAGCAGGATCAGGCCCTAAATTTATGGAAATTAAATGCTGTCAAATCTGTTTAACTCCTGTAGGACTTTTTCACAACTTTATTATAGTTGCATCAGAGGCTGTTTTGTTAGGAAATAGTAACATATTTTCTGCTCCCCCACCTTATAGCACTACTGTAGAGAAACTGATCTGACAGAGAGCAAAAATACGCTGTTGGAAATAAATTCGGTGTTATGATGAAAGTCAACCATGAAACCTCACAGAAGATGGTGGGTGAGAAACCTTCTTTTCCCTAGGAAAAGGACTGCCTTCTTTTTGGAACATCCTCATTGAGATTCCAGGAGCTGCACCATAATATTCCCCACCCTACGTAGCACGGCACACATGCTGAACTGTGGGGCTGAGGCATTTCTCCAGGATCCAACTGCAAAGGCTGGGGACAAGGTGGCATATGATGAAATGGAGCAACTCAGAAAGTGACAGCAGAAACATCAGAGAAGCAGACATAGCAAGTAGCAAGGACATGCCAGAGCCAGCAAGGAAAACCCTTGTAGCCTGACCTTGAGAGAAACCTGAGAGAGAGATAACTTGAGTTGTGGCTCAAAAGAAGCTTGAAAGTGTGAAAAGAGAAAACACTGACTATTGTTTTGACTCCCGCTGTGCCCAGAGTAACGGGCCATTGTGTTCAGTCTTTCTAAACAAACAGGCGCACATTAAAAGCTCAATTCACTCCCTCATCCGTTTGTTCTCCAAACAGAAACAACCTGTAGGGACAACTATTCAGGGACAACCCTGAATATTGGTAAACTAACTGGGTCAAAGAGGGTAACAAGAAATACTTTAATAGAGAAAACTTTCTCCTCAGAACTGATTTTGCCTTTTTTTGTCTCTAGTAAAATATTTTAGTCCTTGTCTGTGGTGATATTGTCATTAGCATTGTCATAGCAACTGATAAACAAGGAGAAAGCGATGTGCAACAACTTTTTTTTTTAAAAGACAGTCCAAATGTCTTACTAACAAGTAATTTGGTGACAGAATTTAGCAAAGCGGCTGCACAGTAAATGGGTTTATCTTTAAACATAATGCTCTTTTCCATTTTAACTGAGCATAAAATCGTATCTTTAAAGGATTGGCAGAAAGCGGGGCTTTATGCCTCTTGAGTAGTTCCATGTGACATATGGTCTTTCCAAGCAATAGTTTTATCGGCTGTGCACAGTAGCAGCAGATTTGAGCTAATGTTCCTGTGAAAACAAGTAAGGGTTTATCCAAAAACTGAAGAAGGGGAGGAGAAAGGCACCTTTGCCCTGCTGTACAGAAAAAACAAATCGTGTCTTACGTCAAACTTACGACATCCCTCTATAAATATAGCAGCTACTGGTAGTGACTAACTTCAGCACATGCACTGGGTGGGTTGAAGAGGACTCAGTGACCTGTTTGATTCCCTGCCCACCAGTGATATTCCCAGGAGTGTTTCAGCCGTGTGCTGCCCTGAAGCCTTGGATGGAGCAGGGTGGTTCTTGGGAACAGATGGGGCATCCCTGCCCAGAGGGGCTTAGCTCCAACTTTTCCTATGTAGCCACTACTCCATTTCCCAACATAGATCCTTATAATCAGCATCAGGCACTGGTGAACAGCACAGCTTGCTTGTTGTGAGATGAATCTCATGAGGTGCTGAAGAGCTCCCTGTCTCCGTGCTCCTCAACAACCTACTTCACTCCGGGATTACAGTTGGGGATTCACTTAGCAGATGGGCAGTGGTGCAGGACAGGATGAGCCTCATATACAAATGCACACACCCTGTGTCTGCTTTAACACACAGCTCTGCCTAAATATTGGCCTAATATTATTTTTGAGCTCGCTGCTGCCTCAATTGAGGACCACTACACTAGAAATGGTCCCTGTAAGTTAATTGGTGCTGGCGTAACAAGTGCAGGAAGAAGGCAAAAATTAATGGATTGCAAAACAGTTCTGCATCTGAAGAATTCTGCTATAGTAGTTGTACACATGCACTCCAGATGCAAATAACTAAACATATACTCTTAAGGTTATATTCTTGCATGCACACATGCATACATACCCGTATTTATAATTGCGTTTATGTATGTGTATTTAGAATGACCTTAAATAGCAGGTAACACAGTAGGGAAAATTGAAATATAAAAGTAAAAAAAAATAAAAATCTTGTAGCTCAAAAACTTACCAGAAGGCATGTTTTCAGAAAAGCTTTCAATGTGCTTGAATGGCCCTGTGATGCTTTTGTGGGAATGAGTGATTCTTTTCTCATTCTTACAACAATGCAATAATTTTTAGGTTGAGTTCCTCAAGGCCGTCTCATCAGCAAGAATTATTTCCCTGCACTCTGAAATCTTTCACAAGCACTTCTCTCTCCCCTGCTTTCTGTGCCACTCTCTTATCCCCAAGCATAAGTGCCAATTTTGCTTATATCCGAAGTTCAGTTAGATATTTTTCTGGTGGGTAGCTGAGATCTCTTTGTAGCAGCCATGCAAGTTTTTCAGAACTGACATAAGGTGTCACAGTTGTGTCAGCGTTGCATCTGCCCTGGGGGACATGGAAAAAGATATTGGTACAGGGGAACATCTGAATCAGGACTGAGGCATTCAGAGTCCAGTCTGTGGATTGTCCCAAGTCCTAAAACTATAGGGGAAACAGATTTATCTTTGATTTGAGACCTACCACTGCATTTAGAAATAGCATCTGCCTATAGTAAAAGACTAGAGTGTAGATTAGGAAATTATTCTTTTGCATTACATATAGACACAGGAGGAGCAGGCAGAGGCACAAAAGAAATATCCAACATTGGTGATAGGCAGAGATGAATGACACTACAAACTAGGAAGAAAATGGAACTCCTGAAAGTGGCTTTGCATGTCTGAGTTTCTCATGGGATCGTGGCACCATAGAGAGTTGCTAAACCTGGAACAGGAATACCAGACCTTATATATGGCGTGCTTACAAAGGACACTGTGGTACAAACTGCAGACAAACTACTCTGCAACAAAAAAAGGCTTTGTGCTGACTTGACAGAACTAGATAACAAATGTAGGTTTAAAAATGACTCTTTCTCAATAAAGGGTAATCGGTTCTTCCCTTTTCTCATTGTGTGAGATACTCTATAGACTTTATTCATTAGAGAGCACTCTGCAAAGTTGAAGTAAGAAATGGGAAAAATAAGGATGGCAATAGAGTTGTAAATTCAGCTTACATGTCAAGGAAATTACAATAAACTGATACACTTTCTGTAAAAAACACTGACTGATGGTGCCATTCCTAGAATAAAAGCAACACACATTCAGTATGCCAATACCTTTAAGGTATAGACAAAAAATGGGGCTGTCACAGAATCACAGAATGGCTGAAGTGGGAAAGGATCTCTGGAGATCATCTACTCCAACTCCCCTTCTCAAAGTATTGTAAACTAGAACTCAGTCCTCTGGGCTGTGTCCACTGAGGCTTTCAATGTCTCCAAGGAGGAAAACTCCACATCCTCTCTGGGTAATTTATTCAACTGTTCAATTATCTCCATAGTAAAAAAGTGACTGCCTCCAGCTGGACACGCCAGCCACATCACAAGCCTTTGAGCCCGGTCGTTCTGCCAGTTTACAGTCCTCATGTAAATTGACGGTCCACTGTCAATTTACTATGTAGTTCATCAGTTTGCTGAATGTTATGCAAGTGGTGTTAGGGGAGACAATGCTGAAGGTCCTGCCAAAGTTGAGGAAAATCAAGTCCATTGTTCTTCCCTAATATGCCAGGCCTGTCACTTCATCATTGAAGTTTATCAGTTCGGCCAAGCATGTAATAACTGCAGTGTAGACCTTGCTGGCTTGATAGGAGAGAGCAGAACAACTTCTGGGGAGTCATATATTTAATTGCGTCTGACTTCCTGATCACAAAATGACCCTGAGCAGGCTATGCAGAAGTTCCCCCATATCCTTTTTTGTGTCCACACAGTGTATTACACATCCTGAGATTGGCATCTCTCTTGGTTTGCATGTCATTCACCTGGTTTATTATAATCCTGACCTGATGTTCAAAACTTAGCCAATCTGACTGGCCATTTATTCATGTAACATGCTTTGGTTCCCTCATTAATTCTTAGAATGAAGTTTCAAGTACATCTTGAAAGTCAAAATTTGCTTTCAGCAAGTATTGATATGCTGTGAAAAATCATTGTATTTCATGTGCGTCACTACATTTTTTACAGGAAAATTTGGGGAAACTTAGACATTGACTGAAGACATTAAGTTAAAGTGAGACCTAACGTCACCAATAAAATACTGGCATTTTAGTGGAGGACAATTACTTAAGAAAAATGCTTGTTTTGCTGTTCTTGGAGTCAAATTTGTCAAGATATTGTGTAAATCCTGGGGATACTCTGATAGCCTTTCATGTTTATGCCATTAATGAGTTCTCAGCTCCTGGGTTCCTGGTGGAAGATGACCCTGGGAATAGAAAATAATTAGTGGACCCCAGTCTCATGAGCTGCCATGTCTTGTTCCAATCTAGTGGGCCTTGCTGGAGTGGGCACAAAAGCTGGACTTAGGGACAGGATTTAGGCTACTGTTGTTCTTGCTTTTCCAGCCTTTTCTTGAACCAAATATCAAATTCTTTAGGCTAAATTAGACAGGGAGGAGTAAGAACATCTTCTGCATCTCCTTTAATTCTTGATATCTTCGCAGCAGCTGTCAGCTTTAGTTTGTTCATTGATCATTCAGTTGAGCAAGAGCAAGAAGATGAAGGACCATTCACCCCTTGATGCTGTTAACAAGCCTGTCAGGCTTTGACAGCTTAAATGAGAGACATTTCATAAAATTATGAGTGAAATTTTAAATGTCTTGTTGAGGCATACCACAAAATCCTTTGCTGTCAAATGAGCACTTGCAGCAAGTTGGGTTTTTTCCCTGACTCAGCACTCTGCTCACGTCAGACCCATCAGGTTTTTGGAAACATCTCCTTTTTATAGAGGACATGCTCAGAAACATTAACACAAGCATTAACACTCAATTTACCTGCTGACATTACTGTTGCACATCAGTACTGTCATTTATGTGCATGCAGCAGAAGGGCAGGACAGTTTAATGAAGGCTCTTTAAAATGGATTAAGCTTCTCTGTTTCCCTATCAAATACCACTACCTGATTTAAACTGACAGTATTTCACAACCAGTTCAATGTACTTTTTCTCCCCTGCCATTGCCTGAGTGGTCCACATGGTTTTAAGGTGATGCTTTAGTCCTATAACAAGAAATATGTGTGGTTTTTAATCACTTTTTACTGCAGCCATGTTCTGACTGCACACATTGTAAAGGGTATCTATTTGGCCCTTGGCCCAAACAAAAGCCCTGTGCAATGGCTGAGGCCACAAGTGCACTTCAGAACAGCTGTGGCCCAGATATGTGGCACAATAGCCACACAAGTCCTAAAATCTTCCATGTTTGAGGAAGACCATCACCCAAAGCAGAGGGCCCGAAGTTTGTCTGTCTGCCTTTCAGTGGGACACACCTATCCTAGCAGCCTCTATGACAGCTTCCCAAATTTTGCTCCGCAAGGTAGAGCAAAGTGGGGTATTTTCTTTCTGTACAGGTTTCAGCTAAGGTTAACATAAGCAGCCTTTGCTCAGTTGAGTACAAATGCCATTTGAACAGAAAATTTTGTTTCACAAAGCCTAACGTGTGTGGTACCAGAAGAATCTATTATATTATATAAATAACAGTTATTGCAAGCTTGCTTCAAACAGAATAGGTGTCTGTTTTTGAGCCAGTAGCCAAAACCAGAAGGAACCATGCAATTTACAGCTAACTAGGTAATCTATCAGCACTTTGGCTCCAGCTTGGAAAAATATTTTGAGTACCATCTTAACTTGAAGTATATGGATATATACATCAATTTCAGTAGGGCAAACACATGTGCCTGGAGCTGTGTGTGATTAAATACATCACTGAAAGAGTGTTGTTAGAAAAAACCCTAAATTTTAGCTGAATGAATTTGTCCAGATATAAATATAAGATCAGCTCCACCCTGGCTCTGTTTCTTTTTTGGTGTAATACAACATAAGCAAGATCCTATTGCTCTGCTATATTGATGGCATACCTTCACAAACAGGTGATAACACATTCCCAGCATACTATAAAATTTAAAATTGATCTTTTCCACTGCTGGGATGTTTGAGGTTTTTTATTCAGTTTTACTCCCCAGAATCTTCTAGAAACAGTAACACCGATCCTGTGTGTTCGGATGATACGAGGAAGAGGAACTTTTACGATTGCCAAATTTCTTTGTTTGTCTCCACTGCCCTTCATTGCCTGTACTTTTTCCATGCTCAGGAGTGAATATACTTTCTGTCAGAGTTTCAGCATATTTTCCTGTCACACATTCTCCTGCTTTGAGCTCTTTTGTTCTAATACTCTTGACATTTAAGCTGGGCACTTTAAATGTTCTTTCTCTTTACTTTATTCTATGATTTATTGATTACTTCCAGCTTCTGTTTCCCTAAGCCTATTTCCTTACAAGTTTTTTCGCCCTTCTGACTTGTTATTTCATCCCTTGGTACAAATAATGCTTCACAGTCCCAGTTTTAAAGCCACAACCACAGCACAATTTTTTCTCCCATTGGCTTGGCATAGCAGCATTTTTTTTATACACGGAGGCCCAAAGACAGTGTAAATGATTATAGAGGTCATTGTTACTGATGAATGTGTCACAGCCACACATTTACAAAGGGCCTGCTGAGCTGCACTGTCCTTTGCTAGTGGTTCCTGGGGAAGTCATAGGCACTGCTCACAGACCACGGAACTGCTCTGTGTGGGAAAGTGACACTTTGCACTGGGACAAAAGTCAGCATTGTACGGGGAGGACCCTGCTTCCCAAAGGCTGGGCAATGCTGGGCTGTGCGAGTCTGACTGAAAACCAGAACAGCAGGAGATGCTGGGTGAGGGGGCTTGCCAGCAGTTAAGGATTATTGCGTCTACATATTGCTGTGCACATTCTGTGCTAATTGCTACCTGGTGGGAGCCACGCAGTCGGTGACAGAGTGTGGCTGTGTGTGCGCTCCCATCTGCATTTCTGCAAGGCAGGGTTTTGTTCGGGTGTTGCTCCTGTAAAAGGAGGCTTCCATTCACCAGAAAGACCAGTTCTAGCGTAAGAAACACAGCAGGGGCTGTATTAGGTGTGGATCTCAGTGTGAGTCTTGGACTGAAGTTACCTAATTTGGCTGTATCCCCAATTCCCTGCCATGACGTTGGCATAATATTTGTGTCTGTCTTGGCATCTTCCAGTGACTCAAGCTATACAAATAGTTTTGGAATCATCAGATGGGAGAGCCTAGAATGGAGCAAGGCATTACTACCTAGGAAAGGTTTTGAATAGCCTTCCTTCTCTGTCTCCTGCTCTCTTATGGCAAAGGACTGGAAAGGACCCTTGTCTTTCTCATGTCTGTTTTCCCATCTCGGATTGAGTGACACACTGAGCACCTTAATTTCCCCTCAGTGCCCAAAGTAGTGCAATGATTTGCTGCTGTACATATGCAACAGGAAAGCACAGTAATTCACCTGGATCCAACTAGGAATTTGTATATTAGGCATTAAGGGGTAGATTGCCCAAGGTGACAGCCGGATTTCGTGCAGTAGAGCGCTGTGTTTGGAGGGGCGCTTTTGCCCACCACCAACTCAGATACAAGGGGGTTGTGAAGCAGACTGTAACCAGCACTCGCATATAAAGCATACTCTAGTCAATTAGCTAGTGATTTTTCTGTCAGCCAGGATTCTGTGCAAATGAAGAGACATCAAAGATGCAGAAATTGATTGAACTCAGCTGAACATGTACCTCCTGCTTGGGTTCTAAAGTAAATAAAGACCTTTTACAAGAAAAAAAAAAGCATTGCTTTTTACATTTTAATGTTTCAATAGAGATGAAAAAATAAATTGGCAATCAAATTTTATGAGAAATAAAATTCTTGTTAGAAATTTTATCTCAGAGTATTGATTTTGCTACTGTGAGGAAAATTTCCCTCTAAAAGTTAATAAATAAAAGCAAACAAGTATATACATCTAATTGCTTTAATTTAAAATCTTTTAACATATATACAGTATTGGTAAGATTATATTTTAAAAGAAAGATGTAACTTGCTGGTTTTCCTACATTTAAATGTCAGTTAGAAAATTTTAAATCGTGAAAAGTTGGTCTTCGGTAAGTCTGTGAACACGACTCCTGTGAATCTGTGAATATAGATGACTGAATCCTTGGCTTCTGGGTTATCTGTCAGAATGCACATACCAGCAGGATGTTACTCTGGTTCATTTTACATGCAGCACACCAAAGGGGTATGTTGTCCTAGAGGCTTAAACTGTGTTTTACTTTATGCTAAAAATTCAGCCCAAATGATAGAGTGATGACTGAGAGATTAATAAATTGTAATAACAGTGCTTTTTTTAACACTAGAAAGTTGGAAGTTATACTCCTAGTAAGAAAACGGATTTTACTGAAACCAACTATTAGTATGAAATACTTATGTTCTGGTTTTGTACATTTGTATGTGTGCATCCACATAAGCATGTATATATTATACACATACCTGTCCTTTAGGAAACCACACAGTGAAATTTTCTGGGGAATAAGAAGCTGAATGAGCAACTGAGACAAAGCTGTGGGGTTTGTTTTTTTTCAGCAGTGGAAATAATGTTAATCAACTATGTGGTTAGAAATTTTTGGAGAGAGCCTTCAGCGATTTCACATTAATTTTATCATTTAAGAATCTCTACAAAAGAAAAAAAAGCAAAAAAATAGTCAAGATTTCAAGATAATGTATTTTTCTTGTAAAGGAGGAATTTTAGCTTTTTTATAGAATCTATTGGTTTGTTTCTTCTGGGATGCCCGGAGAATTGCCTCAAAGCAACCTGAGTTATGTTCCCCTTCCTTAGGGCTTTAATATGATCCATGGGACCCCAGTGCTCTGCCAGCTCCAGAGGCACAGGACAAGTGAGGGATTCTGGGTTGGAACCCCGTGTGTCAAAGTGATGCTCTTACATGGGTTTTAACAATGTTATCCTCAGACGAATTGGAGTGAGGCAAGATCAGGAGCTGACCAGCACAAATAAATCTCCAGATGAATGACCTGGTAGTTGGTGTGTCTCCTTATTTCCTATTTAATTTTGTTTTGGGAGTGGCTACTCTCTTGTGCTGTTTTGGCTTTGTTTTCTAATCTCACAGATGTCTGCCAGCTGCTGGATACTCAGAAGAAGACAGTCACTTGGGCTCTTTCCCGTAAGCCGTCCCCGGGTAAGTTCTCACACACAGAAAAGAAATTCAGGGCAACAAAGAGATATCAGTGAATAGGTTCTTTTAGAGTAAAAATTTGGTGGAGATTAAAATAGGGCAAAAGTTCAAATGAGAACGAGCCACTGCCAAGCAAGCAAGAATCTTGGCAAAAAAGGAGGAAAAGAAACATTGGTTTAAAAGGCAAGTAACCATGGCGAGGCAACAGCTCAATGCTAGAATCTGGTTAAGAACTAATATCACACAGAGCTGTGATTGTTTATTCAAGTCTAGCCCATGGGAGAACAGTTGTCTCCAATGAGTGTTCTCACAGCTTGGATCCAAAATTATAACTGCATTTTTTTAAGCATCCAGCACTTCAACACTACCCATTTACTGTTAGACAAAAGAAAAAGAAAGTACCAAGTTTTTTTTCTTCGTGTCCCTTGTGTGTTTAAGGCAGAGCTTTACATATGGAAAGGCATTTCATGTCAGCTGTTGAACTGGTAACATGCTATTCTGCAGCAGTTGCCAATGGAAACTGTGGATACATTTTCGGTGCCTCTCCCAAGTTTCAGAAGAAACTGGAAGCAGTGTATGGTTTAGAGATGTTTTGTTTGTGTGGGTTTTTGGAGGGTGAGAGAAGAGGTCTTGCACCCCTGAGCTGCATTACTGCAGTTATGACACAAAACAGCAAATGGAGTGTGGGAGCTAACAGCTGTGGAATTAAGTTTAGGCGTGAAATAAAAATAATGGCAGCTTTGATACAAGTAATAATTTGCTAAAGATGTTTTGTGGCTATCAGCAAACTCAAAACATATGCACACATCCATACACCTGCTTAAGTTGTGCACCTGTTGTCCTACAAATAAATCAAAAGGGAAAAATGGAAGCTTCCAATGTTCTGCTATAAATAAAAGATGATTAATACCATTATAGTGACAAACAGGTATTGGCAGCACACAGAAAGAATGGAAGATTGTAATCTAATTTGTGCTTTTGTTTCAACATCTAGATGAGCTTGGAGTACATATGCAGTGCTAGAGGGCACAGCTGCAGCCCAGCAGATGAGAAAGAGAGAGCAGGTCAAATTCATCTCTCACTGTAAGTCAAAAGTAGCTCAACCAAAGCACAAATTATTATGGAAATAAACACCATCTGATTTTTCTACAATTTGGAGGATTTTGTCACTTACACAAATTTATTGCTCAGAGCTTCTTGGCCTGTGCTACGACACAGTGGTCTGCACTGGGTCTGCAGGTCTCGGCACTTCTGGGAACCTGACTTTGCAGCTGTTCTTCGGAGACCTATAGGTCTGTGTGGAAGGTCTCTCTTTGGAATTAGTATGCACATCCTTACTAAGATCTTTCAGGCTAAGACCTAAATCCCCACATTTGCACTTTGTGGAATCGTTTACACATCTGCAGAGGGCAGCTTTGAATATTGCTGGAGTCTTTGGTCTCTTCAAGTCAATAGGGCACATGGAAATTGCTGTGTGGACAACTCCAAAGGTTCTATTTAGCCACAGACTAATTAAAATTTAGGCAATAGAAGCACAATTTCTTTGAACTTTTCTACTTTAGAGCTGGCTACACTGGCTGTCAAGGTGATTTAAAAATATTTTTTCTTAAAGGAGAGGGCTAGATTTTAGAGGGTAATGCTAAATTCTTTCCCTTGCCTCTGTCCTGTCCTTCTCCTCCACCTCCCCACCCCATACCCTTGGATGCATGGCATTCCCATCCACCGAGGCAGATAACTGCCTGGGGAATTGTCTCTCCTGGATTCAGACTCTCAGGTAGGCTGAGAATGGCAGTTGGGCAAATCCCTCTGTATAAGCACCATTCCTTGATTTACCAGGCAAGGCACCTATTCTAAGATACAATTTCTTTTGGTGTGCTAATGGTGTCTGAAGCACATTTTGCCCATTCTTGAGTAAATGTAGCATATATTAGGGGCAGAGAGACAGGGAACTCTGCCCTGTCTGATATGGCTGCATTTTCCCTGTGCCTTCACAGCTCCAAGGAGCATCTCCCAAAACTCACAGCTGCCATTGTATCAAGCCAAACTGCTACAACACGTTAGAGAGAAATGCACAGACTTCTATTTTTTTTTTCCTTTACCTGTCATCTAAAGTGAAATCACTAAGAGCAGGAGCCTCTCCTCCGTCTTTCTGTACAGAAAAATTATAACCTTGTCATTTTGTGGTGTTCTGCATCCCACCTGCACTGTGATAATCTCCTAATGTTAGACTCTGTATCCTGGCACATCAGTGGAGCTGCACATGAAGAGCAGAATTTGGCACCTTGGCTTTATCTATTTAAGAGCTCAGAGATCTGCAGGAGCACAGAGACTACATTTATATTTATTATTATATATACATTGCTGGGAGCAGAACAGGAATGCCCACATTTGATGCCAGGCTCTTGTGCAGGGCAAAATCAGCTTTCAGATTCTTTCTGCATATTTCTGATCTGTGATGAAGATCTCTGTAGTGTCTTTCATATTCACAGCCTGATCCAAGGGGCATTGGGTCCCTCTCTGCACAGATACATCCCTGCTATAAACAGGCGCTTGCACAGAAATCAAGAGGCAACCCAAAGCATATGTGAAAGCGAACTCGGCCCACTTTTAGTGCATAACTTAAGTCTGCTAAACAGGAATATTCGTTCCATTTTTGCCTTATTGTTTTTTCCTCGGTTGACAGTGAGAGCCTTTGGATTCTGCAGTATGGAGTGAGGACACATTGTCATTCTTCCTTGATGATTTTTTCCTTCTTCACCATTGTCAGGAATTCTAAACCCAAACGATTCACATTACGGGAGCAAATATTGCCTTAGTTTGAATTAATTTATTTTTGTTGCAATCACCTTTGAATGTTACTATAGTGATATCTCTGTTTTTTCCTGTCAAAGAACTGTCAGACAATTTCATAAACCTTTTATGCAGTTACAGTGTAAAGAAAACAATGTATATATTTTACTATTATGCTTTCCTGTAAATAATAAGGATATTTTAAATGCACATAATTGCATCATAAAGAAAGAATACAAAGATGCCAGAGTAAAACAGGTTAAAAATGAGAAAATATTGAAATTAGGGTTAATATTATCTCCCTTGCTCAACCTTTGCCCAAAACTCTACCTCATCCCATTCATGCCTTTTTCTCTGGGCATGAAGAGTTCTAGAAATTGTAACTGAAAAAGAAAATTCCCTAGCTTTGTGCTCTATTGACAATAGTGTACTATCTTTCATACACTGTAAGGAAGGAATAGGTTGTATTGGCTGCTGGAACATGCCAAGTCACCTGATAGCAAGACCATATAATTTGGTGTCTAGGCGTGAGAGGATGAAGCATCCTTATTGGAAGGTTCTGAAAGTGGGATTCTTCAGATACCTCAGTTGCTAAGCTTCAAAAAGTCTTCTCCAGACAAAGACATATGGTGATTTTCATTTTATATATATATATATATATATATATATATATATGTATACAATTTGCCACATTTGAGAAAACTGTCCACTAAAATGGTTAAAAAGCATATGCACAGTAACATCCTGAAAGCAGATACTCAGTTTCAAGCAGCACAGTGTTAGGGCATCTGAATGAAGGCTGTATGCTTTTTGTTTTTCCAAACAAATAACTTTCCTTGGCTTTAATCTCAGCTTCATAGAAAACCTGAGAAACTAAATATTTTGATTGAGTTTCTTCCAAATCCTTAGCTTTGGATGGACAACAGGGAAAGAAAAATATTCAGTTTAACAATTAAATGTTTAAACAACTTAACCTGGCAAAGTTCTGAGAACTTAAGAGCGGAGTATTGCAATGGGAAGATATTCAGGGGAGAAACTGGGATCTGTGTGTTCTCTAAAGCATGGAGGGAAACTGGGACCTGTGTGTCCACTGTTTACGTACATCTGTCTCCTGTCACTCACACCATTCCACAGTGAACAGTTTGCCTGGCACTCCCATGTGTGTGGCTTGTACCATCATTTTACATTGCTTATCCAAGTGTGGCTTTTCCTGAAATTTAAGAGTTGGCTCAAAGCACCTGAGAAGAGGTTGATTTGTGAGCTCCTCTCTGTAGATTGACGTGTGTGCCATGAGCAGACGTAGACCCAAAGAGACAATTCAACATTCCTGCAGTGTCTGGCAGGAATTCCTTTCTCATCTCTACCTGCCTTGAGCTTCCTGCTGCCAGTTCTCCTCATTGTAAGAATGGAAGTGCCAAAACTCAAGATGTCAGAGGGTGCAGGAGAAGCTGCTGGCTGCTGCTGTTTGAGCTAAAACAGCCAAGTGTCCGAGTTTTTGTTTAAGAAACAGGATCAGACCAAAAAAACAAAAAAGTGAGCACAAAAGGTTTTCTCTGAGCCTGAGATGAACTAGAGAACCATCCACACTCCTGGAAGAGTGGAGCCTAAGCAGAGCCTCAGTAGGCATAATGAAGTCCAGACCTATACCCTGAAGTCCAGACTTCTTTTTTCAGTGAGGATTTGTTCACTGAAACAATTTATCATCTCTTTAAAAGGGGTTGAGAACACAGACCAGCTAGGAGAAGACACAGTATTTCCCCATGTTGTGTGAGGTTACCATGGCAGAGTCCCACTGCTAGAGTCACAATTTTCTGCTGCTGTACCATATGCTTCCCAGAGAGACCTGTTATTTAAGTTTCCTTATATATCTCCCAGTAAAGGGTGCTGTTAGGTAACAAAAATCTGTCAATTTCTTTATGGCTAGATTAGTGATAGACCGAAGACAAGGATTATTGCATGGATGGATGTTTTTTTCAGGGTCATGAACCAGCCCACACAGATTAATTTTATGACTTCTTGTGGTTACCATTTTATCAGTCACTGTAAGCAGGCAGTAGGCTCTCACTTCTGCTGTGAAGAATAAAGCATTTTAGATGATGAAATGGTGTTAGAGACTTGACATAGCTGTGGAATAAGATCTTTTAAAAAGTACATGCCTGTACCTTATGCAAACAAACAAACGTCCATAGTTGGCTTGGGGCAAAGGGTGAAGGAAGGGCTGGTGTGGAAACTGCTCCAGGACAACTGCCAGGGGAGTTTACAAGTACTAACTGGAGTGTATAAAGTACAAGGAGGATAAAAGATTGATGCTATGTGATGGGATATTGCTCAAAAAGAAAAGAGGAGAGGAGGCAATAGTGAAAAAGAGAAGTTGGGAGAAAAGAGAATCATTGGAGAAGGGAGAAGAGAACAGCAGGTAGCAGAAGAACGGAGTTTAGTAAAATATATAGAGACTCACAGGTACAGGAGGGATATATTTTAACTCTGTAGGAGGATAAATTTGCAGGCAAATTCTGTTTATTTCCTGGGCCAAAAGTAAGCCCTCATGCTTTGTAGAACAAGCAAAGCTCTCTCTGGTAGCATCTCTTATGCCAGCTCACTGAACTTTCTCTTTCAGATGCAACAATTGTTTATTTGTGTAGGCATGCTGCCCTCCCTGTGGTGCAGGAGAAGGGTGATTGGAAGCATTTTGCCTAAGTCACTTTCAATGGGACAAAATTCCAACACCTAGGGCCAAGAGTCCACTTTGTACACAGTTTAACCTCAACTTTGTTTTTTAACAAAAATGTGCTTGCAAAAAAGAATTGATTGTTTGAGCAGCTCTGAACTGAGGCCATATTCAAGCTATCTGCAGGGATGTATTTGCAGAGATTTCATCACTAGCAAACTGTACTTGCTAGGTTCACAACATAAAATAAAGACTTATTTCCCATCTGTTTTGCCTTTTAGCATTTGTCCATCATACACTGACACTTCAAGCTGGCTTGCTGTGATTAGCTTAGCGTGGCAGAGAGATTGCTCACATCATCAGTCAGAGCTCGTGCTCACAGTCCTGGGCTGAAGCTGAAAGTCAAATCCACGTGAAACCCTTGAACTGTTATAACAGCCTGATGGCCACTGGAAAATTCTTTCCTTTTTTCTTTCTTTTTCTATTAGAAAAAGTGTTTGGTGAACAAGGTCTAGGAACAAGGATGAGGTGTGGGGGTGAGGAAGCAGCTGTAGCAGGGAGAAGAGCAGAATAGGCAAGTTATTTCATATACAAATGTGCTGTGCATATGTCATGGCTCACCAGGATGTGAATCTACAGTGGAAATTAGAGAGCAAAGGGAAAAGCAAGAGTAGGATTTTCATTTGGAGTCACACTGACTTTTTCTATGAAGTCTTTGGGGTCTTGGCTTCCTGCATTGATGAGACTGGTCAAGGCATTTCTAATGAAGTAATGGTTCTACCAGAAGCTGTTCAGCAATGAGAGTGCTGGCTGGATTATGTGAGCAGTGGTCAGTCGGTCAGGCTGAAGTGTTCTTAGCCTTGTCCAGTAGCAGTTCTGATCGGATGTTGCTTGCTGTAGTGACTGTGAGTTGGGAGATCTGGGCTCTGTTTTCCTTGGCCACAGATCCTTATTACAGAAGGGAAGGAAGAACAAGCTCTCATTAAAGAATTTCCATGGAAGTTTCTGCAGAGACCATGAAATCACAGACATGAAGGAGAAAATCATGCAAAGTGGACAATGTGCCTTTCAGAAGAAGGCAAGTCCATCACAAAACTGTCACAGATAGGAAAGAACTTCCTATGCAGGATCATTGGGCACCTTCTGGTGAAGAGATAGAATATGCATGGCTTTAATTTTGTATTACTGCCTGACTGCCAAGGGAGTTCTGTTGAGTTATAAGAAATCATGACAACAAAGCTCAGTGATCATATCATTTTAATTTATGCAACCAGCAAGGATATAGAATTTTGAGGCAAACATGTAGAAAAACGCCACCCATCTTCCTCAGGGAAAGTTGCATGTAGAGACCTATAGAAAAATGAGATTTCCAGAATGATAACAGCTTACCTTTATAAGAAAAAGATAATATTTAGGTGGCTGGTTCCTCCCTCCTCCTCCCCCTATCACTAAATATTGGTTGTATTTAGTGTAAGGTTCCTTAATCAGGGGATTGTCTTGGTTCCACAGATGAATATTCCGATTCAGTTGACAGATCCAGAATCAATTCCTGAATGTCCTTGGGTCCAGGTAATTTAAGGGTTTTTAAGTTAGTAGTTTCCACTGAATTAAGAATTGATGATGTTTTTTTCCACTTCAGTAAAGGGAAGATGCTGTCTCCAAAATACTTGCTGCTTTGTGAGCATGGAAAACCTGATGGTTTCTTAAGGTGTATTAGGGAGCTAGAGATCTTTGAAACATAAGTTTCAAGAAAATTAATTATCACATAAGGCACATTCCATGTAAAAAAACAAGGGAGGTGTTATGAGATGAACTAGAAACGTTCTGTTGGACTCTGATGCCTCAATAGGAAATCAAGGCCACTGCAGGCACTCTCATAGATCAGATAGAGCTGCCTCTACCCTTATTTTGAGCCACAAGTGCCAACCAAAGGCCATATGACCATCTCTGGCTGTTTGTTTGAGGGAACAAGGCTGCACATTAAGTTGTCTTGTTAGTGTTTTTCAGCACACAACCAGACCCTGTATACCTAGGTACGTTACTCTGTGTCTCAGCTCCCTGTTGCAACAGGGCATGAGAGGCTCCATTTATTCACCTTTTATAACATCTCTGAGATCACAGAACCACAGAAAGATGGAGATTGGCAAGGATCTCTGGAGATCCTCTTGCTCAAAGAGGGCCACAGCTCACATACTCAGATGCTGGATGCTATACAGTAAGCTAAATTGGCTCTAGCTAATCACTATTTTAAAATAGGAAGTAATTTCAGGTTTGAGGCTCATTGTTCTTGAAATGCAGATGAACACATGCCATTCCCTCCCCCTCCCGCCTCCTCTCAGACCCAAAACTGTTTTCAAAACCAGCAACTGTCTTTACATCTTTTTTCGTTCTTCATTCATGAACAACACAGCTAACAGTGAGAGAGAAAAGATGTGAAGACAGTAAATACCACATTTCATCAGATGAACCCTCTCTACATTTGCATTTTAAAGTACTCTGGACCAGTTTCATTAGAAGGGGTTAATCCTTGAGCCCAGAGACCAAAAGGTAACTCACTCCCCACTCACTCTATTGCCATTGACTGAGGACAGGCACTGCAGATGCGAAGGGTGCAGGGTGCCCAGGAGGAGTCCCCAAGCTCTGTCCCATCCCAGATGGTGCCCACCTGCCATGGCAGCCAACTCTCCTGGACTCAGCTTGGCTACATCCAACTGGGGAGGAAGCTGGCATTGCAGCAGCTTGGGCAGAAGGGCTCATGCTTCTCATGGTAACATCCAGGACATCCAAATGCCACAAACCCTGCTTCCATGGAAGCTCAGTGAGGTGAGGAACCACATCACCTCCTGAAGAAACCTACTCCAGGCTCTGATAGACTCTCTTGACCTGTGAGCTGCGAGGTTGAGGCCAGGCTGGCGGGACCATTCTGGCCCTGTACCTTGTCCTCATGCTGGCAGCAGGAGTGCCTTGGCCACATTGGCTTCAGCATGGGGTGACAGAGCAGAGCATCTCAGATCACCCACATCCTAAACCATTCAAGGCTGGCTCTCTCCCTTTCACACAGTAACCAGATTGATAGATTGAGATTTAATTAAAAATGATCAGCTACTACAAGGACAGGCTTTTTCTTTTTTTTTTTTTTGTTTTTTTTTTCCCCAGGCACTTGATTTGCATGTTTACTGTGCTAAAAACAGTTACGAGCAATCTGGATAGCCCTCTGTTAGCTGTGATGAAAACATTCTCCTGTATATCTGACAGTGCCTGCCACTGAAGAGGCCCAAGAAATACTCCAGCTTGATGGGGAATGATCCTAGCTTTCTATGAACAACACACTGAAGACCTGATGCTGCCTTTCACCTGGGACCTGTGCTGTGGCATCATCCCTGGTAGGGATTTGGGTTTGTTCATGGTTCTGACAGCCAGGGCATAGGTACTGATAATTGTGGGCTGCAGAAATATTAGCCTGACAGAGACAGGGGTAGGACACAGTAGGAGCTCAGAATTCTCAAGCCAGATGTACTCTCTGCCTTGGAAATGCCTGACCATTGCATCCCCTCGTGAGACGTAGCACAAAGTAGTGCTGTGGCCGTGGCCAGCTCTCCTTTGTCCCACTTCAGCCTACCTTGTGACATCTTTTTTCCAGAAGCAGACATTTCAACCCTTTCTCTAGATGCAAATCTGTTTCCTGCTCCTGCATGCTGTTCATTCCCATGGTCATCCTGCAGTTCACCACCCTCCCTGTTGTGCCAGTGGGGGACCATCTGTATGCTGGGGCAGCATTAAGAAATCCTCAGTATGGAGTTGCACTGAGCTCAATGGTCAGGTGGGGCCAGTCCTGCAAGCAGGGCTGGCAAAAAAAAGAGAAAGCTCATCTCTCCTTTTTAGTGATAAGGAATCCATTCATTACCAATTCAGTGCTCCCAAAAGTCGTCCTGGTTTGCTTACAGACCTCTACTGATAATGCAATAAATTGTCCTTCCTTCCTTCCCCACACACAAACGCAAACATTTGGCTAATCTCATGGTTAGGATTATTATTTTTGTAGGTGCTAGTGAGCTGTAGTGAGTCAGAGCATTCCCAAAGCAAAGCTGCTTTATTACCAATTTTGAAAATGCCTCTGCCCATCATTATCAAATATCCTAAATACCCATGTTCAGCAGCATTCTACTGGTACTTAGATTATGAGTCACAGGGTAATTTAGCCCTGCGAGTGAGATTGTAAACTGTTCTCCCCCTGCCTTTTCCAAGAGGAGATGCCAGTGGGGACCTTCATTAATATTCACTGTAACATACATCTCTTAGCCCCCTCAGCCACGGCATGAAAATACACAAGGAGAGGAGAAAGAGCAGAGAGAGAGCTTCAAAATGTTTGTAGCCAAGGCAGGAGGCAGGGATGCACCCTGAGCTATGTCTGCCAGTCTGACAAGGACAGCAAGCATTTGCCATTTCTATGAGCCATTCTTTGTGGCTTTACAAGAACTGAGGCATTAGAGGTTAGAAAGGCACTGGCTCTGGCTGATGAATAATAGCAGAGCTCAGGTTGAGAATGCTGCTCAACAGCCCAGTGTTAGGGCTGGATCTTGGGTGTGGATGCAAGTGACCCACTTAAGGTTTTTTGTTGCTGTTGTTCAAAAAACCTCACCGTCTACCTTCCGTCCCATTGAGACTGAGCTGCGACAGAGTCATACTTCATATTCATCTATAGGAACATCTGGCCCATGTCTAACATTTAATTTCCACACCATTAGAGTCAAACAATACGTGTACATCAGTAGATAATGTAATGCATTATCACGCAAGGCAGAGAGCAGCAATTTATTAGCCTAATTTAAAATAGCCTTCAGCAAAAAATAACGCATCTTAATTCATGGATCTGAAAGGAATGACATATTTTCCTGTAAAATGCAAAGGTATGAACAGAGACATGCTTTTCCACAGTGGTGCATATATTATTTCTTTTTCTTGTAAATCTTTTAAAAGATGAAATACCAGTTCTCTGCCCAAAAGGAAGAAAAAAAGAAAAAAAGGGGGGGAAAAAGAGAAAAAAGGAAAAGTTCAAAACCAAGGTACATCCATAATAATACAAAAGGAGAGATCTTACCAAGGGGACAAAAGAGAAAAAGCTGCCCCAGAATACAAGCAAAAGTGACCTTTCTTTTACAGTGAAGTTGTGATCTGAATGTGAAGATCACTCAGACTTTCCAAGCTCATATTTCAACAAATCCGGGCACCTCAAGTGCACATCAAGCATTTCCTCCTCTTTTTTTATCTATTTCTTTAATCTGTCTTTTCCAATAAGAGACATTCTCTCGATAGGACCAAAAATATCAAAACAAATTAGAAACCTTTGCCGACCTAGCAAAATGAGTCACTTTTCACAAGCCTTTGATTAAAGGCCGTAACTTCCTTCTAGGGGGAAATTAACTTCCCAAATGGCAGAGCAGCACCAGGCTTATGTGACACCCAAAGTTCACTTCAGTTCTCTGAAGCGGGATAAATTTTCTCACTTTTGGTTAATAAATACATCACAAGCTCTGACAATACTGCTCAGCTCCAATCTCTACCATATCCAAGGTTTACAGCTGTCTGAAGCTGAGATTTGTATTTGGCAGCTTTTCCGGCTATCTTTTTTTTTATTTGACATCAAAATGTCATTGAAAAACTACATAGCCTTGGAGAAGAGTCTAACCCAATAAATCCCACTTTTTTTTTTTCCCCACAGTGGAACAACTGTGCTAGGAGAACTAGGGGGTTGCTGTGCCCAACCTGAGATACAGCCTGGAGATGGGAGAGTGCCCAGTCCCTCAACAGCACTTTAAAGAAAGCAGAATATGAGGATATGTGTCAGGTGTTTTAAGAGCTTCTTGGAAAACTTAGGTACAATAACACATAGTTCTGTATCTGATCAGCTCGAGTCCTGCCAAAACTGAAACAGTGGAACAATCAAAGCAGAACTTTTAGATGACTGGGAAAACTTTAGGATTAAAATAAAAGTGCTTATCTCAAATATCTGAGTCAGTGCCACCCTTGTTTGGCAGCACCTGAATGGGGATTACCAAAATCTCAGCCATGGATTTTGCCCAGACAGCATACAAATGAAAATCCCAAACGAAAGAAGCCTTAAGGTTAGTTATTCTTTTGGCATTAAAGAGAGTGATCTCCCTTTCACCCCGATGAAGTGCTCCTTTCATTGAGCTTGCACGGAATAGCATAGGGATGATTGGTCATGGGGAATGATAAACATAAAAACACCAAGAAGAAAGAAATGACAGCAATCCCAGGTTCTTGTGGGAGCTCTTCTGGTCAGCCAGGGGCAGGACCTGCTTGCAGACTATCTACAATGTCGCAACTGTACTGAGGCCAAGGGGCTGGGCTGGGAGAGAAAGGGTCAGGGTGAATGAGTGCACTTTATGTGACAAGGACACTGAAGCTGGAGATACAGCCCCATGCAGAGAATCCCACAGCAACACTGTGACAAGGCATGCTTATCAGCAGTGGCAAGGAGAATTCTGGAGCTGAAGCTGAAAAACTGGTATGTTTGACCAAACTAAACAACTATTAAACCAGAGAGACAGTTTCCCTGCTTGGGGAAGGACTGGTATTTATGTCCATAGAAAACTACTCTGCTACTGACTTAAGACATGAACCGAGACAAGAACAGAGAGGATCCAAAATCCAGGCGGGTGACCCAGCTCAGCAGTTGAATCGATCACTGATCTTCTGAAAAGTACTGTAAAAGAAGGTCTCACAGATTTAGAAAGGGTCACACCTGACACATATCCATTTGACATGTCAACAGTAAGAGAAAAACCAGTAAATCTGATACCAAACAAAATTCCTCTCCTCCAAATGGCTGGTACACTGGAAGGCTTCATCAAGATGCTTCGCTGACTGGCTGCAATACAGCACCATGGCTTGGGGTGGGGGTGTGCAGTGTGTGAAAGAAGTGAATGATGACACATTAGCAAAAGATTTTGGTTTTCCCATCTCAGCTGGAAAAGAAGGGGAGAGTCTTCTGTCTACCATGCCCTATGATATATAAAGTGACCTGGAATAAAACTGGTATATCTTACCTGATCTTCTGTTTACCATTCCCTTAATAAAAGGCATCAGAACATATTTTTCTGGCACAGTTACGACCCTTGTAAGGATGCTGCTTATGCCGAGGTACCTGCATCTCTCTAGGAAGGAAATAAGACAAAGAAAAGGTGCTTGCATTAATGCTGCCTCAGGGCACCAGCAAGTTACGGGTTGGTGGGTTTTACAAGACTACTTACTATGCTATTCAATTAAAAAAAAGAGCAGTTACCATAGCAACACCCACATCTAATGGCTCTTATGCTACCTCTGAGATACAAAGCACCTTCTTACAGAGATACATTGACCAATACAGCATGTCGTGGGAAGTTTTATGCTTCAAGCAATGGTTTAAGGGGGAGAATGTGCGTTCCAATAACCAGACATATTTATATCCCTAGGTTGTAATATTAATTTATAACAAATTGTTTTCATTCCTTGATATCTCTTTTCTTCTCATTACCATTTCTTTTCTAATAGCACTTCCATTTTTTTCTTTTCCTTACCTCCCTGGATGGCTGATATTTGATTAAGTACAGGATAAGATTTGCATATGGGAGCTCTGGGATATGTCCCACAGTAAGGTGGGTCATATGTGTCTGTTGATCTCATATCTAAGACATGCTACCACCTTATCATAGCTGTGCACTCATGGTAGCCAAAGGAAAGCCAGGAGAGAGTAGATGTTTGTGGAATGCAGTCTGACACTATTGGTGGTAAAAGATGGGTGTGCTGACCTGAATAGGGATAGAGGGCAGCAATTTTTATTTCCCTTGCCCGGCAGGATAAAATGGGAAGGTGAGGTGGAAGGGGGTGCAGAAGTGTCTTTCTTGTCCTTTGTTACAGGCATGGTTGAATGGGAGAGAAGTTACACGACCCCTTGAACATGGTGAGAGCAAAGTCAACACTCTCACAGACATGCTGGAGCTGAAGAGCCACAGTCAGAAACATGAGGGAGAAAGAAGGCACAGCTTGGCCTCAGGATGTCCTCCTCACTCCTTGGCTCTCTCTGTAGACATTTTATTTCCCTGCAAGAAGTCACAGAGGCAGAGCAAGGTGCTGCAGGATTCTGCATCTCCTGACCCCTGCTGCTGCTTTAAATATACCCATACCAAGTGGCACATTGCTAGGCCATGGTCACTTGGGTAGGCAGGATTTGCTTCCCTGGGGATCTTGGAGGGACAAGGGACAAATGCAAGGGCCCCAGAGCTGCTTACCTTTCCCTGGGCAAAGCCCAGCTTGGACACTCTGGGTCTCACAGCTTGTGTGCCACTTGAGCTCCCACTGTGCCTCTGAAATGTGGGGTCAAAGCTGACAATTAGTTTCCAGAAACAAAAAAGAGAAAGTGAATCTTCAATAACCTCTGATTCTGAGTCTTCTAATTATCTAGCCAGCTCAGTAGGAGAGAAACAACATGTTTGTCCTTCCTACACCAAATATTCCTTGTAAATCTAAACAAAAAAATTCCTGAAAAAAGCCACAAATTATTTAAAGAAAAAGAGATACTAATTAATCACAGCAATTGTTATTTAGATATAGATTATCTTCAGAAACACAGGACACTGCTATTTTGTTACTGTAGCGCCACTGAAAAATGTCTTTCATTTAAATTGCAAGATTGAGCATCATTTCCATGTTATTTTTCTGTGAACACAGGGCTCCATGTATTATTTGTGATGTTCCTAATTTTTAATTACCCCAAATTAAAACAATGGAATGATATATGATGAATGAAACCAAGCATATGTTAAAAACGTCTAAACAGTTTTACCTGGCAAAATGAACAGAAATATAAATTGCTTGTAGTGCATATTTAAAAATTCAATAGCAAGCTAAAATTATCATTTGCATTAATGTATTCTGAAATATGAATTATTAAGTGATTCACATTGGTGCAACAAAAGCCAGTTTGGAGAACCTAGCTTTAGCCTGCAGCATTCCTCAGCAGCCTTATCTTCCCAGTCCCCTCTAAATAGTGCTAAATATATAAAGGAGACTCTTCTAATTGGAAAAATGTATAGAGAACACTTGCATGAAAAAAAGAAAGGCCTTTACATTTCCAAGCAGCCTTAATAAAAACCCTCTCAAACAAAAGAAATTCAAATATTCAAAGCTATTCAAGTCTCCCATCTCTTTTTCTTTCCTTTTTTAACCCCCTTTGTACCTTGCACTCCTGTAATTTTTTTCTTTGCTTCAATCCCAGCCATCACGTAGTTTTTTCTTCTTCTTTTTTTTTTTTCCTTTTTTTAAAATTTTTTTTTGTCCTTCCATTCTTTGCATAAAGTTTCATTGTTTAGAGGTCAAGGCAACGACCTGCCAGAGGGAAGCGTGGCAGGCGCCCCTGGCTGTGATGCTGTGGGGGAGCCAGGGACAGCTGTGGCAGCATCCCAGAGGAGCACTGGGTAGTGGGACAAGGAGGCCTCCCCACCTGTGGGGCAGGAGGGCTGCCTTTCTTCTCTAGACAGCGTCAGGGGGGCATGAAGGAGTGTGCAGGATGAGAAGCCAGACTGAAACATTACTCAGTGCTTCATCCAGTGAAATCTTGATCCACTGAGTAATGCTGCCTCCTCTGCATTTTATAGAAAAAGAGAAACCTAAGGTCTTCTGGGTCTGGGGCTTGGACTTCATAATTCAGGATCCCTTTAGAGGACATTTTTTCTCCCTGCCTTTTTATTTTTGGCCAAGGAAATGAGATTCTGATCCATAGCAAGAAAAACAAGCGCTAGTTAATGAAGGACAGCCCAATTATGGAAAAGCAGCCCCAGGTCACTCTTGGACTCCTGACCTTCTTCTGTTTTGCTGAAGGTCAAGCCATAAGTTTGAGAAAGAGCCAAAGTTTACAGCCTGTATTCCCAGCACTCTGCTTTCACTGTACAACTCGATTTCCCAGATCACTTCCTGAGCTCCAGCTAACTTCAGTGAGAGGACAGTTGCAAAATATCTTTGTCTACATACGGCTGAGATGCTGCTGCTTCTCAAAACAGTTTATCAGTCATGAGTGCCAGATCTGTGATGTGCATTGTACATCTCAAGTTTACAGACTTCCTTCTGCACTGAGACACAAATCTCAGCCCTTTGGAAATTGAATTTCTCTTCATGCCATGTGATTACAGATGTATTCTGACTCACTATTTCGATTTCTCTTATGTATAAATAAGGAGAAAAAATTGGTTGGAAAAAAATATCTCTGTAGTATTATTTCTATAAAAATTCATTTCATATGCAAAGTGTTACTCTGCTCTGGGAAAAGTGACACTGAAGGACTTATGTGTAATTATGTCTATGTGTTGTGCATATACAAACAGACACACACACACACATACACACACACACACTCTCACACACGGAGCGCCTGATGAGCTGTGCTAATAAAGAAACAAAAAGCAGATGTGACATTTACCCAATACAATAAACAAAGGTCAAAAAATAAATTGCCACAGGATCATTAGGAGCATAGTTATGCGTGAATAGCTTTACATGGCCAGCAGTCTTGCTGCTCCAGCATCTTGTCAGCACACAAGCATCTTTAGGAATCCTTGTTCCCTGTAATATTTTAGTACTGGTCTCCACTCATTAGAAATGGGTATAAACATTGAAGTGTTTTTTCTGCTTTTGTAAAATTTATTAACCTGGCTGGATATTTTTGTCATATCATTAGGTTTCAGGTCCTTGAAAAAAAATCTGCTATATTCTTGGCCCCTGAGATTTCCTGGAGCAGAGAAGAGATTAATGAAATTCGTGCAGGCAGAAGAAGTAATCTGTCTTTCATTAGATTTGAATTTTTCTGTTTTTTACATCTTTGAATTTCCCCATGTTCTGGTACCAGAGTTTATCATGCTCACTGGGGTAGGAGCAGGGTGGGCAGGACCTGCAGAACAAGTTCCTGCTCATACAAAGCTCCCGTATTTCTGCCCGAGGGATCCCAGTCCAAAGTGCATCTCTGGAGCTTGCCCAGCGAGTCCATGCTCTCTGCATGCCCTGTGTTGGTTGACCCAGGAAGACAGATTTTGTGGAGATGAATGTATGTGGAGATATGCTCCACACGAACTTCCAGGTGGCCAGGGCATGCTGACAGATGAACTGCAAGACGAATGTCTACTCTGGCCCATTTTGCCCATACTTACTTCAGACATCCTGAAGTCCCACACTTTGCTGCTTTTCATGGGATATGGTCCCTAGTCTGATGTAAACATGGGTAAAGTGACTGGGCACCACCTACCCCTGCATTTCCAGGTAAACCTCTGGCTCCTGCAGGGATGCTTCCAGCCCCTGGTGTACTAGAGCAGCTAGATTCCTTCCAGTTCTCCTCATGGGACAGAACCGAGGCCCACAGTTCCCCTAAGTCATCCGATGCCTCATTATTACCCGGATCAAACTGTGTCTGGGAAAGGGGGTACCTCTCCAGTCTGCTTCACATTCCTTTTTGGCAAGATTTCTCATCTCTTACTGGCCCAGAGAGCGTGGAGTGGGAAGAGTTCCTTTCGGGCACCTCATAGCTGGGTTCCAGGAACTCTCCCCTTGTGTCTATCTGCTGAACCTCGTGAACTGGGGCAGCAATTTCTGCTTGGGCCCCTTCCTGGAGACAGCTTGCTCCCACCTGCCGAGCTTAGCCGGGTAGTGGTGAGTCAGGGGCCATGCTTGCCCATTTCTCCACATTGTTTCACGTTCAGTTAAAAACAAAGCTGTCAGTAATTAACAAAACATGAGATATTTGAGAAACCAGATTTGCCAAGCTGCTATTTTAGCAGATCATAATGGCGTCGCTGCCAAAATCATCACTTCTCTTCTCCCCTCTGCCCACCCCCCCTCCAGAATCAGTTGTGCGTTGTGAAATTGAAAAACTCTGTGTGAAGGAAGAAAGTGAGGTTCAAAGAGAGCTGTGGGTTTTCAGTTTGTTACACTACCAATGCAAAACATGCCATAAACAAAATTAATGGCACTGTCTAAAAAATTCTCACTTCTTTGAATTTTTCTTGTTGTCTGAGTAATAATAAGTTAGCTAGCCCTCGTCAAACAAAACAATCACCTACCATAGAGCTTTGTGAAAAAAATTAGCTTTCTCTCCCTTTAAACAGAGGGAAATTCAGGCTGGCAGAGTTGTAATAATTCATACAATGTGGTTTGTAGGCCAGGAGTGATGTATGCAGCTCCAAAGGCCCAGTCCAGCACTTTGACTGCTGAAATGCAGTGGTGTCCCCTCCTATTGCACAGTGGGCTCCCAGCATCAGAAATTATTACAGACCCCATTCTGCACCATGTTTGCTTAGTGTTTTAAGATGTGCATGACTCTTATATCTCACAAACTTTACCTGGAACAGAAAGCTCTCACTCTCTCAGCAGAGCTGCTTAGTATTAGCCAAAACTTCATGTATGCATAATCTACAAAACTTTATTGTTTAAAAGTGTATTTTCTGAAGAATCTCAGTATTCACCATCCTTTAGGCTTTGTTTTGAGTTCAACCATGCTAGCAAACTACTTTGACATTTCTAAGAAATCAGGCACAAGTCAGGTACCAGACAGAATGAGATTCTCTAGGATTTTTGTTACAGGAACAAAGCTGTATGAGGTCAGGCATTAAAAAGGGTGGAAAAAGCGATAAAAGTCTTAGACAAGACCCGCATGAGCCATCAGAAATTTTATGTCTGACTTCTGTGGACCCTGGATGAGGCTGTGAAAGAACATTATGATTTCACATGTCAGTATTCAAACTTCAGGATGTCAGAGTTAGGATATTTACACTGCCCTAGGCATTTGGATTTGGTAACACTCTTTTTCATATAATCCAGTCTTATAGGAGACAACTTCTTTTAGAAACCATATAATGAATGTTGAAGAATAATTTAATACTGGAAAGATAATGTTGAACTCACTGATGTAATTGATTAGCACATCTTTGTTGGCTCATGGTGACATTTTCTGAAGTGCTTAAGCAGATGAAGAATACAAACTAATTAAAATGAATTTACGTCCCTTTGAAAAAAAGGAGGCATTTTCAAAGGTGTCCAATTAGGATATCCTTTTCCCACTAGAAATGAGAGAGGCTTGAGTGTCAACTTTCTAAAACTGGTTTTGAAAATCTCACCTTTAATTCTTTCTCTGAACCATATTTTAGTATTTTTCCATCTCAGTACATTTATGCAAGCACTTTCACTCCATCTTGCTCTTCTAATAGGTATTTTCACCAAAGACAGCACTACTGAAATACTCATCTAACCAAGATAACTCCTCCACTATTGCAGCATCACACTTCTCAACATGTGAGACAACATCTATCCAGGGATTCGATGGAATTTCCTGGAGTGCTTTAACTCCTATCTAGGTTCCCACTCTCCTCTTGCTGGTTGCCTCCTATCACAGACAGCCCCTCAAAGCTAAAATAGTCTGCCACCGGCTGTGAGTGCATATGCAGACATGAAGTTGCCTTATTATCCCTAACAGTGACCCATCTTGGCTGAGAACTTTGCTGAGGGTTTCTATTCTGTTGTGCTCTTTCATGGGAGCTGCACTCACTCCGTGTACCTGATGTGCTGTTAATATGGGCGTCAGCTTTTACGATTATCCTGACCTCTTCCTGGAGGCATTTGCATAATTATTTCATGCTACGTAGAACAGCTTCATGTCTCGAGGAAGCTTCATTGCACCGTTTCCAACAGTGCATGTGGGAGCACTAGGTTCTGGCATTCCTTCAAAACCGGGTCTCTCATATCTGAAGATATTGGGTACACAGTCTCTTCTCCCCTTTTCTCTTCCCAGCACTAGCCCTCCAGAGGAATCCAGGTGTGCTCTGGGAGCTCCTGTTTGGTTTAATACCAGCTATTAAACATAGGGCAAACACAGAGCTTGAGAAACCCACCAAATCTCTGATGTGAGGTGGATTTCTGATGAACAGATCAACAGTTACCTGGTTTAAAGGGTTTTGTAGGTCAGCACAGGCAGAAGGGAGGCCAGGGCAGGGCTGTAGCTACCTCCACAATAAGCAGGTAATTAGGCTTTGTAAGAAGACAGTCCATGGTGTTCCAACCCTGAAGTGATACTCTGCTCAGGGATGCTATTTAGGATGCTGCTGATCCACACCAATCACCACATCTTCTAGGCCAGCCAAAGGCATGAATGTTGGCTACCATGCTCACAGCACATCTCCAGGATTATAGTCTGACCCAGTTAAGGGTTTATCCCTTATGCTTGTTTATCCTTAACACTTCTGAGAGTATTTTTTTTTTTTTTAATTTGATCATTCTGGCCAGGCGGAGAGTGATGATCATACTGGCAGCAGATCTGAACTTAAGCGGAGAGGGAGGCAAGTGCCTACAAAGTAGATAACTGATGAAAATGGGCTATATTTGATAATCTCTTAGTTCATATCAGCTGTAGCCAAAAGAGCTGGTTTACAACTGATTATAACCTTTGTCTTGTAGAGAGCTCTGAGTCCCTTGGTGGATCTTAGCAGTTTCAAGAAATTATCTGCTATCTGCATATCCTGCATTGCTTAGGTATACAAGCAAGATATTCCTTACAGCCCCTCCCTCAGACACTCTGGAGACATGAGACAGATGATTCCAGTCTGGATCCATTCCACTACAATTATCCACTGTTTTTTTGTAACATATTTTTTATTTAAATAAATCAAGAGGTTCCATTTAGCACATTGCGTTTGTCTTGGCATACACTTCACACATGCAGAAACTCTATATTAAGGCTTTCATACAGCCGTTAGCAAAAGAATCAGCCAAATGTATCCCTGGTGTGTAACTGTACTGACTTCAGTGAAGTTTCATCAGGGTATCCCTGTTCTGTTGATTTGTCCCCCTCGTTCTCATTTTAAAAGACAAAACTGAGGAAAATGTATGTTTGTATTTAGTTAATGCAACATATTCCCCATATGAGATGCATGTAATCCCCTGCACTTCATTGTCTTCTACGTTGCTTGCTGCTTTATAGGGCTGATTTTCTTATTTATCTGTCATTTTGGTTTTATGACAGCTGCCATAATGACATAGAGGTTGCAACAACAAGCAGTAGGAAGTAAGGAAACATTAAAGTCACCATTTGCCCAAGAACCTGAGATAGCAACCTTAAAGTCAGCCTCTTGGCACCAGCTAACACAAGAGCAGCAGGAGTCACTTAGTTTTGAGTGCCACTCACCAAGGATCAGTTCTTGGGCCTCTTTCAGTCTAAGGGTTCGAGAAGCAACATCAAAAAGGTAAGAAGAACCAGATCCAGGTGGGCTAATTGGGTCTGAGAGGTGGGCAGGACATCACCTGGCTTGCAGTGCAGTGATTGCTCTGCCTGTGTGTCATGGCTCCAGGTTTGTTTCAACCACTGTCAAGGTAAGCAGAGCTCTGCTTACTGTGAGAATCAGTTCAGAAAAGTTAAAGCAGAGTGAAACCTGTCAAGGAGGTGAGACATGGGTTGAGCTACCCTAAAAATTAATTTTTGTTACTTTGTTATCAAACACTTTTATCAATGACATGGATATAAACATAACTTCATTACTGTCATAGAGTCACAGGGTCATCAAGCTTGGAAAAGAACTCTATGGTGATTAGATGCTATAGGCCCGGGGAGAGAGTGGCTGGAAAGCTGCCCAGTGGAAAAGGACCTGGAGGGGCTGGTCGACAGTGGCTGAATATGAGCCAGTGTGTGCCCAGGTGGCCAAAAGGCCAGTGGCATCCTGGCCTGTGTCAGCAATGGTGTGGCCAGCAGGACCAGGGCAGTGCTTGTCCCCTGTATTTGGCACTGGTGAGGCTGCACCTCCAATCCTGTGTTCAGTTTTTGGCCCCTCACCACAAGACATTGAGGGGTTGGAGCATGTCCAGAGAAGGGGAACAGAGCTGCTGAAGGCTCTGGAACACCAGTCCTGTGAGGAGTGGCTGAGGGAACTGGGGGTTTTTAACCTGGAGAAAGGGATACTCAGGAGGGACCTTACCAATCTCTACTACAGCCTGAAAGGAGGGTGTAGTGAGCTGGAAGTTGGCCTCTTCTCATAGGTAAAAAGTTACAGGATGAAATGGCCTTGAATTGTGCCAGGTGAGGCTCAGTTCAGTTTAGACACTAGGAATTTTTTCTCTTTTCTTGTGGAAAAAGTTGTCAAGCATTGGAACAGGCTGCCCAGGGAAGTGGTTGTTGTTGCCATCCCTGAAAGTGTAAAAAAAGCCAGCATATAGGGCATTTGAGGACATGATTTAATGGTGAACATGGTGTTGATGCTGGGTTAACAGTCGGACCTGATGATCTCACAGGTCTTTTTGACCCCTAATGATTCTATGACTCTGTGGACAGGAAACACTGTTTCTCCTGCCACTCATGCACCTTGTGTTTTGTAGAGGCATGATCTCTGCAATACTGTGTTTCTGGCTGTTGAAGCACTGATGAGCATTCAGGAAGTATCCATTCAGGATAATGATGGGCTTGGGGCACATGGCTAGGGTACAGACTGAAGGGCACAGTGTGGTTAGCATGTCAAGGAGGAGGCGAAAGACTTATTTAATCACCATTCAAACAGGGTGCAGAAACATGATAATATGTGTTCTTTTCAATTTAGCAGATATGTAACAACATTCTGTGGCTGCAAGTTGAAACCAAAATCAGAATAACACTGACATGCATATTTTTAACATTCAGGATAATGAAAGTAGAATTATTTCCCAAGGGCTACAATAGAGCATACATCACTGGAAAACTTTTCAATCAAAAGAGAATGAGGTTGGATTTTTGTTTTCCAAACAGATATGCTCTAATTCAAAGAGGAATTAATTGAGGCCAGTACTGCAGTCTGCGCAATAAAGCAGATAACATTAAATGTAACCCTTGATGTTTCAAGCATCGTTTACTGGCAGAGAGGCCCAAAAGCAAGACTGTCCATATATAAAAATAGTCTTATTCATTGCTAACACATACACCAATAGGCCAGGACTAACATTATTGGGCTAAGCATTCATATGCTCACTGTCCATGGGGCAGCCACCTTGCCAAGGTGCTGTCAATCAAGTAGAGAAGTGTCAACCTTTGTTTCTCCTTAGAACATGCAGGTGCTCAGTCCTGTTGATGCACTGCCTGCCTCTTCTCTGCCTCCTCTCATAAGGTTTTTAGATCTTGACAAGTCAGTGATGGTTTTCTGCTTTTTTCCCCGGCTGAATCTCTGATGATTTTATTTCTCTGCTTCCAACCAGTACTGTTACTGACCTAACAAGCGCACCTCTGTCGTCCCTCTTTGTTTCTGCCTTCTTGCCTATCAAAATATCTCACCTCCATGTTAAAATGGGAGTGACAGCACTCTGTTTTAAAACTGAACCCTGAGTCACATAAATGGTTCCAGTGGTACCATTTGTTTTCACAGTCAAAAAACGTGCAAGGGCCCATATCTGCTCCAAGGCTTCCCCTCATGGTTTGCACCCCGTGTGGACATATCTCTTAATGAAAACTATCTGCCCAGTCTTCTTATACATGAGGGCTGCAAGCACATCCAAAGAGATAGAAAGAATGGTTCCCACCTTCCTTACCCCTCCATGTAACTTGAACCATGGCTATGGAAAGCTGGAAAATCAGTAATTGAAAAGAAATTCTGCTTTTGCACAAATACTGAGGCTTATGTATGAGGGCATGTGATTAGGATCTCATAGAGATAAGTGAAACTATTGGATAAATAGTACTAGGTACTGCTGTGCTCTTATATTTCACATTTCATCTCTCTCTTGGTAACTTTAACTACGCAGAAAACCCAAAGTCATGGATGTAGTTGGGGATAATGTATGTGCCAAAGTTCAAAGAGCTACACCAATTCTCTAAGCTGTTAAAATTGCCTAAGAAACTTAACAGAAAGAATGCAGTTTCCCCACCACCCTTTTCTAAATTCAAACCTTAATTACAAAACAAAATTCAGCAACTTCAGCCTGGGTCCTTCAAGGAATATGTAATAATTTGGATAAAATGTCAACAGAATTATGAACATTCTGCAAATGCCCTGTAGAATTAAAGTATTTTAATTATAGGAATCTCTTGAATGAAAAGCAAAGGATTCTCTAGCAGTGATAGGAAGTGGTACCATAGTCAGTCCTTAGTATCCTGCTTCACAAGCCTCTGTAGTGTGCCACTGTCCTGTGAGTTACTGTGCATGCATCCCTCTCAAGCATTGCTGTGGCAAGCAAAAGAGAAAAAACTTTCTTCAGCTGTAGTGCAAAGACTTCCTTGGTGGATAGACAAGTAATGTTTGTGCTGGCTGTAGCACCTCTTTTAAAGGTTACATATTGCTGTGCCTGGCAACTCTACATAATGGCTGTGTATGTGTGCATGTGTGTGTGTGCATGTGTGTGTGTGAATGGAAGAGAGATGGATTATAGAGATGGATTACACTGGACATTTTTATGTACTTGTACCTGATCAAAAAGATTTCATTTTTATATCCATGGATACTTTGAGAAGTAAAATAATAGTAAACCCCCACCCCCAAACAACCCCCCAAACCTGGCCCAAATCAACAGAAGCAAATCACTAGCAGAGATAGAAAAGAATATGAGAGGACAATGACATTATTTATACAAGCACCTACCTCACCTCAAAATGACACTCAAGTGAGTTGCACCACTAAGAGCTCTCCAAAACTTCCCCATGTGGAACTTCTACAGGAGGATGTAGCATGCTTTCAGTCTGGCTCAGAAGGGAGACCTCACCTGATGAATCTGGCTAAAGGTAAAGCTCATGAACTGAAGGCCACTTCATATCTCTGTGCTTTTGAGATGAGTACTTCTTTTTCCTCCAGCTTGTGGAAAAGAAATGCAACTTATCTCTACTTACCTGTTTCCTCACCCAAGGAGAATCAGCAACATTCTCAGAAATTTGTACGCATTGTTTTTCTTCCTTTTTCAAAGAGTCAGGAAGATTACAGGGTAACTGTTCTCCAAGCATTAGGCCACTTCTGCTTCTAACAGAAAAAAAACCCAGAGCAGATCCCTGCAAACAATTATTTGCTTTTGTTTTAAATTAAAGCATTTCCATTCTCAGTGAGACTGTTTTGATCTGGATGTTGAGGCAACGTTTTTGTTGTTTCTTTAAGTGCTCATCCATACTCAACCATGGCAGAGACTGAGTGCAGCATTACTTAGGTGTCTGCCTGGGGTGTATATGTGTGTATGGATGTGTCCTATTTTTGAGCTATTTTAACTTATGCTTCATATTCTAGTGCTTTCTGATAAGTAGAGTTTATGTCAGAATAATTGGCCTGAGGATTTTTCTTTCCAGTCCAGTACATTTCTGAGGTACAGCTACATGGGAGATAATGGAAATGCCTCTGGAGTATCTGTCTGACAAGGGAAATAGCAAGACTAAGGAGTGAACACAAAACAGGGACCTTGTCAAAGAGTGAGCAAGTGAATCAGTCCAATCACTCACTGTGGGTGACGTATCTGAACAAGTTGAAGCTGACACAATGGTCAATTTGACTGAGGAAAGTATAATTTTGGATTAGGGTGAACACCTTTAATCTGTCAATTGTGGCAGTCTTAAACCTGTAATTGAAAGAGCACAGCACTACTTTAGTCCAGATGTCAGTCAAACCCATTCACCCTCCCCTGATCACTGATCAGTTTGCAGTCCCTTCTGCATTTACTGATTAGGCTCCTAAATATGTCCTCTTTTAGACAAGATTCTTTACTCCACCTAAAAAAAATATCAATCTAATAAGAGCAGTCCTTCAGAATAACACTTTGGTTCACCTGATTTTCAAGCAGATGGTATTCAGGGCACAGGAAACAACAAAACAGAGCATCGCCATGTGTTTAATTTTAGCTCTTACTCCCTGAATTGCTGTTCAAGCTATAAAACACTATCTTGCTTTTAGTGTGTGTGCCTTGTGTGCCTTGCCATTCCAGAATTGAAGTCATGCCTCTGTAGTATAATTCAGAATAGGGTGATTTCCGCTCTGGGAGCACCATTTCCAGAAGATGGTTGAGTTTCCAGCCCTTCTTACTTGTCCCAATTGTCCCAGTCTGGGGCAGGTAAATGAATGATTTCCATAGGTATCTTACCCTCAAACCTATTTTTGAAATTACGGACCAAGGATACTGACTCATGAGAAGTAAGGATATATTAACATCTTGAGGAGAAGAATTACTCCATCCCTGCCCACTTGCATGCAGATGGTTCCATGATTTATCAAGAGAAATGGTCCATATGCTGCTCACAGTCTCCTGAGACTTTTACCCTAACATCACCTCTTCCAATGTTTAGATTAAAGCAACATGAAATGGAGAATAAAATTAGCCTGACCTTGCAGTAAGCAAGGAGATATCAGAATGATATCTTGCTACATGAGAGGCTCTCCACTTTGCAGCATCTTAGAGAAATTCAAGATCAGAATCATGGAATATTCTGAGTTGGAAGAGACCCACGAGGGTCGGGAGTTTCCTTATCTTAGCTCATGCTGCAGGTGAGCCATACCCCACAGTAATATCCTTCTCTGAATACTGAAGCTGACATTCTCCACAGCAATTTGAATTCTAGCCTCTTTAATTTTATGGTCATCACTGATACCATTGTTTTAAATGTTTGCTGCTGTTTCAGCTCTAGAGGCAAAAGGAGATTGGAACCTCTTGTCATTATTAACAGCAATGTTGCCTTTGTGAGGCAGGTCACAGAGAAGTACTGAAGAGATAAGTGGATTCCCATTCCCTGGAACAAGAAAATGCAGCAAAATATTAAAGTAGCTAAGCAAACTCATTTCTTCAGCGTGTGAAGTTGAAATAAACAGGCAAAGAAGCATCCCACCCTCCAGAGCTTCTCAAGAGTAAATCATCCAAACTATTAGTTATCCATGCTCTACTCTGTCATTATTCTTTGCCTGTCAGCTCCTTGTAAGGGCTGCCTGCTCCACCCCTCTCATGTTATTCTGGTTGCCATGCCCTCCTCTCACCAGCTCCTATCAGTTATAATGACACAGTGAGGAGAAAAAACCCACACTCAGGCTTCCAAATTACTAGGAATTAGAGAGACAACAATAAAATTGCTTAAAAAAACCCCCAAAAACAAACCAAAAAACAAAACCCCCAACCAACCTCCCCAAACAGAATAAAATAACCAAAATGAGAGAGTGAGAGAATTTTGCAATCTGTAGATGATATCTGCTTCTGGGATTGCATACATCATTAAGATTTATAGGTGAGTCCAGAGCTTAAAGAGCAGATGTTTTCTCATTATTTATCTTAGCTAAGGCAGAAGATTCCTTTTTAAGGAAATCTGCGTAACACATGCAATGGAAATAGATCAGGTCCTCCAATCAGCCTTTTTAACCAGCTCGTAAAGATTGAGCTGAGACTTTACTCTCCACAACAGAAAGAAATGTGCTCACTAGTGTCTGATACTGAAAATGTCATATAACAGAACTGAATTTTACCTCTTATCTGGCTATAGCTATGAACACTGGAAGAGTATCTTGTATGAACTGTCAACCAACTAGCAGGCTTCAGCTTCTGCACTTCATCCCAAAACCTGGATTTTTGAGCTTTAATCAAAAGATTACTTTGATCAAAGTACTGTTCTGAATAATATCACTGCTGTACATGCTCTTTGTAAAGCACAACCTCTTAGTGCTGTGCCACAGTCTCCCAAACTGATCACAGCAATGTCACCTTGACAGGCATCTGTCCTCAGCAGAGCCCTTCTGGACTTTTTACTTAAGTAGACACAGAAATGAAGCAGCTTTCAAGGACCCACTTTTCTAACCATTGCACCCCTTTGTAGGCCGATCACTGGGCTCTTTGGAGGCAATTTGCACAGGTCATCTTCTGTTGTAAAGGTAGAAATGGAAAACCAAATTATGAAATATTCAAACAAAATATTCCAAGAACTTGAATTCTGAATTTTCTCCTTGCATCCTTTTCATTAGAAATACCTGATTCAGAGCTACAGAATATCCTTTCCATCTTGTAACATTCTTCCAAAATATATGAGTTCTATATGTTTATAACCTCCAAAAAATTTTGCATAAACTCTTTGGTCTTTTTTGTCAGCGTAATTGGTCTGAATAGGAATCTCATATATTCCCAAGGCAGCTGGGACTGTGTCTGACCTTTGAAGTGTTTCTAACTCCAGGATCACAGAATGGCTTGTATGTGAAGATCATCTTTCTGACTGCTCTTCCCTTGAAGAGATGCCTCTGCAATCCTCCTGCTCCAGGCCTTAAAAGCACTGCTGAGACAGCTCATGCCTGAAGAATCTACTCAAGGCTGCACACCTTCAGGGCAATAGATTCACTTTAGAATCAAAAGTAATTAAGAGAAAAAGGAACACAGGCTCGCACAGTGGCCTCATTATCAAACAACACCAGCAGTAAAGCTCTTCAAGTAAATCATCAAAAGCCTTCATGATCCTCTGCAGAGCCTATGCCTTCTTCTTGGGACTCTATGGGATCTCTTTTCCTCTGCAGATATTAAGACATGGAATGAAAGAAACCTCGTTTACCCCTTTACGAAACCCCTTTAAATGAGATCCCAATTTCTTATAGCAGCAGCGACCCTGCTTCTCAGCATCTTCAGGCAATTGAAGCTCAAAACCCATTGCTGATGAACTGGAACAACCAGTTCCCTGGGGCCTGTCTTCCCCCTTTGGCAAATCTTTTGCTCCGAGAAATACCGCTACTGACCCCCACAGCAGCTGTGATGGTGAGGTTCCGTGTGAGATTTTGACTCTAAGCAGGGATCTGGCCAAGCTGGATCAACAGGCTCATTTTATGAGGTTCGACAAGGAGAATTCCAGGTCCTGCATTTTGGCCATAGTAACCAATCAGGTTCAAAGTAGACAGGACCAAAGATAGGAGTGAAAAAAACCCGAAATCATTTTTCATGGTATGAGAGAGCCATCCAGAAAATAAGCTATGTACAGCATAGATCTGAGGTGCACAAAGGAGAAAGCTCCAGGGTCAGCATTAGACACAGGCACGCCTGTTTTCTTCCTACTCTGTTTAACATTGGTGTGGCCTCACACTGAGCATTGGGTGCAGTTCTGAGCCCCACAATTTAAGGCAGACGCAAGGGTCCTTGAATGTGCCAGAGTAGGGCACCAAAGCTGTAGAAGGCACTCAAAGGCCTATCCTGTAAGGAGTGGCTGAGGACTTGGTGCTTGTCTAATTTTGAGAGAAGGAGTTTCTCCTTACAGCTTCCTGAGGAGGGGAAGTGTAAATGGAGGTGCTGAGCTCTCCTCCCTGGGATCTAGGACATGTGGGAATGCTATAAAGTTGCATGAGGGTGAGTTTGGACTTGACATTATGAAGCAGTTGTTTACCAAGAGGGTGGTCAAAGCCTGGAACAACATTCCTAGAGAGATGGTTGATGCCCTGATCCTGTCAGAGTTTGGACAATGCCCCGAATAGAATGTTTTAACTTTTGATCAGCCCCAAAGTGGTCAGGCAGCTGGAATCAGTGATCATTGTATGTCCCTTCCAACAATACTCTTCCATTCCTCTCTACCTACAACACAGCTCAAACAAATATAGAGACCCAGGCCTGAGCTGAGGCCTCTTGGGTCCATGGGAAGAGGTGTGAGTGGAGGCCACAAACTAGGCTAGTCATGAGCATTAAGGACCATTAGTGCCCTCAGGGCTCTGGCATCCATCACGGGGCATTGATCTGTCTACCTTTAGGTGTCCCAGTGAGGTAGCTCAACCAGCCACCTCATATCACCCACGGCAAACATTTGGATTCACTTTTACAATATAGTTGGAATTTGCTTAGATTAGCTGGACAGTGTGACCGTCTCACTGCAGATCTCACTACCTGTCTCTCTCTGGGGAAGTCTGATAATCATTCTCTACTTGTGACTCTCATGCTCTGCTGGATTTTCCTCTAGGTAGACTGCCCTCTCTCTTTAGTCCCAAAGATTCTGAAGTTTTCCTCAGTCAGAGGAAAACTGAGTTTGTTTCTCAGAACAAACTACCCTCTGATTCTTGTCTTTAACCTTTTTCCTATGTATTTGCATAGTGGCTCAATGAGCCATCTGTAGTGCCAGTCTATCCATGCTCTGTTCTACTATGTCATGAGGAGGTAAAGAAAACGCATTAAAAAGCTGTAGTCAGTGCTGTGTGCCAGCTGCTAGTGTCCCTTGGAAAATATTTGCACTGTTTGTTACTGACATGAAAGTTCTCTTGGTAATTGGAGTGCTGCTTATAGTTCTTCAGGATTCCTTCCCTCTTTGGCTACCCCAGAGAAATGTGCTGTACGGGCTAATATGAGCATTCAGCTGAGCTGATCCAGTCCAGTACTTTTCTGTATTAGGCGAAAATGTTGTTTTTGTTACCAATCTTTAACTCTTAAAAAAAAAAAAATAAAAAAATCTCTGCAACTGTATCTGTTTCTTTCAAAGTCCATATTGTAAAAAACAGTTGCCCCAGGTCCTGGGAAGAACAGCCCGTTCACACATGGAGTGCACCACAAAAGCAATAGCTCACAGTGGTCAGGCCAGGGCAGAACAAGGACATGCTCTCTGTAAGGGACAGATGGTATCTATTTAGCTAAACATTCTTCCACTAAGGCTGTTTTAACACCCAGATAATTTTTATCAGCTTCTTATCACATTTGGGAGCCCAGCATGCTTCTGATAGAGGCTGTGTAAGTGCTTCCCAGAGAGTGCTGTAGTTTCAGGGTTCAAGGCAGCATATCAGCATGAAGAGGAGGTGTGTGGATGTGGAGGGGTGGAATAAAAACAACCCCATGCCATGTTTGCTGATTTTGAAATGTTCTTGGATGAATTTCCAGGTAGAATATAGATGCAAGAACGTGGGAGGCCTCTTTTATCCATACTCAGTTTTGCTATACATTCAGGGCCAGGCTGTGAGCCTTTAACTCATCTGCGTCTGTGTGCTGTTTTTTTTGGCTGACATGAAGGAGGTCTGCCAGTGCTCTGAGCAACTCAGAGGTGCCTCACTGGCATCTGTAGCATGATATTAAACCCAAGCTATCCTGGCTCACATCTGACTGCAAAATTCAGTGTAGACATGCAACTTAGCCTGGCACCCACTCCTAGGAATGCTTCCCTTCCCAGATACTTCTGTTGTGAGGACAAGGTGTTACTCATCCTCACTACGCATATCACAGGGTGCCTTACTGTTAGACTGTCAGGCAGAGCTGTCATCTGAAAGCCCCAGTGCAGTGAGGCGATGCAGCTCTGTGTCAGCCCTCTTGAACTGTGACAGTGCCACATGCAGCCCGAGGAGCACGGCATCTGCACAGTGTAGCATGCACCAGAGCACCTTGATGTAAGGAGCAGCTGGGTGTTCAGGGAGAGCAGAAAGGCAAGTACGGGACACTTATGAAAGGCAAAGAAAATTCTCTTCTCTCTCTCTTTCTCTCTCTCTCCCTCCCCTTTTCTTTCTTCACCAGGGAACTGGCTCACACAGTACTACAATAACAAGAACTGGCAGGCTGCCCAGCATCGCTGTACTTTGGTTGTAAGTGAACTATGAGGCTCAAGCAATCTTCTGGGAAAAGTTCACACCAAATGTATTGTATGTTATGTTTTCCCCTCATTGTATTTTTTTCCAAAACAGTCTATTATATTCCTTCCCTGTTGCACTGTGGATTTCTTTAAGATCCCCAGGAGCTGCCCTTTTTAAAACCAAACATTTGGGTAATCGAACAGATCTGTTTTTTGAAGTAACAGAGATAAACTAGTAATCCTCCTCTCAGAGCCAGCCTTCAGAATAAAACCAGAGCACAATTCATTGAATGGTGAGGGTTTCTGTTGCTGGGAATTTATTTGCTCGGGTTTTTTTTTCTCATTTAAAGCCAAAAAGTTTAAGAAGAGAAAGAAATGTGCCATTGAAATATTATCATTATCTATATGATGTACATCTTCCATGGAGTGGAAGACAAAGCAGAGGGAGCTTTGCAGTAGTACTGCAGTAAAAGGAAAAATGTTCCAAAAAAGTATGTTCTCTGTTTCACTTGAAGCTTTCAAAAAAAGTCTGATGTGGTTTTACATAATAGTCCTGGACACCTCAGAGATGACAACTATAACTTCCACCGTAAGATGCCTTCATTTATTTTTTCCTATTTCTCAATAAATTTTTTGCAGGGGCATAAAAAGACACATATTTTAAGTTCACAGAAACTATGAGCACATTGAACACAAATTATCTGACAAATCAGACCACAGATAGTTGGAAACTGGTAACAAAATATAAGCCATAACCAGCCCAAGCACATATTCTCCACTGCCCTGCAAATACAGATGCTGTGAATTTATAATTTAATTTTTTTTTTAGTAATTAATTTTACTGTATTATTGCCCATAGGCCTTAGCTAAGCTCTGCATTGCATTGTGTGAGGTGTTGCACCTCTGCATAGGAGGTTTCTTCCTCAGAAGATTTAGGAGGTTAGCTTAGGGTCGTTTTGCCGATGTGTTGGCACGGTACACAAAGTAAATTCACAGCAAACGTGAAACAGTTAATTCAGCTCAAATTAGCAGTGATATCAAGTACCTGTAATTCCATGAGGCCTTGGTAGGAGTTTTGGGTGTTCAGCACTTTTGAAAGCCAGACTGGAGTTCCTTGCCATGCTTCTGACAAAAAGTCCTTAGAAATTAAAGACAGAAAAGAGTTATTATGTTATCAGTCCAAATTCATCCCAGAAGAAAACCCATTGAAGTCAATGAAATTTCACTGGGGAAGGATTTACCACAGCAAGATTGATCCCTATAGTATATTTAGAAGTGCTTTGTCCTATACAGTTTTAATTAGCTCTACATTAGTCAAGGTACTGTACCATTGTTTTAATCAGCTACCCTAGCAGAGAACTGTCTCTAGCTATCCTTGTCCACATTTCCCCTCTCACCCCCATCCCTTGCTGCCTCCTTCTCACCCCTTCATTTCTTTATCTCTAATTTAGCTAATGAATTTCTCAGACAGAGCCTTCTTTCATGCTTGAGAAGGACCTTGCCTGTATTGAGGTTAAAGAAAAAAAAAACAAACCACACTGAAGAAAAAAAAGAGACCAGAAAGAGCGAGCAAATTCTTCTTCTGAGAAAAGCAAAGGTATCTATGAAGCTTTAAGCTGTTCTTTGTCACTTCGTCAATCCACATATAGCTAGGTCATAGTTTTTCACCCCATATTCTGCATTAAGGTGAGCATGAGTACTTTAGTTTTGGCTTTCCAGTTTCAATACTGACTCACTGCTTTGTCAGAGCAAGTGGTTCTTTCAAATCTCTGCTTTACCATAGTTACAACAGCCATAATCATTCACGTGTACATGTAAAGAATTTCTCAAGTTGCTTCACAGAAATCAGGAAAGCTTTTTAAGTTCTCTAGTGGAAAAGTACATGTAATTCAAGGCAAAGTACTGTTGCCATCAGTAGTACTGTCTTTTTTTTTTTTTTAATCATTCTAACGCAAGCATTAATCTTTTCTCTGAGTTTGCCAATTATTTTTTTACCTTCTCTAATGAAAGTTCTAACAAGATTATAGGGAATTTTTAGTCTCTGTATGCTTTCAGTCATATAATTACAACTAAAACAACTATGTAGAGAATAACTGCAGAAACTGTGGGTTCAGTGCTGCCTTCTGCCAAAGGAAAAAAATGTCCACAACTACAGAAAAAACCTCCAAAACCACACTGGACAAGTTACTAAATCCCATCTACGTAAACACGTGTGTGTTCATTTCTGAGTCACTGTATCATTTGACCACGCAAGAAGCAAGACAGTTTGCTTGAAGAATGTCAGGAAGACCAGAATATAATTTTTTAAAATGCCATGTTTTCTGTTTTCTTAATGTTCTTCTAAAACAGGCACACACTCACTTTAAAATTAACCACAGAGCTTAATTAAGCTTCTTCTGATTGTGCTGGGAGGGTTCCATGTTGTCTTCCTGTGGTCATTTCATCAGCCAGGGCTTTTCATGTAAGAATGTGCTGCATCCATGTCACAGCATGGGGTCTCATCACAGACACCTGCTCTCAGCCTGTGAACACAGATTTTAATCCCCTTCCCTGCAAAAATGGTGACAGAAGGACATGTTATTTAATTACTCATGCATGCTCTCCAAGACAGGGTCCACAGCTCTACTTGTTTCATATGGCTTGTGCTATTTTTGGGGGGTGATCAAATAGGATGGTTGTTAAAAAAGGAGAAAGCTTCACAATAGGCTTCTCTTTGCTATTTGATGAGAACAATAAATGAAAAGATTGGCAGGATAAGAACAGAGTGGGAACTGAAGAAAATCTAGGTATGGTAAATATAGCCATAAAATTTGTGACTTCTTCTGCTCTCACTGTGAAGATATGTAAGCTAAGATGTACTGTGTAACTTCACTCTCCTCCACTACAAAATCTTGAATCCAGCAAAAATTAACTGTGATAGCCATGTCTAACATACTGAGGAATATGAAACCAACTGAAATTTACTAAAGCCTTTATCTAAGTAAGATCTGCAGTTGTGGCTATGTTTCCCTCAGGTGCTAGAAGAGGAAAAAAACAGGAGGAGGATTAAAGAAGAAGTATAAATTTTTAGTTGTGCTTAAACAACGCATTTGGTAAATCACTCCAGTCAAAATCATTCAGCAATCCCTACAAAATCCTATCATGGACCAAAGCAAAGCACAGCTAAATGAAACGTTATATATTGTATCTGGCAAGCAATCACTGTGCTTGCATTCTCATTGCCCTCAGCAGCACCTGCATTCTTTGATCACAGTCCTTTTATGTGCTGCACTGTATACAAAAGACTGAGCCAGCAATTAGCCATTCTAGCATTGGGTCCTGAAATCTCTGCAAATGCTTCAGCTCTTTAATGAATTCCTAAATAGAAGGAAGTTGCAAACAAAGTTCAGCTTGTGTATTTTATGCCAGGTTCCCACAGCACTGTAGGTTTTTAGAGCTTAATTAATGACACTTGCATCCTGTATGCCTTCCAGAGTTTTAGTGGGACTTTTACTGGTCACTTCAAACTTTGACATCTTTTGGACAATTGTCCTCAGAATATTGGGCAACCTCCCCAGTCTTTGGAAGGAAAAAACAAGACATTGCTGCCAATCATGACTCATCTGTATTAACGAGATGAACAAAAACTGGAGGGACAAAACGTGCATCATTTCAAGTAAACTACTCATCAGAAATCCTATGCATTGTATAGGAACCAAAAAGGATGATGAAAATTAAAACCACAGCCTAATATGCCAGAATTTGGGAACTCTGCCAATGCCCCTAATTAAAATTTTGAACTAATCTCTTCAGGGAATCCAAGAAATTCTTTCAGAAAATGGAACATTCTTCTATGCATATCCAACTACTTATCCTGTAAGAGGGAACATAAAGGAGATTGTATACGATCAGACAGAGATCAGTCGAGTGGAAAGGACAGTGTGAAAGCTACAGGAAATGAGCCATCTATGAATGAAAATACTGGAATTCCTTCTTGAACTCTGACTCACATAATGTAAGATTTTGCTGGTCCTCATCAAAGGATCAATTCATCAATGGAAAGTCTTCATTAATTTTAGTGTGATTTTAATCTGTTCCCAAAACAGGAGAATATAAACAGAGATGTGACATCAAGGTATGCTAACTTGTCCTTTCTCTTCTTTTCTACCATCATTAGAGAGCTTATTGAGAGTGGCTTGGGATAAATGAGAAGTGTAGAGGCTGGACTGGAGAGGGTCTAAAGACAGCCCCTGACACTGACTTATGGACAATAAACAACAGATCCAGTACAGTTAGAGATGCAATTAGACATGAAGGCATGGAAGGGTTGGTAATTGGCTGGTAAGTGGAGAGGAAAAGGATATTGATAAGTGTTTCTTAGAAGGGAAAGCCCAAATCTTCTTTGTTGTTAATTAAAAAAAAAAAAAAAAGCCAGAGTAAGATTTTAAGAAGAAAAATATGATTATAGGCAGGTATGAAGATCAGGGGATGAAGTAACTGGAGGAAGCATACAAGGCTAGGTTAGAATCTCACACATGGTAAAAGAGACAAGATAGGTAGGAGTTACAAGGAAGAAAGTTATAAGCAGGGAAACTGCACCATACTAAGCAAGTTTTGTCTTTGGAGAAACCACCAGGGTCCTATAAAGAAAAATAAGTGAAGGCAGTAGGAGAGAACTATCAAAGATTAATCTAGGCTGGCTCTGCAATGAGTAAATCTGTTTAGGTATGCAACTGAGCCTCATAAATCAAGCAATTCTATCCTGGGCTCAAATTATTCAAATCTATGGCTTTTGTTTGGCCAGTGTAGAGCTACAGGGTTTAATCATTGTCTTACACTTCCCGTAGCCCCTGACATTCAGGCAGACTGGCTGACTTTGTGGAAACAGAGGCACAAGCCTCTCTTTGCAGGGCTGTAAATGACTACATGGAAGGTTAAAGCAAGGCTGTGAGGACTCAGTCCTCTCGACAAATTCTCCCAGTTGAATCCAAATACAACTTCAGCTCCGACACAAGCTCTGCTTGTCATTTGCAGAGCTTTGCCTCTTCTCTCTGGCTTAGAAACAAACAAAGCTTCCTCTCTGCTACCTTTTCCTAAAGGATCTTTCTGTGATTTAGCCACTTACTTTTCTATATTACATGCAATTCTCTGATGCCAGATGAGATAAGAGAGATAATCCTCATAAAGGCTTTGTGGCATTATAGATTACAGCTTCCTTTCGTATATTGCATGCATTGCCTTGAAGAGGCCTTGAGTGATGCTATAGGATCTCTGTATTCAGATTACAAGATACTTGCGTTCAGCACTGCCTTATTATGGGTTTAGAAATACCAAAAACCAAACTAAGTGGCCAGCAGTTCAGATCCTGCTATTCTCTTAACCCATGCAAAGGTAAAGTACTATTGTGGTCGGTGGGATCCTTGCCAGGGTAACAAGACTGAAACCATTTTCCTTGTATTTATTCAACTGCCACTTCAGTGGTAAAGTAGTAATGGTAAAGTAAATAATAATAAAGTGATTGTTTATCAGACAGAACAAATTATTTCAGAAAGTAAGACAGAAGTAATCTGTGCTTCAATCATAGTTTGTCTAGGCCAGAAAGGTACTTAGTTAGTCTGCCTTTTTTTTTAGATTATTATTCTTGTTATCAATATCCAAACTCCCGCTGACACTGATGCCTTCTGGAGGCTGACCTGGAACAGAGACTAGACAGAGCGAAAGGATAAAGTAGGGATTTATTAAAAGGCCTCAATGGGCACACCTGGGCAGCACAAGAGCCCAGCTGGAGTACACCCAAAGTTCACCCCAAAATGGTCACAAAATGGACAACCAATCACGAGGTCTTACACTTTTATAAGTTCTGGTCCATTAGCATATTAGAATCAATTGTCCAATTATAGCTTCAGGTTATGAAGCTCCATCCTCCTTGGTTTTTTTTCTTACTACTGTTGTTTTTGTTCTTGGGTCTGAAAGTCTTCTTTCGTATTAAACTAGAGAAGGAATTGTTTTGTTTATTTACGCTGTGAAGAGAGCTTAGTAACACTTAATATGAAACTTTAAATTACCTACTGAAACAGCACAGAGTTTAAAAATTATAAAAGCTAAAACTTAAGGCATCAGTGTAACCAGCTGAAATTCTGAAATTGGATTTCACTTATAATTTAAGGGTCTACCTAGGGTTTAAAGACTTTTGTGGATCTACCTGAAGGCTCCCTCACTGGACATCTCTCAGAAAAAAAAGCTGAATAACAGCTAAACTGCTGCTCTGGGGCTCAGTTTCTCCATCCGAATGAATATGGCATTAGTTCTTCCAGAAGGCAATAATCACCAGGAGGGTCTTTAGTTGTGTTTCCTGCTGTGCAACATGCTCTTTGGATGAAGGAACCAAACAGTTTTGTGAAACACAGAGGAGCTATGTTCAGCAACTTCATAATATGCCTGTCTGATACAAGGCCAACTCTGGTTTCTAAGCCTGGAAAACAATATAGCCAATCTCTGTGATATTGGATGGTGAGAACTATTCACACAATAGTATATCCAGCTTAGCACATGTGAGATATCTCTAGGAGGAACATGGCTGATGATATATTTACATGACATTAACACAAATGTCATTTACAGTGCTCATTTGCCTAATTAATAGTGTATTTATGTTTCTTGAACATTGCAGTGATCGTTTTTTAATTTCCTCTCCGGTGAGAGCATTTAGTAGAGTGGGGGAATTTATGTTTGCTCTCCAATGATGGTACATTAATCTCTATGGCAAAATATCTGCTTTTTCTAGTCTCACCTACACTGACATTTTGCCTGCTCCTGAATGGATAAGCAACATTCCACTAACAATAACTTTTTTCAGTGTGGAACAGTGATCTACATCTTAAAAGAAGTCTTCACACTTCTTGATTTCTACTGCTCAGAAAGAGAAAGTGAAGTATGTAGCATAATTATGCTATATACAAGCAGGCAAACATCTGATGGAAATACACCTTTAGCACCTTGTGTCTGCATGATTTAGGATGTCACAGATCTCAGCTGTTTGCTGTCTTTCTGACTCCCCTGGCTGTGTTGAAATCACCACAGTGACAGCCAAGATGAAGTAGCTGACTATGTGAGCATTCCTTGTCCTTTCCAATACACAGCAAAGCTACTTAGCTTAAATCACCACTGACGGGAACTAACTTCTTAAACAGGTTTGAACTTGATCCTTGTTGAGCACATCTGACTGTGCCCCAGATTGCCTAGTTCAGCTCCACGCCAGCACATGTACCCTATTATCAGCAGCAGCAGCTCTACATCAGTCAGCAGCTGGCAGACGGGCCCTTGGGGACTTTTCTAGCGGAGGCTAGTGCAGCCCTATGGCTGCTTCAATGTATTCTCCGTGCACAAAAGGGGACATATCTCTGTGCAAATGTTGTTATTGCACAATGGGTGTCGTTGATAGCAGGAAAGAGACAATGCTTGGAAGCTGGACATGTTGTTCAAACATCATTCCAGTCTTTTTATATACTCTGATTGAGGCCTTTTACTTAGAACTGCCATCATGCCGTTGCTGGCTGCTTTGGGTGCACAGAGAATATCTGAAATCCCTTTTCATCCTCTTTTAAAGAATCAATTGAACTGCATTTCAGTGCCTGTAATTCTACAGTTTGTGACTTTCTCTAAATGTAGATTCTGGCTTATCTATGTAAGATACACAAGTAAGTACGTCCGGTACCCATTTTTTCAAGCACTACAAATATTTTCACTATTATCCAGTTCCTTTTCTCCACTGCATTTCCAGGTCATAACCCCACTGTTGTTAGCATTACTTAGCCCTTGACACCCTAGCAGTATTTCTTCAGTAGTGGCAGACCGGGCTCTTAGGCAACCAGGAAATCTAAAACAAAGGAAAACTGTTACAAGGAGAATATGGGACAGACAGAGGAGCAAGTAGAACTAACAGAATAAAGGCCCAAGGGAAAGAAATTAGGTTGAGGTTGAGAATAAGGGTAGCAACCTTTCAGAGAATTTGCTCCCAGGGCAGGCAGCAACAGCAACTGCTAATTCTGCCAGGGACAGTGTCAGTCAGATCAGCCAGGAATTCACCTGTTTTCAAAGTACAGCACCAGCACAGGGTAAACTAATTAGCATTCTATGTTCAAAATGATACAAAACTAAGCACAGGGACAGAACATATGACTAACTGAAGGGATTATTTTTTTCAACCTAGATATCTCTTTTCAATTCCTCAGCCTGTCCCGGGGGACCTGTGATGCACCTACTGTCCCTGTGCCAATGTCTCAGATAGATCATTACATTTAGCTTACTGGATACTAACCACTGTGTCCTTTTCAGACTTAAGAAAATTAATGGAGGCCAACTTCAACCAACTTGAGGAAGAACAGCTCTGATGACCCAGGTGGTACCTGCAGTTCCCTGATGATCTAACCCAGAGTAGTGGGCCTGGCTCAACCATTTGTCCACCCCTTCTCCCTGCCACATGTGCTGAATGCAAACTGTGTAGCTGAGTGCTGTCATTCCCCACAGCACAGCTGTAGAACTCGGAAGAAACAGCGTCATCAAGCTCCAGGCATCCCCCATCACTGCACCCATGAGAAGTGGTGCCTTGCCATAACACAGCCTTTTCCCCCTGCCCATCCCCCCTGCTTTTAGCTGCTCTCTGTCAGTCACTGCCGTTCCTCCCTAAAGCTCTCATGTAGCTGTGACAGGAATGCCTAAGGAGATGAGATAGAAGCACCTACAGCAAATAAATAAATGAACAAAGCACTAAAAAGACCAAGCTGGAGAACAAGGGGGACATGAGCTGTTCAGAGGCTCGAAGGCCAGCCCATAGAGTCACTCAGTCTAGACTCCAGATGTGAACGCAGAGCCTCAGTGAGTGCAATACGGGACTGCGTAAATATCTCAGCCAGATGTCTCAGGGCCCAAGCTACAAATCCTCACAAATGGTGACAGAGTTGGCTGTTGCTGTTTGTACAGCTCTGTTTCCAAGAGAATCAGTGGTCATTCAGTCAGCAGCAGTTCATTTTTGCTGCCAGATGGGAGGGAAAACCGGGCTCAGAGTTGCAGTTAGTCTCATAGCAAACTCAGCAGTCGGTGGATGGGTCATGGAGCCCTCTGTGGGTACTGAGGTTGGCTCAAAATAGTGATCTGGGGAAAGAGCTGAAAACTTGATAGTAAGCACAAAAGCACATGATGCTAAACTCCCAAACAGGCTAAAGTTACAGGCTGCCATGTCAGGCATTTGAATTAAAATTTAGGTCTTCCAGACCCCTCCCACTTGCTCAACTAAGCTTACAGATACTTAACATTAAATTGTGGAATTACCTTATGTTTCACTTGCTGGAGACGTGATACACTGGCTCTAAGGAGCTTGATGCCTATATCTGCACTTTCCAACTAAGCTTCCCTCTGCCCCACATTCATGTTCCCAGAAATTGTCTCCTAGGGGGGTACCTCACAGAAATCACCTGGAGGAAATCTTACCACCTTCCTGTCTATTTGTGGTTGGATCTGTCCCTGGGGAGGCTGGAGATTAGTTTCAGCTCCGTCTTCTGTCTGACTTAGACCAGAGAATTGAGCCTGTCTCTCCCAGGAAATTCTACCACTAGTCTATACTCTTATTTCAAACCAAAGCTTCCCCAGTCTCTTGGATTTCTCTCACACTCCATTAAAAAAATTAAGTATTTATTGAGGCAGAGTATAGGACCTGGGGATCTGCAGTAAAAGTCTTTTTATAATCTACCCTGTCACTGACCCAATTTAGGATATATCAATTTATGACCTAGATTCTTTTCAGCAAGTCGCCAAATTTGGAACTGGCTAAATAATTTATGAGAAGATTTGTAAGCAAAAGTCCTGAGTTGGGACACTCTGATTCACAGGGATAATATTATTTATGATTTCTTGTTCAGGCATGAACATGTTTTAGGATGGCAAATAATTGTCACAAGAGGATGGTTTTCATTCTCCATTTTTAGAGTACCAATAGAAAAGTGAATCATACAATATAAAGGATGAGCTTTTGAATCAGCTCAGAAAAACTTGTCAAAGAGACATGTGCCAGTCAAACAAATCAAACAGCCCAGAAATACTTGACAAAGAGGCGTGTGCTACCATATCAGTGTCCTGTTTCTCTAGGTCCACTTACAGCCTGAAGTTGCACTTCCTGGAGAAAATGTTTAAAAAGGCCATTGTTCCTGTCTTCAGACCTAGGCTCACAGAGATAACTTGGAGTCAAAAAGGTTTAGGATAAATTGCAGTACTTCGGATTCACCACAGGCTAAGAACTCACATATGAGCAGCAGCTGATGCAGGGTGAACTCTTTTGTCTTCCATGGCAAATGCTTGGGACTGTGAGCCCCAGCTCACAGACACTTTTTTCTCATTCCCTAGGTCTTAATGGACAACATGCCAAAAGATGTTCTAAACAACACCAGGTACCCATGGTGGTACATTTCCCATAAATGTTGCAAGGGCTTTCTCTGTTTTATACCTCTGCCACTTCTGACCCCCAAACCATTGCTGGGATCCACTTAGTTCTAATAAAAATATTTCCTGAGCTGCCACATTCAGCCCTGGGTCCACTGGCAGGTGCAGATAAACCTTTTTGAGGTTTAATTAATTTTCCTCCCTATCCTGAACAACTTAACCCCAAAAAACATAGTATAGAGTGACCTTTGCTGGACATGGACATCCTTTTCTTTGCTAATCTGCACTTTCTAAAGAGAAAAGGCCTTGAATGTAATAACCTTAAATAACAGCTAACTCCATGATCTAAAACAAGTACACTGAACAATTTATTCAAGCACGTCATGCTGTTCTTCCACCTCCTTGGTAATGAATGCACAGCATCACCATGGCTGAAAGTAAAGGGGATATTTCTTCTGGCAGTGCCCTCTGGGTCCGTTAGGCTGGCTTATCTAGCAATTGTGTTGGCAGTTTGGAGTTTTTCCCAGGATCTTCTATGGCCAGGGATGCTACAGGCCACTTTATTAAATGTCAATGCCCATTACAGAATAATTTTTTTGGGGGGGTTCAACCTCAGAATGTTTTCCTTCTGCTTCACATCAAAAACTCATCTACTTAAAAGTCTTTCAGAAAGGGGCCTTTATTTTGGAAAGAAAGAGCCGTACTTGGAATCCTACTGGGCAGCACTGACTCTTCCATATTGGGAGATAGAAAATTTTCCCTGTCCTGCCCTTGAATGTGCAGTTGCAGCCCCTCTTCCAGCACAGGCTCAGAACACACCTCTGACTCATAAATGCCAGTTCCAGTGTATAAACAGGAAGTAGAGAAAAACATGAGATGAGTGAAACCTTTCCTCTCGCAGTGCAGAGGGAGGTGGAACTCATGTAGATCAGTAAAAAAGTAGATGTTGAAATACAGCATTGGAGGAGGATGTAGAAATTCCATAATCCTTACCTCTGTCCCTGAAAAAATCAGTCTCTCCAACCATAGACCAGAGCAAGTTCCTATCTGTGAAAAATCAGATTTATTTTGCCATTCATGCAAGTGCAGTTGCCATCTGAGAGCCTCAAAGCTGTGTTCCTCAATGCCTGTGGCCATATCAGATTTTTGGGAAGCCATGAAGAACCATTATCAGGAAAATGGTGCTTCATTTACTCTTTGACTCTCAAAGAATGTTTTGTCTTCCTCTCTGTTTTGTGAAGTGCTGTCAACACTTACAGTGAAGTTTATTGTAAATACACAATAATAACAACTGTGCACATTCATCTCTGATTCAATTCCTATGTAAATTTATGTTAATGTGTATGCAGATTAGGTCTGCCCCCCTTGGTCCTGGAAAGTTGTCAGAATGACACATGGGTTCTGAAGAGGTTGTGTACTACTGATCCACAGTTTTTGTATAGTGCTCAATAACTGGCAAGCCAGCAACAAGAGACTGTGGATATTTTTCATTTTTTCTGGAGAAATCAATGGAGTCTTCTAGAGTCTGACTAGCCTAACAAGAACTTTTCTAGAGTCTACCTAGAATTAAAAAGAAGTCTCCAAAACCCTCCTCTAAAGCCATGACCTGATACTTTTATTTCTATTTCTCAATAGAACAAATACATGGAACTTTTGAAAAATTGGGTAGTGGAAGGGAGTCTAGTAACTTTCGAGGTCTGATATGCCATTTATGAGGCAGAAAAGTATTTTTTTCTCCCTAATATTTTGTCATCACTAAACCAATGCCTGGAGTTTATGGGTACTCCTCAGTTTCTGTTGACTAGATCAATACACTTTTTCAAGAGAGTTTCAATAGGTCATTCATTTTATTCCTTCCTTCTCAACCTCTCTTTTCTCTGTTTTAACTTTAAAAAAACCACTGATTTTCTACCTGTTTGTGCAGCCAGAGCCATTTTGAGCACTCAGGTCAGACCAGTGGGGAGGCAGCTGGAGTGCTGCCGTTGGCTGTTCTCTGCTTTCCTGACACGGGTGTTTTGTTATGACACTTTCTAATCCTTTGCAGTAAATAGAAACTAATCATTAGCTCATCCCATGACTGTGTCCCCACAAGGCTCCCAGGCACTTCTTAAATAATCACAACAGGACTTAAATTGGGACTGCAAGAGATACATGTGCTCTTTGCACAGGGATTAATTTCTGGTAATGCAAAAGGGGTTGGAGAAATTGCCATCAGAAACAGCAGGCGCCACAATTTTTGGCTAGGAAGACATACCAGACAACAAAAGTCCAGTTGCCAGGAAGTATTTATACTCCTGCAGTTCACAGCTAAGGACTTGGTCCTGACCTTTGATAGACAAAACAAATTTGTTCTTCTGTTGGAAACTCGGTTGGGCTTGAAGGGTAAGATTGCACCCAGAGCTGATAAAGGTGATCCCCAAGTCATCAATTGAGAATGAAGCAGCAGTCTCTAGACCAAAACCACTTCCAATCCTAATAATATGTCTAATAATAATGGACTGAGGTGGCTGGTGATTTTTGGGGAAAAAAATCCCCAAACAAACCAGGAAATAACAAACTTCAAATTAGAACAGAACTGTTTCTCACAGGCTAATGAGAAACTTCAGTCACCATTTATTTCTGGCATTTCAGCTGATTTAAAGACTGATGCTGAAGATATCTCTTTCTCCTTCAAGTCCTCACTTGAATCTTGTTCAGAGTGTTATTTCACTCTACTTTTTAAATCTCATTTTATTGCAGGCAATGTTAGCCCCAAGAGCAAAACAAGAAAAATAAAAACAATTAGAGCCTGAGAGGAATCTGTATTTTTTTCTTTGAAATAGAGCCCCACGTCAGACAGCTTTTCACGTACCTTGTTCACCGTAGGTTACATTATGGCATCCCATCAGGCCCATTCAAACCAGGTTGCAAAGGTATTGTGGCTGGGATCCAACGCTGCTTTCCCTGCCCATGATAGCTGTTGGTGCTGATTTCATCTGCTTCATTTTCTCTCTTTCCACCTCTCATGCAGCTGCCTTCCTGTCTTGATAGGACCAAAGTGCAGCTCATGGAATCTATATGATAATCACAAAAATAGCTATATCTGTTGAAAAATGGATTTAATTCCCCCTCTAAACCTTCGTGTATTGCCAACTGGGGGTGTGAAACCAGCTGGCAAAAAATGCGTTCATTTTGATTTCATGACTTTCATATACTGCAGCTTCCTGACTTTAAATGGTTCCTCCCCTCTCTAATGAGAGCACCAAGGCCTTGATTAACAGCCCTCACTTTGAACAAAGTTTTGGAGTTTCTTTTCATGGTAACTTCTCCGAGGATGTCTGACAGCCTGCTCAATCCAGGGCAGCTGAATGCCTCTTCTTTCACAGCGTGAGCATTTGTCAGAGGCACTAGGAGTCAGGCTTGGTGAGGATTTGTATCCCTGAGCAGTCTGCAAGTAACTTGCACAACAGCGTGGGAAGCAAGCTTAAAAGTAGTGCTGGTAAAACTGTGAAAAACTAATTTCATCAATGTTTTCAAAATGTAAAGGCTTGGAATGGACGATGTTTTACTTTTTTTAACTATTTTGTCCTTATTCTTATAAAATGCATTTTTATTTACTGAAAAGCTTGTCTTCAGTACATTGTTTGCAATTTTTTTTTAGTCAAAACAGGATTTTGGAAAGATGACTAGGCAGTGTGGGAGAAAAGCCTGCTATGTTTTTTCACAGTTGATCATAGAGAAGGGAAAGATTCCATCAAGACAGGCAGAACCATCCAGATCAGAGCCTTGAATCTGAACTTAGAGGGCATGACTGAGCCCGCTTGGATTTTTGTTTAACATTTAGATGAAGTTTTGTTTTGGCTATGCTTAACAGTCAGAAAGTTACACTTACTTTCAGCCAAAGCAAGAAAGGAAACACTGGGGTCTTGGGGGATAGAGGGGAGATGGAGAGAGAGGGTAAATCAACCCTAGGTAAAAAGCTCCCATGAAGTTGGTAGCATAACCAGACAAGCAAAGCGAGAAAAAAAGAGAGAAAAATTTCAGTCACAGAAGTCAAAAGCTGCAGCTCTCTCACAGGGAAGGAATACATTGCATCTCATTTCTGCTGTGCCTACTGATACCATCTATAGAAAATCTATCATCATTTGAAAGAGGGTTATATTCCTTGTCAATGTATTCCACCACATTGATGTCTTGACTTCCAAGGGTTCATTAGATGCACAATCATGGAATTTTCTTTGAAACGGAAAGACAATGCAAGCTCCTTTTTTTTGCCTCAAAGAACCTTTAATAACTCCATTTCTTTATATATTAATTTCCCTTCATTTATTGCTTCAGCTATCAGCAACACAAAAAAATTACCTTAAAGAGAATTGTGGCATAGCTTTCTCTCTATATACCCCCATCCATGTACATATACCACCCCCATACAAATACGCATATACATAAAACATAAAACCTGACAGAGAATAACAGAATTTACTGANATGTACATATACCACCCCCATACAAATACGCATATACATAAAACCTGACAGTGAATAACAGAATTTACTGAAAGGCAAGGAAAAACCTAGCACATTCAGAAACAGGAGAAAATTAACACTGAATTATAAATAATACAGCTTAGATATTAGACATATTTTACATTTTATTCTTCTGTCATTATTCTGTTTCTATGATTACGACGTTTCATTCTTGCAAACCTATCTTTCAGGAAGATAGCCCCTCTGGAAGATCCCATTGAACTGGAATACTCACAGAGAAAGAACTGACTCGTATGTTTAGAGGGAAAGGGCAAAATCAGAGTCAAGAGACTGAAAAGAGCATGCTAAGAATACAGCACAGTCAGTAGAGAGTGGTAACAGTTATGGAGACTTTCAGCAGGAGCTGAAAAGCACAAATAGATTCAAGTTAACAGTGCTGGGCTGGCAGGTCAGTGCAGTCATTGTACATGCCCCCACCAACTACAAAGAGCTTTGGTCCAACATTAGGACTTGTTCCTGTGCTATGCTTTCTTCCCATGCAATACCTGCCTCCATAAATACTTGTTTCTAGCAGAAATATGGGTGCGAACTTCGCTCAAGGGAGACATAGGACTGGGAGAGCAGAGCATGCTTGAAATGTGATTTAGCAGGTGTCTACCACACTTGGTGTCAGCTCTTCTGTCCTTAAGACTTAGAAAAACTAGGTTTCTGAGTATCTTGGAAAACTGTTCTGTCTTTATTAGAATTTAGGAATATCTATAAGAGTAGTAACAATACAGTCTGATTTTTCAGCCAGGGAGTTCGAAGCACAATGAATGAAAAATGAAGGAAGTCACCTGCAATTAATTGCTGTACCTCATAAGCAGAGCACAGAATTGTTAGTCTCATTAAAGGTGATAAAAGCAGGACTTCGTCTGGAGAACCTGTGAAATCACTGCTTATGAAATATCATTTAGTCCTTATCCTCAGTCAAAAATGATGGGAAGCAAAGCTGCTCTGCTCTGCCTCTTCACTGAATTCAGAGCTTTCAGCCATTAATACAACACATGACCAGAGTCAGCACTGCACCAGTGGACTTTGCTACTGGCAGGAATGGCATGAAGTCCATGGCTGGGTCAACACAGTGTTGTAGGACACTGTTGGTGCACTGTTAGTGGGAATACTATAATCTCAAGTTCCAGACACGAGGCTGTACATACTTAGCACTTCATGATGTACAAGAGACAACTTGTATATTTATAAATATTAAATAAACCAGTGAGGATGTACATATTCCAACTCAGACAACAAGGAAGACGTGCAAGCCCCACATGTAAATCAGATTTAAACCCAATGTGCCAGGCATCCCAGTGTCCTAACTCATAAAATGAGCATTTTCAGAGCTTTCACCAGGAAACAAAAAAGGAAAATAAATTCTACCTCAACATCTTGAAAGGAGGCAGTCACCTCTCCAGGGTTTCTTCCTCAGTTAAGCAGGGCTCCTTCTCTTGGTTGGATAACAAATGCACTTTCGTAAGTCCACGTGTGCTCAGACGTCTGTAACACAAATGCACTTTCACAAGTCCACGTGTGCTCAGACGTCTGTAACACAACACTATGCCACAGCCAAAAGACATTCTTACTTTCCCTGACTAGTGAGGGGACAGCTCAAGCTGGTGTAATTCACCTCCTCTCCATCAGTAGACAATTCCAATATAACAATAGAGGCAACGTATAACCACCATAACTGGTGGAAAAGGAGTGAAGTAAGCTTACATTTGGCACTTCTGTAACATTTCAGAGAATCTGAATAAAACAGTGTTTTATTCCTGTGTTGGTGCAACTGTCTCCCCAAAAAATCAGAGACTCATGCATTTTAAATAGACTTATTTTGATTGCCCTGTCCTAAATAGAACACCATAAAAGTGATACCACATAGGATCCTCCTCAGAAACATAATTTTGTGCCAGAGGATCTCTTGAGCCTAAACATTTCCTTTCAGACACTTTATTCCCAGAGGAGCCTGGCTTTCTGCAAGAGCCCTTTGTAGTCCAGCTGGACGTCATTACATAATTAAGCCTGTGAGCCAGGAGGTAGTCTTGAGCATGGAAATTTTACAATGTAAGATCAAAATGTTATTTTTTCTTTCAAAAGACCTGGTGCCATTTGTTGTAGTGCTTTTATGCAAGGGATCAAATATAGTATTGATTATTCATTATTACCTTTAAAGAGGTCATGAAGCTTCTGGAATTCAGAAGATTTCTGGGGATCTGAAGTGATACAAGGCCTCGGGGCTTGATGACTCTTCTTGACCCGAAGCTTTGAAATATCACCTGCTGTCTGGATTGTTCCTACTTGCTGCCTGGAATTTCAAAGTCTCTTTCTCTCCCTTTTTTCCCCTCAGTGTCTTACAGACATTGCCAGATCAAGAGAAGCAAAGAATGCAAAAGAAAGTGAAAGTGAGAAGACCAGGAGCTGGAAGCCCAGCTGGCATACATCTGCTTTGCTAAGCTTGAATTGAAAATGAGTATCATTATTCTTGTTCTGCTGCATCCTACTGTGTTTGGTTATTGCATCACACAGAAGAGGCAATGGGCACATCCTGTGACCAGCTCCATTGCCTTCTACATGGGTTAACCAACTGTCCAATATCCCAACACAGGGAGTTTTTAAACTCTTCTCTGCCATTTGACTGCAGGCACATTCAAATGGAGGAAAGTTTAGAGGAGACAGGGAGTGTCATGAAGACCCTGACAAATGTGGAGACCCTGACAAAATTTAAAACACTATCTTCATCTGTGAAGAAAAAAAAAATCAATGTCCTATTAATCTAAACACTATGTTAAAAGTTTCCATTTTCAACAACAGTGCCTTTATGTTGTCGAATAAACCTCCAAGAGTGCTTTTTGGCAGATGGTTAAATATTTAAGTAGTTGGCCACAGATTTTTAAAAATTGAGATAATTAGAATACTTGAAGCAGTTAATATTTATTAGTCATGAAGAGTTTGACAGATTAGATGTTTTCCTACCCACACATTCTCTGGCAGGAAAAAAAAAGAAAGAAAAAAAAGCTCCCTTATTTTTCATTCTATGGGTAACAAACTTTAATGTGAAGCAGAAGTAGAAGGGCTGGCGTGGACTTCCCAGTTTACTCAGTATGAGACAGTGAGAGCAGTTGCTGTCACTTATTTCAATTAAAGGCCAGAGAAAAAAAAATGATAGGAAGAACAAGATCTCTGTGGAAATGTACAGAGTTCACCCTGGAAGGTGCCCAGGATTAGAACCTGAAGACTGAATCTTCTGCACCACTTCAACTTTCACTATAAATTACAGTGTCCCTAGCAAGGTTGCAGGGCTACTCTAGTCACCAGGGATAATGAGACAACCCATTTCCTATTAACCTTTTTCCTTCTGTTGGCCTTCCTTGCAGGAGAGGAGATTCATGAAACAAAGACAGACCAGTTCTGGGGCACTCCAGAATTGCATCAGAGAAGACATCAAGACACATTGGAGTCTTGGCCTCCTGTCCTTAAAATGGGAGACAGGAGGCTAAGAACTGACATATTACTGAGGCTGCTCTAGGGGCCAGTTTCACCAAACATGACCTCTTTCATTTGTCCAGAAATCTGTCTGAATATAAGGATTGCTGACTCTCCCACAGACTGCCAATACCTGTAAACGTTCACACAATATCTGGGCATAGACAAAGCCTGTCTTTGCATGGAATGTATATGTTACTAATGTATAATAGAGCAGCGACATGAAACTCCGAGTCAGTAACTCATGCAAAACATGAAAGTACCACCAGTGTTGGACTGTGCAGCTGGCTGGAAAGAAACCCACCTCCTTTATATCTTACCTCTCCTTTTTCAATAGCACCACTGAATGGTCACTATGTGCTCCTGTTTGAAGTCCCTTCGGCTCCTTCAGGCAATAGGGCATCTCAGTAATGACATTTGCATGTATCCACATGCAGTGTTAAAAGGAGTGAATGCATAGAATTAACTGTGGCAGGCAGGAGGATGAGTGGAAAGGATTTTCATTGCTGTCTACAAAGCAAGGTCAAGGGCAGACAGGAGTAGATTATACACCTGCTCTCACCTGGTACAAACCAGTAGGGCAGGACTGACTGCCCTGGCAGGCTGAACTCAGGCCTGATCTGGAGTCACCCCAGCACTGGCCTCAAGAGACAGAGAGGAAAGTAACCTTGAATACCACCCTGTGCTGGTGCCAGTTTGTTCTCTTAAGGGGATGGTAGCTGGAGCAGAGCGACCTCTCAGCTACATCCTCCTTTTCTGTGATCAGCAAAGATGAACTGTTGAAATCACTGAGGAGATTTTTCTTTATTCTACAAAAAATCTTGATGAGCCATCCCTGTCGTAGACAAAATGATTGGGTATTTTTCTCAACTTTTAAATTTTCATTAAAATGATTTTAGAGATATTTTTCCAGTGTCACCTTGTCTGACAATAGCAATTCATGCTTTAATTATCTCATTGGCATAGGGAGACTGTAGAAAAACTGGTGAGATTATGAGCTACAATGAAAGAAAAATGTGGATTAGATGAGCAAACACTCAGAAGTTTCCAGCTTTCATAGGTTTTCTTTGCTAAAAAGGCATGTTGGAGAAAATCTGTTAAAGTTTCAGTATCCTTCCTCTTCAAGGGGAATCCACCATTCTTAACCCTTAAGAGCACCATCAAGACTCATTGCAAACCAGAAGACAAGATAAGAATAGAACCCAGCAATAAAAAAGAAGTCACAACCTTTTAAAAAACAAATATCCCAGGATCCCATTATTCACCATAAAGGAAAAAAACCAAACAGAAATGAACTCACATTGTTGCCTCTTGAAGTACCCAGAAGAAAAATCTGCACCTTAAAAAGTTTTGACCTCAATATAGGCCATAATGTAGAAATGTGAGGATCTTGGAAACTTGTGCTTTTCCTGGATTGAGGCCCAGATTTTGTAATATATCTTGCCTGTGACTATTTTTCTTGCGTCTTCCAAAGTAGAAAAGGTTCTTTTGAAGAAATGTGTTTTCTAGACACTTTGATACACCAGAATTGGGGTCTGTTTAAATACTTCAAATTTGACATATATACGCATGTAGTTATAACATTTTCTGAATGTGAGCCAACACTGCCTTCTCTGGATCCAGTCCTTCCTATCAATATGTTGTAAGACACTAGACAGAGCGGTGTCTACCCTAACATGCAGAGTATGCACTAGGCCAGACAAATAACAGTAAAACACTCAGCTCCCTGTGCCTTTCCCTTCTTCACCACAGTTTTAATGAACAGCACCTGAAAGAATTTATGCCCATGTTGACATTGCAATTCCAGGACATAGTGGTGGCATATCACATTTGCTTGGAAAAGGAACCTTTTCTTCCTCTCAGCCTTACTTCATACAAGGAAATCTATCAATAGTTTGATCCAATGGTGTGAGTACTCCCTCAGAGGCCATTTTCTTACCCTGACCCCAATGTGCTTTTGCATGTTGACCTGCTATTCAGTTCTCGTTGCTTTCCAGGCTGAGTTGAAACTGTGGCTACAAGACATTAACCCTACCCTAAGGTGCTCATGGCCTGTCACATGCGTCCCTCTTTTTTGCTATCTAGAGAGTATGTATGCAAATGCTTTTGCCATTGTTATCTCTCACACCAGTTGACTGAGGGCACCAGAGCAACTGAGAGACAAAGTCCCAATATTTTTCCTCCAGATACACCTTGAAATCCACCTAGAAGGGGGCCAGCGATACAATAATTCATGATTACTAGCCCCACTAAAATTAATTCCTGCCATATCTTATCAAACAATCAGCCATGAGAGAAAGTTTTCCCTACTGGAACATGCATAAGTCAATCCAACTTTTGTGGCTGTGAACTGAAAGCAATTCTTTCTCCACCTTCCAGTGTTTGCTCAGGTGCAGTTTGGTTTCCACGTGGACTGATTGAGGAGAACCTGCCTCAACCAGCGAGCTATCAGGAGCCACCAACCAACTCACACTGACTGCAAACAAAGTCCTTGTCCCGAAAGAGTCTGTTACATAAAAGTGCTCAACATAAAACCATCTTTGTCTTTGTGACTTACAGTAAGTCCTTAGGAGGTTTGCCTTTAAGGATGACTACATTTTTAATCAATCAGCAAGGCATACAGTATGTAAAGTTCATGCTAGCTTGAGCGGCAGCGCACTGTGCTTTTCCCCTGGTGAGCAGCCCCCTCTCAGCCCCTGAGCTTTAGCTGGTGAGGTTATGCAGCCTTGCCTATTAGGACTGCTCTCAGCCACATGCCTGACTGCACTCTCAAGTCTCAGGGCCAAGAGTAAACTTTGAAGGAACCCTGCCAATTAAATGTAAGCAGAAAACAAAGTCTTGTTTTCAGCAAAGCTAATATGGTCAGAAATATTCTCATGCTGCTGCTACTGATAATTATTATTTTGCATTCAGTAATGATGGCTTTTGACTCAATTTGAATATTAAATTCTGTCATGAAAATGAAGGTATCCAAAAATGAGAGTTGATCAGATTGTCATAAGTAAATAGACTAAATACCTTTTACTACTGGTGAAAAGTGAGCCTTTCTATGACAAATGTTTTACAGTCTTGTTTTGGGGATCTTATAGGAAAAAAAAAAGCTTTGATGGCATGCTTTATCTACAACAGGCAAAGACAAAGTGTTGCAGAAATGTTAGCTGAGATGAATTCCAGTAAACCCTTTATATAATTTCATAGTTCAAATAGACTACAGCAGGTTGCAGAAAACATATCTGAGGAATGACACACAGAATTTAATAGAACATACTTGGATTAGTTCTCGTACTTTCTCCATTTCAATATAATTGTTTCAGTCTTCAGTTCAGATACAATAATGTTCCAATTTCAGTGTTTAACTGTTCTGCTGGACTGTGACCCTGCCTACAATGAATCTAACAGCACAGACAGATTCCAAAGAGGTCTTAACTTAAAAATGACAATATTTTCAATCCCTTTTTCTTCTTTCTTTTTTAAAACTTTAGAAGCAAGTGGTGTATATACAACTATAAAACTCCTTTCCAGTGCTCAAAGGGCCTTAATTGTAATCTAGCTACCCTATGAGACTGCTAAAAGCTATGGCAGAGGAGATGGTCGTCTGATTGTCAGAGCTTGCCCAGAGCTTCTAGTACAGTGTGGGCACTAGGAAAAGCAAGAAGGATATAAAAAATTTCAGAATGTGTCTGTCATCTGGACAGATGCTTGGTTGCCCCCTGCATTGTATCAATAGATTTCTTGGAAACAGACCTTGTGGGAATATATTGGATTTGTTTCTCTTGGGGCCTCCTAACACCTTCATGAGGGTGTCAGGTAGGTGCCAAACAAAAGGGAGAACAAAGAATTCTGCTTTTAAAAGCCCTTCAAAAAAGATCAGATGAACTTCAGGTTAAAAGAGAAGTAAGAATATGACCATTCCAAAGGGATGCTTGTAATTTCTACCATGATTTCCGTAATTCAATACCTTACAATTATGCATTTGAAAGTCATCTGAAAGTACCAATAAAGACAGATTGATTACTTTATTTGTATACATTGCTGTGAGACATTATCATTCAATGCTGCCAAAGCCAGTTTCATGCCAGCCCTTGATCTAAAATTAGAGTAAGGACAAGGAAGTGTTCTTTCCTCTACAATGATCACCTAAACCCAAATGAGCCAACAGAGCCTGAGAGACCATAAAGCAGTCGGTACCAATGGGTGTTTGCAGATGAAAAACCACAGGACCTCCAAACAGGCCCCTTGGAACTTTCTTGAGAACATATACAAATTTCAGCACAGAATGGCTAAGTGCTCAGAACATTCGCCAGGGATAAGCTTGACATTTACCCAGAGAAGGTAACTAGGCAGGGGAGACACACTGTGCAGCAGTGTGAAGGACTCAGAGTGGTTTTGGTTTCCCAGAAAGCATCATCGGTCATAACAGAAGTAGAAGGTATTCTGCACTGACTTCTGCTCCCTGCAGTTGCTCCTCTGAGAATAACAGAGATCTCACAGGCTCTGTCCCTGCAGCTCTTCCCTGCCTGGGCAGTGCAGAAAATCTCAGCCTTGTGCCTGGGCAGTGCCATTTCACAATCACTGAGAAGAGGGTCAAGGAAATACCTTTTGGCTCTTACTTCCAAAGGGTAGTCTGGCGCTTCTTCACACCCACCTGACTGCTCTTGAATTCAAGCACTTGGTTACAGTAAGGAAATTTCATGTTGCTCTCTGGAAGACAACGCCTTTCATATAACCCTGACCCAGCATAGATATAAGATACTGAGCCCTCAACCTGCTCCATCCAGGACCACCTGTAAGGAGAGTTTACTCAAAGGATTGTCCTCACCTAACTCCACACGTGCTCAGCTTGCTTTCACCTTAAGACACAAGATGGGTTTGTACATGTGTACCTCAGGTTATTTCTGTGCACAGTTCATGTGTGCATCGGCCCAGGTCCCTGAGTGTGTGTGCATGCAGATAGAAAAACAGATACTATGGAATTGTTTCAAAGCAAGGGAATATTTCTTCTTTTCTTTTCTTTTCTTTTCTTTTCTTTTCTTTTCTTTTCTTTTCTTTTCTTTTCTTTTCTTTTCTTTTCTTTTCCTTTTTCTTTTTCTTTTTCTTTTTCTTTTTTTTTTCTTGTCGTTTTGCAACAACTTGGCCTTGGGATCTTCCAGGGAGCTGTGTGTACATATGAGTGACACACTTGCCTGTTTCCACAGCTCCTGCCTTATGTCAATTTAAGCATCTTTCCTACACCTGGAGGAGTTCAACAAACATCAGCTCACAGGTGTCACCCTCCATTGGCTGAAGGCTGGCTCCAGAGAGTCTAGCCAATATCTGCTTTGGCTATTAACAGCCTTGGAGAGGCCAAGCTCAGTGTGTGTGGGGAAGCAGGGGGAGGAAAAGGTGGAAGGAAAAGGAAGGGGGGTTACATGTATGTGCATGTGCATTTGCTGCTGCTTTAACTTTCCATCCATTTAAGAGTTTAAATACTACTCAAGCACTTAAAAAAACATTAGGACACATTCCAGCTTTCTCTGCCAGTCAGAGGGAAAAAATGTTTGAAACCCTGCATCTCAGCACCCCAAGGGCTTTATGATTTGTTAGGTTTAGTAGTTCAGAGGATTAAAAAGACAGAAATATTAGTAGAAAAAGAAGAGGAAAAAGTCAATGTATTCACTGAAGCAAATCTAATGGGTTGCTGGGCCAGAGAAGAAAAGGTTCTACTACCTGACTGAATCTTATTTATATTTCTTGCTCCACAATAAAAAATAATTTTCTAGACATTCTCCCCCCACCTTTTTTTTTGCTATGCTAGTCACATTTCCTAAATCCTTTATCAACGACTGCTCTGCATATGAATGGGCTGTAATTGAACTGTCACATTCATGAAGGTCAGTAACCTTTCATTAGGAAGAATGTGTCTTTCTTGATAAATTGCAAAGTCCCTGAGGATTTGAAAGCTTTTTTTTTTATTTCATTCTTTCAAATATACCTTAAAAATCTAACACAGATCTTTCTCTCTTTTCATAGTACTCTGACAAACCCCTGGTCTTTCTCTTTGTCATAGGCAGTTCCATGCAAAATATTCAATCACAAGCTTTCATTGTGACCTTCTTAAAAACAAAATGGGAAGCATAAGTCCCCCACCCTCAACCCCTCACTTTGAATTGCAGATAGCTAATACTTCTGCTTAAAAATCCCCAAAAGTCAAAACCTTGAGGTTAGAAGCTTTGCCATGTCCTTGCTTCTTCAGATTGATTTGAATTTCTGCTGTAATGTGACCTAAGTCACACACTGTTGGTGCTGGTATATCAGTCCATCTTCTTGGTGTGTCCATTCATGTGCAGAGATGGACAAATACACCAAGCAGTGACAGGCTGTATGAGAGAAACAAATTGGGGGAGAGAATGGTGCCTAAAAAACCCATATTTAGTTAGATAGCAGATAGTTTTCAATCCCTGCCACAGGTTAGCTGCATGCAACTCATTCTTCCCTATCTAAGGAAAATAAGCTTTTCAGAGGGTTGGTTTTACACCTTGATCTGCATCCTGACACAGCAGGGTCCTTAAAAGAAGCTGATTGTCTGCCAAGTTCATAACTGCTGCCAGAAGTTCAATTCCTCCTCCAGATTCTGATCAGAAAGCATGCAGCAGGATGCATGGAAATGTGTCGAGCTTCCCACCCTTAGTAGTGCAAAGGTGCCTTCAGAAGTGTTAAAATACTACCAAGGCTGCTGGGGCAGAAGCCATCTGTTCCTGTGCCATGTTCTAGCTGGCTAAGCCTAGTGCCCATCTTCAGCCAACTGGCTGGCTGGGGATTGACTGTCAAGGGGTCAGAAAAAAGGCAACTTGGCAAAAAGTGAGCCATGATCAAGAAAGAAACACCACAACAAGAGGAAGGTGAGACTTGATAAATGGAAGCAAGCATCTGGCCTTCTGTGCTAGCTATTCCAATGCTTCAAAAGGTAACATGAATTACAGGTTCTTGAGAGCTGGCAGAAGACTGTCCTTTTATTGCCAGCACCCATAAAATTGTGGTGATTTAAGGTTCACTCCATAAGATGGAAAATAGGGGAAAGAGGAACAAGGCATAATTGCTAAGCAATTGAAATACTTTGATGGTACAGGCCACACTGGAAGCTTTTTAGCTGGAAGAAAAAAAGAAGCAAACATTTCTTTTGATTTTTTGCAGGAATGAGTGAAGAATTAATACTTTAATTCATCTCACCTTTCTCAAGACTTCTCTCCACTAGTGAATTCTGTTGGGTTCATATGCCCAGCTTTGAATGGGAGTCATTTACTGCAGTACCACAGAATGGATCTTCTTACACTAGTAACAGAAGTCATTGAAAAAAGACTATCACAAAGCAAAAAAAAATTGGTTCTGCCTGATTTCCGTATTACCATACTCCTTCAGCAGCAAGAGTATGTTTGAATTGACGTGGAGAGGGTCTTTATTTAAAAGCTAGATGTCCTTTCATGCACTAGTTCTGCAATCGTTCTCTAGACAATTCATGGTGAAGGGTAGACAGGGGTGCCAAGAAGCATAAATCAGCCTAAGCAATTAATCATCTGAGATCTCTCTGCCACTGGGGAAGTAAGGTGCTTGTGATAACACTGTGAAGAAAAAGACCAGACTTCATCAGTGGCCAAAGGTATGTGGCAAACACCACCTAGGACTTTAAAACAACAGAAAGGCCCTCACAGACCATCACTTTCAGTGCCACCACATTCAGGCTGCTCAATGTAAGAGTCTAATGTAGAAACCCCCTCTACAGCGGCATCTGAGGTCAATAAGCAAGAGTGATTCAGACTTCTAGTGAGCAGGAGCCACAATGCAGCAAGCAGGCAGGACTGACTTCTCTACATGCCTGACTTCGGTACCAAGATGACTTTTCTTTCTGATGGCTGCACAGGAAGCCAAGGTCTAGCAATTTGGCAAGGTGTACAGAATTGCTCACCAGTCTTTCTACCTGACACTCTGTCCTTGCTCCTGTTTCATACTGGGCAACAGGAATATAGCTCCCAGTTTCTAGCTCCCAACATCATTGCCACTGTGTGGAATATGTGAATATGTTCTTGTGTGGTACTTTTCAACTGTACATCAGGAGATGACTTTGTAGGAACCCCCATTTTGGAGGCAAGATGCTGACTGCTTTACTAGAGAGAGCAAGCAAAGTAAAAACAAGTTACATTTTAATGTAAAGCACATTACGTGTTGAACCACTTAATGTTGTCCAAGTTATGGACCGGCTTTCCCAAGCGTTAATTTGGAGACCATTGATGATTTAATCTCCTGCAACTGTGTTTGGGTGTGCCAGTGATCTGGAGAATGTTTTCATGCAAGTGTCCAATCATCTAGACACTCTCTGTTGCCAAAAAACCAGAATTAACTGACAGTCAAATAAATTCAAGTGGAATACCACAATCTTGGGAAAGAATTTACATAAAAGTAAATATTTTTGCAGATATTTTCTAGTATGCCTGCCCTAAAATGCCCCATAGGAAATAACTCCTAAGGTGAATTGTTAATTTTATTTTCAGATAAAATGTTAATAACCAAATGGATATGAAGTTACTACTTACAAATCTCTGTAGAGTTGATGTTTTGATTCATGCACTTTGGTCCTCTGTCCAGAGCATACTAATTTCTTTCCTCACTTGAAATTGGAGGTCGTTTCCTACATCGCAGTATCTGGATTTACACACAGCTAAACCTTTCTGTATATCAGGGAATTCAGATTCCAAGATTTCAGTTGATAACTGCATAAGGAAAAACAACAAATCACCTCATTGTATATATCCAGACCAAAACAATGAGACTTCTCAAGGACTCTACACTGTGTATAAAATAAAAGTCATTAAAGAATTTGTTTAGAAGTGTGTTAAGCATTTCCCAACCAGGCGGTGAATAAATCCACTTTACCACTTCATGGCTTTACAAAGAAGCCCATCCATTAACATGGGAACCCTCTTGTTTGCATTTCTTAACAGCTGACATTTGTACCTTTCAGAGGAAAGTGAAGGGCATCTCATTGCCTCATTGTTTAAATCAGTGTGAAAATAATGGGGATGATAGGGAATTGGAGCTAATTTCCTTTGTCTCCTATTCAGCAGATAATGGTGGTATGTGTGGGATGCTAAAGGCCAGGCAGAGGAGGTGACCTGAAGATGACTTCATTCTTATGAGGTTTATCAAAGGCTCCTGTCAGTCAAATGCATGCTGAGAGATTGGGGACTGGCCATCTGGTCCAAAGTTAATCAAAGAGGAAAAAGGAAAGTGAGGAGGTGAAAAATCCCCCTGTCAGCTTTGTGGAAGGTGGAGGGAGAGGCAGAGAGAAGAGAAAGCTCTCGTGCTCCAGCAGCCCAGCACCCAGACTTGATGGCTGCAGAAAAGACACGAAGCAGGGTGGGGTGGAGGAGCAGCACAGAAAGGGAAAGATGCCGCTGTTTTGAAATTTCCCCGGGATGATGGCACACCAGCTTCAAGTGGCAGGCCAGAAGTCACTGCTGCTGCTAGCCATGCAGAGCAGAGGCAGAATTGTTTCACTTGTCCTCAGAAAAAAAAGGAGTGACTGACTCACAGTAGGGAACCGGTGTAATATAAAGCACTGGTTTATAAAAGGTTTTCTGTCAGAGCCAGACTTCCTTCCTCTGAGTTTTGCTTCTTGCAAGCAGGAACAAGAGGTACAGCCATGCCACCTTCATGTTCTGCAGATTCAACCATACCCAACTCCTCACCTTCTACCCCCTCCACCCACTGGACTCAAAAACAGGTGTCCTGCAAGCACTACTCACATCCAAGAGATTGGCACAGTTTGCCCATAGTGGCTTTTCTGTCAATACTGACCCACAAATATTTTTGCACTGGGCGTAAGCTAAGAGGTGTATAGAGCAGGGATTTATCAACAAACAACTTGGCTTATGCTGGGCATCACACAATGCTTGTAAGTGAAAGTGAAGGCACCAATCAAATAACAAAAATACTGTTTTAATGTGTGTGCGTGTGTTATGCAAAAATACATTTCTTCACCAAAGATGCATTCTGAAGTAAAACACTAGAGTGTGACAGCCTGATTTCCATAACTAGCCCTGTTCAGCTGCTCAAATCAGCTAAATAGAGACATATTTTTAAAACTACAAACGTCCAGATTGTGAATCCCTCCTTCATGCTGGCAAGTAGTCATGCTAATGAGTAGTCTCCTTGACTCCAGGGGAAAAACTCTTGCCAGCAAAGGTTTCACAATCCCAGCCCTAAACATTTCTAAAATGATTAACCAATGTGAACTAACTTAAAACAAAACAGAAAAAAAAAAAAAAAAGAAGAGAGGAAATAAGGGAAGGTTGTTTTTTTTTTTAAGGGTTGCAGATTAAGGCTGAGAATTAACTGTGTTCATGGAATTAACAGAGCAAGGGATGAATGTATTTCCTGTAGTACACACATACACACACACACACGGGCTCCTCCCTCAGGACAGAAACATCCTAAACAAAAGAGAATGAGAACAAAAGAATTTGGCTGCCTCATATACCTGGAGGTGGGACTTGCTTCTCCATTAAGTTTCCATTCTGCATCTTCCGCAGGTCGAGGTCCAGTCAGGCCCCCATAGAGAGGAACATATGGAAAACAGTGGCAATGAGTTCTGCTGTACCTGCAGCTTTGCTGAACTGAGTCTCCTCCAATGCCCTATTTAGGAGCATCACTTTGCATGGCCAAGTGCTGCAAAATTGAGCTAAGAATAGTGAGAGTATAATCAGACAAGACTTTAAAACCAAACCTTTACAAAGCACCTAACCCAAGGAACTTCTGCTGAACAGAGGATTTCAGTCAGGGATATACAGCTCTGTCTGTACATATGCAGTATAAACACAACTATATGCTCACTGCTTGCTGCCCTCCTATTTTTATTGAGTTTTTATAAAAGCAAGCAACAATGCTGCACACTAGGCAGCCTGAAACAGGTGCAGCCAAAAATGAACAAAGGTGGATAGATATCGGGACATTTAGAATTTTCTTGCTGCTAATGTCTGATGTGACCCTTTTGCATGGCAATAAAAGTCAGTGAATAATCTCGTAGGCACCAAACATGCACTCTGCTTTTACATATCCCAACTTGTATTGAACTGCTTTACCTTAGCTGTGATGACTTCAGAAGGAAGGGAGTTAATAGCACTAAGGGCTCTTTTTTGGTTTGTTTTTTATCTGCACAGCTCTAGATCTCAGAGAAATATTACTAAGAAAACGATCTTTCCCAACCCCTGGAAACAAAATGCAGCCATTTGGAACCCAACATAAAAACAAGCATCAGCATGTCTGAAATTCTCTGCCGGCTATAATTAAAACTCAGGAGCAGCTACTACACAACTGTTTCTGTCTTTATGACATGAGACATTTAGAAATGGGCTGACAGAAAATTCAGCAAAGAAATTTCACCAGAAACCTTCTATCCCCTGGAAAAATTAGGCATTTTTATCAGGCAGCAAGCCATTACCATAATATTTATGATTCCCCTTGCCCAATTCCTGCTGGATCTCACAGAAGGAAAAAGCTTTAGGCTTACCTGTGCCTGGCATGGATCCCTAGTCTAACACATTGGTTGAATACACAGGCATGAACATGCTGTCATCAGCATGTCCTCCTCCTTCTTGTGGGCTTGAAATAATTCAATATGCCAAATTGGAAAATGCTCTAAATAAATCAGTAGCTCCATTTCCATCAGCGACTATTTCCAAAAGTAGGCAGCTACTTTAGGTAGGTTAGCTACCTAACCCCAAACTGATGGATGATAAGAGATCATCACCTTGAAGACATTGAGAACATTGACCTGTGTGCTCTTTTCCCCATCTTTCCACAGCTCCCTTATTTCTAGTTAGAAATCATATGATTGCCAATTTCACAATGTTAAGTAATTTCTGAAGGACTTTTTCAACTTCTTTGTTATACTTCATGGTCAACAGCACGCATGCTGAACATATGCTTTGATGATAGCCAGAGCAATAATTCACACAGAAACAGTTTTCTTTCAAACACTTCAGAATAGTAAGGAGTTGGGGGAGGGAAGTTATCAGCACTAATACAATTTATTAGACAAGCCCTATGTGGATGCTATGGCAGGTCTGCTATCAAAGGCAAAAACCTTCAGGCTTTTTACATCCCATAATCCCAATGAAAGCCTGCTTTTGCAGATACCCTGCAGTTCATGAATCACTGGCTGTAGCATTCAAAATCCCCTATTTAAGTAATTACTGTACAATAGACAAATCTGCACAGTGGCTGATGTTATATAAAATATTCCAAGGCAGTCTCAAAACCGCAACATATAAAAAAAAAATCTCAACTGGAAACAAGTGTCTTTCAGTAAGTATATTTTGTGAAATAAAGGATGCTGTGATTTAATCATATTAGGTCTGTCTTGAGGACTGGAAAAGGTCTGGCAATAGAGGATCTCAAGCCAGTCATGGAAACTAAATAGCTCCTATCTCTAGACATTCTTTTCTATTTGTTTTCACTTGGGCTTCAACACACCCTCAAGCTCCTGATTTTTACATAATTGGATGGTTCTATTATTGCCAACTTAGTTTTCAAACATCAAAGAACCCAGAATCATCTCAAATCTTATGCATTGCCTGAATAACGGGCCTGGCTTCCTGACTTCCATTTATTCAGCAGAATAAAAAGCCCAGTATTTTAAGGAGGATATCAAACCTAAACCCTGGTCTTGGCCATGCATTGCCTTGGTAATCGGACTGGCTTCCACATCTTCATCAGAATGAACTAAAAGCCTGGTATGTTAGAAAGACAACAAAATTCCACCAGAATCTTACCTCTGTACTTAGTTCTGATTTATCCCCACACCTGGAACGTTCAGCTTCTCCATTCAGCAACAAGGAAGATAGGCTTTCTTTCATGAGGAGCCCTTATTTGCCTAACTTAGGTTTCATCTATGGACAAATTACTTCACTAAGGCTTGTATCCTTCAGCTAGTCTGTAAATCAGACTTGGAGTGACAAGCGGGTGGCATTTTGCCAAGTCACTTCCAGAGCAGACCAGGAATGCTCAGTCATACCCATATAATCAGAAAACAAACAAAAAAGGATAAAGAAGGGCAGAACTGTGTTACAATTTACAGAGCATGATGAATATGTTCAATTTGGATTAATTATAAAATGTGTTCTATTCATCTACTTACAATTTAAGATCTGGCGAATGGCACAGCAGAAAAAAAATCTGAACTGGAAAATTAGCACTAGTTTAATTGCAAAACTACTGACTTTCCTCTTCCTTTCAAAGGGAGTACACAGTCCTTCTTCAGTGGAAGCAATGGCTTTAGAAATGTTGATCTGAATCAGACTTAGCATTTTCAGAAATCTCCTATACCTCCCACAATGTCCAAGGTTTATTACACACTTTATTTTCTTGTTCTTGGTGCAAGAAATCTGCAGGACAGTTGGAACTTGGTTAGCAGAAAGAAAAAATTATAGTGGTCTGCAAAACAGAAGGTCAATCAACGTTTTGGAAGTGCTTTATGGACTGGAAATCTTTCTCTGAAGTATTTCACTACAGCCCAATAAAACATTACATGCTGGTGGAATTTTGTCCTTTTAAAGTTGGCGATGCTTTCTTCACCAAAGAGTAAGTTTTGTTCAGGTTTAATTTGCTTTCAGTGCTCCTCCCAAAATCAATATAATCACTCCAGTGCAGTTTGACTGGTTCCTGAGATAGTGTAAATTAAGTGACCCACAGCAACCAAGGCACAGACACCAAATACACAGCAAAAATGTGGAGGGACAGCAATTAGCAGCAACAAAGCAAAATCTGGCAAAAAGGCTGTCTGTGTTAGGTTCGTGTGGAGCTCCGAGGCAGGCTGTTAAATGGGGCATAAGTTTTTGTTTGAAGGAAGGCAGAGCTATGATTCAGAAGACTTTTGTGGGTTAGGTCTGCCTTTTTGCTACAAGCATCAGTCACAAAAAGTGCAAGCAGTTTAAGACAGAGTAAAGAGTTTGGCAGAAATTTGGACTGCTCTGTATGTGGGATGTTGTGATTCCTCCAGCTGCAATTCCCTAGGATGCATTTCACCTAGCCAACACCTGACAGGAAATATTTAGGAGGTTATAAGTCTTCTTTAGAAGAAAATTACAGCAGAAAGAGGTCCAATATAACAACTAAAACATGAAAAAAAAGCTTTCTCACAGTTTGTGTTCTAGGTGCCTGGCTGAAATCCTGGCTTCATAAAAAGTCTTTTACTGTGCACTTCCAGGATGCCAGGTTGTCAACGTCTAGCTAGCTTTCATATATATTTGACCTATCATGTTGCCTAGCATCTTGGTCAAGGAATAGTAGATTGAATCTCAGTGTGAAGAAGGAACACAGTACACGCTGGGATGGTTTGCACAGCCCAGTGCACCTCAGGAGGCAGCCGTTTTGTACACAAAGCAGGTGTCCCCATCCTTGTCATTTATTGGATTTATTTGACAGAGGCAGGGAGGGAGAACTTTGAGAGCACTTTTTGACACAGTTGATGTGTTGATGCTGATCTTATTTTTTCTCTGAAGAGTTTTATCGACTCAATAGATTACCAAGATTTTAGATCCAGGGACCACATTACTACAGCATGACAACCGATTAGTCTGCTGTAACAGAGACACAGTTGTACCATAGCTGTTCCACAGTAACCAATGCATCCTTTTCATACACATATAGGTTACTTGGAGGGTTTAATTCAAAGAACAGAAAAAAATATCCAGACTTATTTTTCATAAGTATTATATAAGTAGGGTAATTGTGCCTGTCATACAGATGTTTTGCTGAAAAAACCTTAACTCACAAAGAATTTCAGACAGGTGGGAGAGAATGGGTGCAGCCTATTCACTCCAATCATTTCATGGCAGTTTAACAAACCCATTACTCTCTGCAGCAGTATCATCAGACAAGATAATCAGTGTCATCTTCTCATCTTCTCATCATTTAAGCCCAAGAAACAGAAACAAAAGTTTTAAAAGCAGACATTTTTTTTCCTGAGGCATGTACAATGCCTAATATCAGCCTTTTTCCTGTGTTCCTGGTCAAACTATCAATATGAATGAGCACTGGAGTGAGTGTCCGTCCTGGAAGGGTATATGAACTCATAGAACCATGACAGAAATTAAAACACAGCTTCCAGAAAAAACAGGCACTAATCTATGTTTTTTTTCTTGTACTTCCTGTTAGCCCACACCCTTCCAAAGTGCAGAGAATGAAAAGATCATCAGATGCAAGTAGCATAAAATGAAAGAAAAAAATGGTTCTGATAATCATTTAGAATATTCTATATAGCCACCAAACTCAAGCAGAGATCTTTGATCTATTGTGCTGTATTATATGACTTCAAGAAAATGAGATGGGAAGGTAAATATACAAAGTAGGATTTAGCAAGATGCTGGGTGAAGAGGGACAAAACCCCTTTTTATGGTTGTCAGGAAAAAGGAGGATGACATTCTTATGGAGTTAGAAGGAGGTCAATAAATCATCATCCTTATCTTGCAAACAGTGCCTGTGACTTCAAAAATTAGCTCATTTATTCTGCACAATTAAATTTATTGAAGTGTGACAGAAAAAGTTTAGCAGTCGCTGATGCAGAAAGGCAGCAACAACGGAGGCAGGCAACTGACTGAATGACACAATTAGTTGATTTTCATTTTATTTATCAATATAATTATTGAATTGTATTCATCTTATTCCACAGGTTTTTACCATTATTAGAGCCCAGGCCTCAAGGGAAAGAATTAGTTCAAATTTTCAGTCTAACTTAATGTGATTATCGAGCTGGTAATAAAAGAAAAGTTCTATAAAGTGCCACACAATCTTGTATTCAATGTCACACCACCATCCAGCTCTGAAATCCAGAAACCTTTCACGTAAAAGCAGTAAATTGAATGTGAATTGTGAATGTCCTACATTCCCCAGGTGGCAACCGAACCTGTGTTTGCAGGATTCCACCTTGATGTGACCTTAAAGGAGAAAAGATTCTATCTGAATTTTAAACTCAGGTATATATTTATTTCTTTAAAAATTCTCCAAACAAACAAAACCCCCAAATAAATGAAAACCAACCAACCAAAAAAATCCTCATGAAACCCCACTCATTGCATCATCTTTGACCCCACCCCTACAAAAAGGTTCAGTAAACTTATTTGTTAATGCTGTGAAAACAGTGCCATGCCAGAGGAACAGTGGATGAGTATGGTTCATATGCAAAATTACCAAACTGGCCATTTTGATACAAACTGAAAAAATATCCTTCCAAAACTTCTGACAAGTTTTTTTTTTTTTTTTTTTTTTTTAGCGAATTAAA
>VYXF01008396.1:457336-542731 GCA_013397295.1 Polioptila caerulea
AAAAAACCCCCCCCGCGGTGGCAGGCAAAAAAAAAAAAAAAAAAAAAAACAAAAAACCACCAAAACCCTGTGCATGTGTAGTGATACAGATATCTGTCTCCTTCTGCCATTTCTAACAGCATGCAGAGCTAGAGTTCATAGCAGGATCTGGCACTGAGGAACCAACATGTGCATCTGAATGTGGCCCTGCAGAGACAGATACATTTGTTTGCATGCTTATATTGCATCGGGGTGGAATATGCAGCTCATTTCTTCTCTTTTGGCTAAGCTGAGGAAGGCTCAAGTCATGAAGCCCTGGCAGCATACCACCCACCAGGGCATTCCCAACATAAGCCTCAAAATCCTCTGAGTAGCCAAGCTGCAGGTATATACCTGAGATTTTCCACAGCCCAACTCACCATATTACAGGATCACAGCTGTGATAACTTGATCTTCACTACACTCTGGAGAGAAATCTAAGTCAAAAGCTTTCCAGAGCCATAAGGTCTCACTTTTCTGTTCATGAGAGAGACCATTTTTATTTGGCCATGGTATGTTGCATTTATCTGAAGATTATGTTCAGCTGTTGCCTTTCCAAACCTTTTGATACAGTGCCTGTAGATGTTCACTAGCCTGTCAAGGATAAAATGAATACAGGGGAATCTTGGAAAGACATCAAGCAGAGAGGAACCTAGATCACAATAACATGATATCAAGTGTAGATAACAATCCAAACTTATCTAGGGCCTGGGGTTTAGTTGGCCCCTTTCTGTCCACAACATCAATGCTTACAAAAAACCCTCTAAAATTTTACACGTGCAACTTCTGTGACACTGGCCATTAAGGAACTCATGCTGGTTTTGGTAAGTGCTGGGAAAACCAGCCTTTTTGGCATGGAGCTATTACTTTTGCCTCTGGGAAGCAAAGAAAGTAAAAATAGATCAGTAACTACAGCTCCAGAGACAGATTTACATGGCCCATGTAAATAAAAAAATTGGCCAGGTTTCTTTTATTTCCAATTGTTTCATCTTTATAATATCTTTTCAGCTTTACATTAAAGATGGTTCTTGTCACAGAAATCAGCCTCAAATCCAAGGCTAGATGTGGAATATCCTTTACCCAGACCAACCATTTTTAACCCCAGGTCTGTCCTTTATAGGGCTTAAGCTCTGATTCAGAACCAGAGCTAATTTCCAAGCTGCCCTCTTTTAACAAAACTTTAATCCTTTTCTTAATTTTCTGTCCATAAAGCATTTCTCAGTTTCAGTATAGCCTGGCTTCCCACATGTGCCACCTCTAGAGAACCTATACTAAGTTGGTATACACTGTTCAGGAAACAAAGGCAAATATTAGTTGGCTAGTGTGACATAACCTTGTAAGCCTCTTGCAAGCCCACCTCCTTGCCCTTCTCCCTCCAAGGCCAGAACCTTGTTGCTACAGTTTTTGATACTCGAGACATCAGAATGATGAGGGGAACACGCAACAGCACAACTGGGTGTGCAATTTGTAACACGGTGAGTGCTACAGGGGAGTCTGCCGGCACCTCTGTCCCTACCTTGACAAATATTGCTGCCTGGTTATTGAAACAGATCTCCCTCTATTCACATGATGAGCAGACCCAGACCACTCACTCAAAATCTCTATGCCCTAGGATCCCCTTCCTTCCTGTTTTAACAAAGACAATTTCAAAATCTGGTAGCTTGAAAACTCCCAGCGTTCAGCACAAATTGCTTTAAATCCCAGTGGAAAACAGATTCTTCTGTTTCAATAACATAGGGTTTGCTCAGAGAGCTGGCAATTCAGAGGAGACTGAACCACAGTTCCTGCCAAGCCTTGGCTGCACACCACAGCAGCCGGGGCAATGAGTATTTATTTTTTCCCACAGTGGTGGAATTGAGACATCACTCATGTAAATATGTTTTCCCTTGTCTTAAATGAAGGCTGCTAAAGGGTGTCTCCCACACTTCAAGAAGCTGAGTGCACATCTTTGTCAAGTCACCTGCTCTGGAGAACTTAGATCAGGTCATGTACCTCCAACAATGTCTTAGATTGGATACCCCTGCTTGGCCTTTAAAACACAAAACATTCTCCTAAGGTGATGGAAAGGAGAAACTCAGTAAAACATTTGATGGGAGAACACTTATTCTCCTTCAATTTGCACCTGGCATCCTCCTCACTAGTTTCAGTCGTCCTCACACATAAGCCCACACTTACAATCATCCATTGCTGTCTCAAAGACCTCCACAGCCTGCTAGGGGCTTATGCTAAATACTGACCTAACCTCAGTCCCATCCAACCAGCAATAGCTTTAACACTTTGCTGACTAGCAAACTGCAGGAAAAGTGGGATTATTCTTTGTCACCCTCAACCCAGTATGCATCATCCTTCTTAATCAATCAAATCCAATACCATACAATGTCTCAGGTCTTCCTTACAGGCAGTGGTTGCTGTTGCAGCCCTACAGGAACAAAATGTATTTCCTTTCTTCTCAGGGAAAGACACCAGCACCATGAAGAGTCTGCCTTCCCAAAATACTCAGGAGTCAGCACAGTAATCAGCAAGAACCAGAAGTTTTCTACAGAGCCCCAGATCCAGGACTGCCACTAGGATTTACCCGTGTCCAACACAGGCAGATGTGGCAAAAAAAATCCAGCTCCTGCCAAACTGCAGTTGCAGTTGCAACTGCATCTGAAGCTGGCCAGCTCTCTGAGGTGGTCTTCTCACACCTTTTCCTTCATGTGAGCAGCCCAAGCACGCCAAAGGGATAAGGATCTGCCCAGATGTGAGTTCAAGCAGCTGCAAACAAAGAGAACACAAAACCTGGAACAGAAAAAACCCAATAGTCTTCAGCACTCCTTCCCAACCTCATCTTCCCAGCTGTTACGTATTCACATGCTAAGGAGCTCCCAAACCTTCCCTAAGTCCTACAGTTTTCAATGTTCAGCTCCAAGTCCTGAACCATTTCTGCTGGCTCCCAGGAGATACTCCGTGAGGACCAAGTGGGGATGTCATGGCCCAGTGCCATGACTGGGAGTTTCCCAAGAGCTCTGCTCCAGTTTTGGGAGCCCTGTGTAAAAGCTCTCCTCTCCTCCCAAAAGCTTTCTGAGAAGGGGTAGTTTTCCCCTCTCTTCAGAACTGAAACAGGTGGAATAAAACACCTTGCTGTTCACCCACAGCTTTCCTAACAAAACAGAACATGCATTTCCAGGAAAACAAAATAGCTACCTCACTTTACAGCAAATTACACAGCTTTATCTGGCATATTTTTTCTACTCTAAAACCATCCCAAGAGTGAAAGCAGTAAGTGAGCACCATCAGGGGGCTGGGAACAAGTACCAGAACAAGCTCCACCATAAAGCGCTTGTATAGCCACAGATACACATGCAATGAAGAGGACATAGAAAAGCTCATGAGGGAATCAACTATTTTCTCATCAGACAAGGACTTGAGTGTTGTCCCATCAATAAGGGTAGGGGCCACACATTGAGCAGTAAGGAGAAAACTAAATATTGAGTTGCTGTTCAGTAATTGAGCACAGTCCCTGCTGTGTATGAAATAAGGCAGAGATGAAAGGGAAGAAAACAGCAGAAGCACATGTAATTAAATACTATGACAGAAAAACATTCCCACAGGGACTAACAGAAGATACCAAGAGTAGCTGGAGTTCTGGCACTTGCTGACTTGAAATTGTCAAGCATGTGCATGTATGAGTGTGTCTGTATGTGTGTACTCCAGCTGTGCACATAGGATTGCTCCATGCACAGGTCATCTACATAAAATCAGTAGCCCCGTCCCTTGAGAGAATGCTAGAGGGGTGGGAACTGAGGCTAGAAGGACAAGTGTCAGAGGTCCATCAAAAAAAGCCGTGCAGAACAACAGAGTGGCTCCTTATACTATTCATGTATATATATAATTCCCACTGCAGAGAAATTTGTGTGAATAGTGGAACAATTACAGTCAAGTTGCAGGATATGTACTAGAAAACAACAGCCTTGCCTTTGCAACTCTGAGGGCATCCTTTAATTGATTTCTTTTTTTGATGTGCATGTATTCAGCTTCAGCATGAGCAATGGCTGGAGTAGGAGAAATTCGTGATACCTCTCTTCTAGTAGAGGAAGTAGGAAGCTAGGCACATACCCATCATTTAGACCTCTCCAGAATCCTGTTTGCCTGCAGATCATTGATAAAAATGATATTTTCTGATCGTAGATCATATTGTTCCAATTCTGTGACAGTCTAGAGAGTAAGGCAAGGCTTGGGTGGAGCTGGAAAAAATGACAGCAGGCGGCAGATGGGAAGTGGAGATAGCCCAAGGAGGAGAGGCAGTGGAAAACTATCCTAGTAGGTAGCAGCTGGGATGAGAGTGGAAGTGGTCAGTTTAAGGGGAGAAGAAAAGACAGAGCTGTAATGTTTTTCACTCTGGTCACCTAAACGCAAATCACGAAAAGGAGCACGGAAAAGGAAAATCAGAAGGCAGCCTTTAACTCCTCTGGTTTCTGGCAACCTGGGAAACCTTGTTCTGATCATTAAAAAAATGACCAGTATAGCAAGAGAGGAGGGTGCCAGCCACCTCTCTTCCAAAACTGACCAAAGCTGCCAAAAATTTTCCCACTGGTTTGGGCCTAAGGGTGCCAGTAAGCCGATTGCTAATCTCTAACACATGCCTTGTCTCAGCAGTCGCAGCGGGGTGAGGCACAAGGGTTTTAATTTCTGCTTTACATCCTTCCCGCTAACGCCCAGCATGCCTCTCCCTTCACCACATGGCTTTGCGACCTCTGATTCTACTATTTTCCACCTTCTTTTTCCAAAAGTCAGCCTCAGGGCCAGGGAAGGTGGTGAAGCACTGTGCGGGAGCAAAACCCAAACACGGCTACTTAAAGCAAATATTATTTTTCAACTGAAAGNAATGGTAAAACATACAAATCCTGGAGGCCTCAAGCACTTTCCTGCTGTGCTATTGACTTAATTTATTTCTTTAATTTGTTAAAACCTCACCAAAAAAAATGTTATTCTTTGGAGACTGCTAGCCCAAGTTTTGCATATATTATTTGCTGCAAAAGATTGATGAGGTAGCAGAGGCATTTTTTAATGGATTCCCTTGGTTTTCTCTCACTCTCCATCACTTTTTCATTTTTTTTCAACTCACACGGCAGTGCAGGTTCACGAGTCTGCTAAGAGCTCTCCACAGACAGGATACAGGGTATGGGAAGAAAGTAATGAAATTAAAAAGGCTCTTTCACAACTCTTGCTCTTACCCTTCTCTTTCCCTGCTCGGAGACACTGAGCTAGGCAGAGCCCTGCACCAGCCTCTGGCGGATCCAACGCCTCCACAGCCCCGTCCTGTGCGAGGCTCCGAGGGAGTGGACGGAGCTGAACACCCTGGGTTTACAGGAAGGCTGCGCCGGTGACAGAAGCTAATCCCACGCATAGCTCAGAGGTGCCGTCAGCGAGCCCCGCGATGCACAGAGGCCCTTGTCTTGGCTCGCTGAGGAATCTGCTGACACTCCCAGCGACTCTTGGGGAGCGCTTTGGATCCTGGCCCCAGAAACCTTCCCATCGACCTGCTCCTCTTACGGGAACTGAGCAATGCCTGAAGAGTGGCAGCAGCACAGACTTTCGTGGTGGTGGCTAAGAGTCAGATCTGTTTCTCTTCTCCCAGAATAACCAGGCTATTTGTCAAGAAGACACACTATGCTTAGAGGTGTCTAAATACTTTCTCTTCTCTCAGCCCACGCTCAGCCTCTATTCCACAGAGCACAGATTTTGCCTGACAGGAGAGGAAATGGAGAGAGAGAAGAGGAAAACAAAAAGTGAGGGAGCACAGGGAGAGTGGGTTAAGATACTGGGGTCAGGGCAGAGAGAGGTTATATATATAACAGGTTCTTTATGATAGCTTTAGAGACAGGCTAGGTCTGTCATGGGGCAAGGCTATGTAAAAGGGAAAAGAAGTTGCAACACCCTGCTACAGAAGTGAGGAGAGGAAAGGTGAAAGTCTTTTGAAAAGTAGCCAACAGAGTTCTCCTCTCTTTCTTCATATGCAAAGCTGATTTTTAAGCTGAATGGATCAGAAAGAAAAGGCAAGCAGCCACTGTTCTAGCTTGCCTCCCTTCCTTTTGAGAAGTCTGCCTGTTGCTTTAGGACTGGAGACTCCTATATGCTGAAGAACTGAAGACAAATGCCCTTCAGCATGACTGCATCCAAGTCACTCAGCACACTCAAACCACTTAGAACCGTTTGGAACTCTGTCCAACTTGACCCATCAGAGAGAACGCAAAACAGGAACTGAGCTGGATATACTAACCAGAGTATGATTTCATTTAGGGGGATCAGCTAGTGGTCCAAAGGCCATGTACAGTCTATGGGGCAAATCCATGGAGCTCAGTATCTTTTTTTGCCATGGCCTTAACACTAACACTATCAGGACCATTTCCAAACATTTCTGAGTGTGCCACTGGTGCAGCACTGAGCCTGAAAATCTGCATTGTGCCTGAATCAGAGTGTGTCAGACACGATCAGCCAGATTTCTACGGGCGCTGTACTGCAAACTCAACTGCCCTGCTTCAGGTGCTGGTGCCACACAGGCACAAATGTTCTGAGAGAAATCCAGCTCCTGTAGTGTGCTATTCAGGCAAACACCACCAGCACATTTTTCTCATCCTGTCTTCTTTTTCCACACGGAAAGAATAAGGCAGAGCAACAGTGCAAGAAGAAGGAAATGACACGGAAGTACCTGGAACAGCCAACTCAAAGACAACGACACTCAATAAATAACCCTGAATACTGAAAAATGGTGCTGCCATTCTTTGTCACACCAGAAAGGTCATAAACCACAAAAGAGGCATGCTAATTATTTGAGCACCTCCCCAGAAGAATTTTTATAGCATCATGTTTCATAACTTCTTTTGCTATCTAGAGGGTCCAATTTCCTAATCTGTGTCTGCCTCTACTTCCCCAGTTCAGTCTCCACAGCTGCAGGTGCATTCAAGTCACTGGCCACCCATCCCCAGAGGTACCTAGGGCTCTCCAGTGCACATAAAACACAGCTTCATGCAAAATGTTTAATGCTGGATCCAAAGCAAGGACTGCTGAGGGAGGCAAACCGAAACAGTAGCTCAGTTATGATTCAAACTGAGGAATAAGATCAGCTGAGAGGAAGTGTCCTTTGTGTATTTATCAAGTTTTGGAGGCAAGGATTCTGCCCACATTGAACTCAGTCCTATCGGATAAGCTAGCTTAGAGTTACTTTGGGCATTTCTAGATGAGATGCAAGCACACCCTACACCCTCTTAGGTAACTCTGAAAAATGTATAAAAATTTAGTTCAACCAGCAGAATTTTAAGTGTGCAGATGTAGCCCTAACACCTTTGAATATCACTGACTGGATTGCTCAATATATCATGTTGATCAAAAACTTGACAGGATTCCCCTTTTGGATTTTCTTTGATTTGGGTTTTTTGGGGGGGGTGGGGGATCTTTTTTGGTTTTGTTTTTATTTTTTAACCACATGACAATGGTAAACAATACCACACAGATATGGTAAAGGTACTTAAATAATCCCATATATAGCAAAGATTCTTGCATACATTCATTTAAAGTAGGCCTGAGGCAAGACAAATATACAAACAATTAGAGATCTGTAGGCATGCCAAGAAATATTCATGCAGCATATAGGCCCAAGAGAAAATATAGTGAAGATTAAGGATATTATTAACACATATCTGGAGATAATAGTATTTGATGAATCTCTCTATGAGTATCACTGTGATCCTGGCAATCCCCATAATAAGGAATGGACTGACATTTTTCACATTTACCTACTACAGTCCAATCTACAGTTCTGCAGCATCTGCAATTGAAACAGCTGCTAAACCATCTTCCTTTGTTTTGTTACACAGCAATTAGATCCATCTCCTTCACTTGGTTCATGACCAATGTTTCTGCTTCACTCACATCCCAAGACAACTTCTGTTGCCCTTTTCTTTATTTTTTTTCCACAAAAAGGCTTTTTTTTCTCCTCCTAAAACTCGTAAGCTTTTTGTTCCCATTACAATCTTTGGCACGCAAAGCAGCTGGTATCAGAAAGGGAAAATGCTTCCATATTCTTTGAATTACTATAAACTGCTGTATGGTTTTGTTCATCTTAAGTACCCAGTCTTTTGATATCTCAGCCAGTCCGTTCCATACTCACAAGTTAATAAGACTAGAAGCAGGGAGAGACATGAGAAAGGCCACCCAATTAAAGTGAGAAAATGAAGATCAAAACAGGCTACTGTGCTGTCATATGGTCAGGTACTGAACTGTGCCTGGTGCAGTCACTGATAGCAGGCTAGATAATGCTTCACGTGTCACTTTGCTGTGACCTTCACCAGTCACCTGGCTTGAGCCTTATGAGAGCTGACTAACTTTTAAGTTAAAAAGGCTTAGATTAAAATTATTAGTAACCCTGGGAATCCTCAAATAGCTTCACTGAAACAAGAGGAATGACTTTGAAATTACAAGCCCTGTGGAAAGGACTCTACATAATTTGATAATGGACACAGATCGTCTTCTTCTCCATTAAACCAGCAGCAACTGAACACTGAAAGTCCATGCCTACTAGAGGGGCAGAGCACTAACCCATGTGGCATGTAAGCATGGTTACCCAGTGTCTAGGTCAAGCCTTGGATCTGATCAGGTACAAACTGCTCCCTGCAGCATGTACTGTTCTCCTGATGCATCCAGAAACCACAGCATAAACATTGCTCTAGGCATCAATGCTATGGAGTAAGAGTTCCCAAACTCAAAGTTCCTGCTCCTGAATGCACTGAGAAGGAAGTGAGGGGCAGGAAACTCACTGCTAAGCAGAGATATAAGCCTTCATTAAAACACCATGATGAATATAATCTACATTTCAGAGAACTCTCACACCTGGAAATTGATAGGAAAAGTAGAAGATATCTAATTTTCAAAATAATAATAAAAAATACTTCAATGGATTCTCCCTTTGGAGTATTTAAATAAGGGTTACCTCTTCCTGCAAATGGAGGGAGCTGAGAAGGGTTCACCACACTTTTTACCAAATAATGCTCTTACTAGAAACTGAATGCATACCACAGGAATTATTTTCTGGTGTGTTCTACTGCTTTTGACCAAAATTCTTGTGAGTTCAGCTGCCATCAGAGTATTCAGTGAAAAAGAAGAGGGAGTCTAAAAGACTAAAAGTCTGTCAGTGCTACTGGACATCCCAGCTTGCAAAGAAGGTTGACCAGTTTACCTCCTGGTGAACTTGGTATTTTACACAATGACCTGTAAAGAGTCCACCTTGAATAAAATAACTAGGAAAACCCAAATAACTGGAAGGAGAGTACAGGTATGATTTTGTTACCTAAGACATCAAATAGTTTCACAACTGGTCTCACAAAAACAAAGGAAAAAAAAACATTAAAATGCTGAATTTGGCTTCCACAGTGCAAAGAACAGCTGGAGCATTTCTGCATGACTTAGTTTAGTGCAGCAGGATTGGAATTTTTAAGTTCCTAAGGAAAAAAAAAAAAGCAGCACAGTTGCTTTTCACTTTCTTCTATCTGTACCAGTTACCACCTGGATCCAAGTATTTGCCACTTAGGATCCAACTATTCAAAAATCCACATAATTAATTGGATCAAAGCAAAGGTCTGTGAAATATCTATACTCAAGGAGTGACCTTTGGATGCAAGAAGACCGTTCTTTGACTCCCCAAATCCTACAGCTCAAACCTGCTGCTTGAAAAACTGTTTTTCAGCTCCAATTCCCAAGTCTGGCAGTGAAGTGCAGGTGAGATATAAACAAACACAAGAGAAAGGGAGAGATTTCTTAGGCATTATTGTAGGATCTGCAGATTTCATTATTTTGCCTGTTCTAGGGAAATTCAGACCCCTTTTCCATTTCTTTTCTGATACATTCCTGAAACGTACACAACACAGCAAGCAGTGCATTAGGCAGCACAGTTTTGTGCCACCAGAGTCTCAAGGGTGGGCACAGATCTCATCCCAGCAAGGAACCCATATGGTCAGAAGGCAACAGCTGGGCAGTGACTTGGGAGCTGTGTACCACCTCAGCTGGAGGTCTCTGTGGGGTCAGAAGAGCAAGAAAACCAGAGATCTACTTGCCCCAGATTTGTCCCCAAATTCCACGTTTCTTCCTATGGGGTCCTCTGACACACCCAGACGTGGTATGGGCACAATGCATGTTCCTGGATGCCATTCTCTCAGACATAAAATCATACTGCTGCTCATGCCAGGCCCTGGCATTTGTTCTTAATCTTACAGGGCTGTCTCACTTAATGGCGCCAAACCTGGCTTCCTGAAGGCAGCAGGGGACAGCTGCTGAAACACCATCCATCCAGACAAAGTCAACATGACCTGTGGACGTGGTCCAGATCTGCCAGGAAGGGCCCAACAGTGAGGATGGCTGAGGAAATATTATTACAGCCTGGAGCCTTTCTCATGCGGAATTCTATTTTGGTGCACCATTTTTTTGTTGCTTGAGCAGACATTTTGGAAACTCCAGATGAAATAATACTGGGTTCTAGGTCACAATGTTTTTATTGATAAAGGTTTCACCATCCTGACGTGAATGTGAACGCTTGTGAATGCTGCATGATTGTACGGGGAATAATCACTCGCCATAGCCCACAACATATAATATGCCCACCAAAAAGCACAGTAAATTAAATAATAGTGTTTCCTGCCAGTCCAAACAAACGTTTTTCCCTTCCTAGCAGAGCAAAGGAGTACTAACCCACAGAACTGCAGTGTTTCAGAACTTCATGTAACTGTAGCAAGAAAAAAGTCGCACTGCTATGAAGTGACACAGAAACATCCATAACACATTTTTGTCATCAACACAGCAGCTGTGGTTATACACAAGGAAATGTTTATTTGATCCATTTGCTAACATATAAATCAACTTGTTTTAAAATTATTTCATAGTATGTGTTCTCAAGCAATGACCCAATTTGAGGTGAACTATTTGAAGTGATCATGACATGTTTTGAGGCAAGATAGCCATCTGAGTAGCAACTATATCTTCTTTGTCCGCATACTGCAGAGTTTGCACCAGGAAGAGACCTGAAATGAAAATAAATTAACCCGTTTTATTTGAGCCATGTAAATTATTTTCACTTGAAAAAAAAAAAAATGAAACTGTGATTTAGTCAATGGGAAATCCTCAAGGACTTGCATAAAGTTGTCATGTGTATCCACTTGCCCTAACCTTTGGCCTTTTGTCTAAGTACAAGAGGCATAACAGTTAAATATATGATGTCTTCTCTCTGGGAAACTCAGAGAGTTAATAAGCAATTTCAAACTAATATAATTTTGATGCATGGAAAAAAAACAACTTGGCTTTCCTCAGACAGTACAGCTGGGTAAGTACAGAATTTCCCGTCACTGTTTAAGGCTGGGTGGGGTGGGAAAAAGAAGGAGGATAAAGAGAAACAAATGAAGTTGCTAAAGAAGGGGGGGAAAAAAGTGCAGAAATCCTGCCAGAAGCTCAGGAAATCTTTTCTTCCTTGTTTAGCTTATGGAGATCAAAAAAATCCAAATTAAACATGAATCCCCTTGCAAAATGCTGATGACTTTGCTCAAACTAGGGAAGCTAAGGTGCTGAGAAGCCATGAAGCTCAGCTGTAGTCCTTCAGATAGATAATTCATATAAGCAAGTAGCTTAAGTGATAGGTCTCGTGTCTGCAGGATCAGCACAACAGTTCAAATCCTTGAGGAACTGACTCCTGGATATGCCTACTGCCCAAACAAGTTCTGTCCAAGTCTTCCAGGCACCTTCAAGCAGAAAACAGTAACGGCAGAGGAGAGCATACGACCCCAGCAAAGCCACTGCCATGTTTCAGGGAGATCTCAGCCTGCAACAGAGGAACGCGCAGGGAATAGCAAGCATCTTTTCCAACCTGTTGCACAGCAGAGTGAGATGCCATTAGCCATCATGTAAATGATTGACTCATTTTTCCCAGTGCCAGTGGATGGGACTGTGCTCACAGCTATTCCTGGCCTTCAGGCGGGAGGACAGAGTTTCAGTCTCAAGAAAGAGCCTTCTTGTTGCCTATTAAGTTGGTCTTGTTTCAGCCTATAGCCATACTCTCAAATCAAATCTACAATTTCATTGCATCAAATCATTTATTTTTCACCTAAGCACATCAAAAACAAACCCTGAGAAGTCTACATATCACACCACATGTCCCCACTTTAAAAAAGGCAAGCAGTGCACAAACTAATTAATGAACAGGGGGTGCATGGTGAAAGTCAAACCCACCTTATGAATCTCATTCATTAAATAATCAGTCTTCTCTCCTCTCACTTTCCCCATCACTTCCCTGAGTGACAAGATTTCTCTCTCTAGGGTTTTTAAAAGACAAAAGTATCCTCTAATATGTGCAGGATTAAGTTCAGGACCATGCCTACACAAAATATCTGTTTATAAGTATTTGATCTACATATTGATCTTACCAATGCTATGACTTCCCTGACTGGTTTCCTGTGGCCAAACAAGAGTAAATAAATTTTTAAGAGAAATCTGAAGCTAGGAAATACAACTTTCAGATGTGTGGAAGCCAGTACCTCCCTCTCACCCCCAAGTTTTGCAGACAGATCTGTCAGAACCGGCTTGCAGGAGGTGACTCTGAAAGCAAGAATGCTTTTTAAAGCAGCACACAGGTACAGGGATGATTTTCATGCCAAGAAAATAATGTCAAGTCCATTAAAGAAAACTGCTTTTTGCAGTAATTCAGGGACCTGTGAAGTCAAGAGAGACCATTGGAATCTCACCCCATGCAAAACACAGCCCAGGGGATTTAATCCATTTATTTCTGCAGCTGTCTTGCACATCCACATCATTAAGCTCCTAAATTTTGACTAACCTCAAACCTGTATTCCAGAATTAAAATTAACTCAAAAGTCACTGTCTTCAGGACCATGTCAACACTGCCTTGTCTAACACAGACCTGAGGGCAGGTCACTAAATATGACTTTGTAACTATTGTTAAGAACCTGCTCCTCAACCTCCTCCATAACTCACGGAGCCTCCCTGTCACGCAGTAGGAACTTTTCCAGGAAAGAACTTGGCCCACCCACCTGTCAGGGAACATTTCCTCATGTTCGACAGGACAGGCATTGGCAGATTCAAGTCAGCGTGGGTGTATCTCAAGAAATGTCCTATCCAGAACCCAGCCCATCCATAGTGCAAGGAGTGTTCAGTTTGGATGCAAGAGGAATTGGAGAATGACCTCAAACTTAGAAATGTGCCCAAAAAGCAGCCCAATCATAGCTTACATGCCAGAAAACCCATGACCACTCCTTTGATTATGCCCCCTTCATCTGAAGTACTCTCATCAAAAAGCAAATGTATCAAATCCCTCCCCACATAGAGCATAATTCTGCAGGTTCAAGAAGGAATTTGTGCTATGCTGTTTGGGAGGAAGGGGGGAAATTATGCAGTGCAGCACTATTAAAATCAGCCATATAAACTGGTTGCTCATCTAATCCATCGCACTATTTGGCTCACTTGCTCTTTTGAGTTTCTGCCTTGTACTCCACTCTGCAGCTGCCTTGCACCTCCCACTCCTTCTTCTTTACTGTCTTTGTGTAAATCAAAAATCCATCAAACCTCACTTCTTTAGTAATAAATCAGCTCCTCGGATTACTCAACTATAAAACCATGACTTTGTGGCTGCAAAGGCAGATTATGTTTGAGCACCTGGATGACAGCAAGCAAAAAGAAAAAGAAGTATTTTAATAATACTTAAGGCTCAGAGAGGGCCTTTTCTTCTTGGCACACCTGAACTTGCCAGAAGGGTTGTACTCTACTAAAAAATAATTCTCATTTCTTGTTTGCCAGTAACACCTCCCCCACCCCAAAAAAACCAAAACCAAAAAAGCCAAAAAACCCCAACCAAACAACAACAACAAAAAAGCAGCGTTCTTATCCTTTTCTGTGCTATTTTCTCTGTTTATATGCTGCATTCATTACTTTCTTTCCTGAATACAAGCAAGTACAAATGTCAGAGTCAGACTAGAAATACTGAGGCACACACAATGCATTCTTGGTCTCTTCATCAGACCATATCACCAATTAAAAAAGAAAGAAGAAAAAAGAGGAGCACTCAGCCTCCATCTACCTGCTTCCAAGTTAAGACAAGGAAATATTTCAAACTTTCCACAAAGCCTCATATTAGCTCCCATCAAAGCCAGAAGAATCCATCCTATCGTTTCCCTTGCTAGTGCTGCATCGCTGCATTGCTACAGAGCTTCTGAATTTGTTCAGAGCTTGTTGATGTTGTTGTTGTTATTATTGTAAAAGCTGAGTGTTACACAAGACAGAGAGCTTGACAGCTTTCCCACAATCCTCAGCATGTGGGAATAGCGAGTAACAAAGTGTTAACACCTGCCAACTGGTGGTTAGGTGTACATGTCTCTGTTAACAACAAACACTGCTGCTAGCAGTCATCAGAGCAAAGCAGCAAATCTGTTCCCTTCTCCAGCTTGGAAAACACCAAACAATAACAAAAAAAAGGCACCTAATTGCTTGATTAAGATGTATCAGTGTTGGAAACTGCTGATCTAGAACATTGAATCTCTGACATTTAATTCACTCTTGATTAAACAGAAATGTTTAAAACCAGTTATTGTGCAGGCAGAAGCTCAGAGCACCGCGTACCACCCAGGGAATTGTGGCAGTGAAAGTTTCTACAAAGGAACAGAATCAGAACCACCTCCCCTCTCTTGTTTCATAAAAGCATCAGATGCTGACACTCTCTGGCTCTTAGGAAAAAGGGATGGGAGACCAGTAATGAAGGACTAGGAGTCAGGTAACTCCTTGGAATTTCCAGGGGAACCTTGTGGAAAAGTCCAGCTCCTGCTCTGAAAAATGTTACTAGACACGGAAGTCGGGACCGTTTCTTTATGGTTGACAGGGATTAGTTGTGTACTTTTTAAAATCATGTTTTCATTTGGTGATTTCCTAGGCAGTTTTATGAGCCAGGTGGCACTGATTTATCATTACCGATTTGCATGTGACTAATATCCTAGACCTGAGGCTAAAAGCCTGATTGCTCTAGATTTGCCCTCAGTAGCCAGCTTGCTGGTTTTGTTGCTCTTTCCCCATGACAAAAGGTAAGGGGGAAGTGAGTAAATTCACTCATCTCAAGTAAACTAGAGATTGCTAAGCCAAAAGGAAAGAAACTTTGTTAATGTAACAGCACTCATAAAAGTTCACTGCTGTCCAAATCTCCCTAACTGTGCACACAGAAACTCTGGCTCAGCTGGGGAGAGACATTAATCCTGATTTCCATCAGACTGTATTTCTTCAGTAATTGCTTTCAGGAAAAGAAATTATCCCATTCTTTAGCAGTGGGGCAGAGGAGGTGGGAGGTGGAATTTCACATTTATGTCTTTCCCCTAAACATAATATCTGAAATAATTCAGACAACTATGATTGTATCTGATTAATCAGATGATGGCCAGGACAACAGATAATTTTAACCTACATCAGTTCCTGAATCTAAGTCACATGGGAGGAGGAGGGTGAGTGGAAGGCATGAGTAACTTCTTTTGATAGTTCTACCAATTATTGCCAGCATTAATATTGCGTGAAACAAAGACTTCCAGTAGTCAGCAACTTGAAACAGAGGACACATATTCTCCTGATTTCATGAAACATCAAGTATTTGAAAACCCTACAAGTAGCAGACAGTTAATACATTTTCTTACAAAGGCTGGCAGAACACTGTTCTGACTCTAGGTAACATCATTTACCAAATTGCTATGGTGAAGGCTCAAACAACCCTCTATATAAAGCTCACTGCAGAAAGTTCTATGGATAAAAATGGACCATTTTTCAGTTGACCAAAAGTGGCTTTCTACACTAGGAATGGAGGAATAAGGTAATCTCCTTGTCTGCCAACATGAATATTGACCAATTTACTGAGATAGATGTTTCCAAATAGCAGTTGGAAAGCTTTTTTGGTATAGGAGGTTTGGGATCACCTGCACCAGAATAGTATTAGAGGAAAATTTCTAAGCTTTGTGTGAATATTCAAGCCCCTTAGCAGATGAATTTAGAAACTCAATCACATGGTTTTCATGACTCAGTCATTTGTTAGTCATCCTCTGCCCATTATATCTCAGGAAAGTTACAGATACCCATAATTAGAAAGGCAATCCCCCTCCTTCTGTCTCTTTTCTGCCTGTTCTCTAGATATCATGTCCTCTCACTCCCTGACTTGCCAGAGGTCCTGTGTTATTTATTCCCATTCCCCTCCCATCTAGATTTATTTCCTTACAGCCTCACCCATTTTATGCTCTCCCCACGGTCTCTAGATCAGAACATTTCAAATCAACAGCTGCCCTTGCAGGCCTCTTCAATCCTCCCTTTTCTGGACCCAGCAGCTCTGCCTGGGTCCTCGTCTCTCTCTCATGCAGGTTTTTATCAACAGTTGCCTTCTGTGCTCCCGCGGACCTTATTTATTTCAGTGCCACTCTTGCACACTCCAGGAGCATAATGCAAAAGAACTGGGTTGCTTCTGTGCAAACTTCTCCTGGGCTAGTTTCTTTAATTTGTCTGAGTTGTTGACCTGTGGAGCTGGCACTTCTGTTCTTTCTCCAAGTACCGTTGCTACCTGACACGTTATTTCTGCTCTTGGATGCTACTCTCTCCATGCGTCATTCCACCAGTTCTCTCTCCTTTCCTACATCAAAAAGCTTTCTTGGGTTTCCCTTGCAATCCACTATCCTTTCTTCTTGCCGTTCAATCAACTCCCACCATTCCTCTGCCAGGGATGACTGCATTGATCAGAAGCAAGTCAAGTCAAGTTTTCCCAGTACTCCATGAAAAGTTTTTTTGTATTTTCTATTTGGTAAAGAACAGAACCCTACCAAAGCCAGAGGACCAGCTGTCATCCAGCCTGAGACAGTGTAGCTCCTGTTCATGAGGACAAACATACAGAAAATGCTGTAGTGAATTATCAGTGTCTGATCTGCTGTAGGCAAAGGGGCATGCATCACTTAAATCTCAGATTTATGGCCCAGGTACTGGGAAGAAAGGGAAGACTGGGAAGGACAGCTACAAACATGTCCTTATCACACTGAGCACACTCTGAATATGATGAGAGTCTCTCTCTCACAGAACTCTATCCATTTAAAAAATACTGCATAATCTTCCCTTTAGAAAAAACACCTTGGTGGAAAATTTCAGACCAGTACTAAACTCTCACACCCTTAATGCCATAAACATCTCACACTGACAATGCCTCTGCCAATTTACAAATTCTTCCTGAGTTACTCTTTCTTTGGTGACAGAAGACATTAGATCTATTATTGGCTCATTATCCCACACTTGTCCCAAACACACAGCATGTGTATTTTACCTGAGGATAACCCTGCCTTCTTCAGGACAAGACATCCCATGACAATCCCTTTTTCAGCAGCCCTCCTACCCCTTGGGCTGTTTGCTGGGCATTGCCAGGCTGCCAGGCACACAGGTGCACACCAGAGCAGTAAGGCTTGCTTAGATCCAATTGGTCTGAACTTTATCCATTGTGTTTCTTTCTGAAGCAGCCATCTTCAAGGCAGGTCTGTTCTTTGTTCAGGCACCTTTTAACACCTGAGACCACAACACTAGAACATTCCAGCAGCAGAAGAGCAAAATCCAAATGCAGAAAAATCCAGCACAGTCTGGTATTTAATACACAGAGTGCATGATCTTGATTGAGCACACAAAGTCTGATTCCATCTATGACTCTACCAGGTGGTGAGGGCTCTGGCAAGCTCTGATTTGGCATAGGGAGGTCACAGCTTCTCCCACTGACACACGCACATTCTTGTCTTTAATCTTAACATGAACAGGCTAAAATATCTTCCTCCTTTACTATATTCAGGTGATGACTGAAAGCTACATCTGCATAGTGTTTTCCCATTAGGTCAATAGCAGCCAACAAAGGAGCATTTGCTGCTGGTTCTTTAGCTGAGTAGGAGAAAACAATTGGTACAATATTAGCCCAAAGAGGGAGGAATATAGAGCACCTGAAATTGCCAACAAAGCAATTAGCAGGAGGATTGGGGGTGGGCACTGACTGCCTGCCCTGTTCATCAACCTCACTGAGGGACTCCGTTCCCAGGTATCTAATACAGTTCGTCAGAGCTAACATGCAAAGTTTTGCATACAACTATTTTGGAAATAAAGTACTCTTCCTGTGTATCAGGAAATAGATCAGTTTCTTGGTAGTCTTTGAACAAAGGAATGCGTTGTCCATTACGTTCCAAGCTAATCTTAGTAGTTTATACTACAGGCTCCACTACATTACTTGCAACTGGTCTATTTCAAGAGCAGCTAGGAAGGAAATTGTTCTGGTGGTGCTGATGTGGAGTACTCAAATGGAAAAGTCCAAATAATGTAAGGACAAAACAGGCATGTGAAAAATACTTCAACACCTACCTCCCAGTGAATTCCAGGGTGCTGGTCACTTTAGATGGTTTCTTGGAGGGTTAATGCCTCGGTGCCAGGCAAGTCTTGTTTCTGTTCCTGTAGATGAAGACTCCAGCACTGCATTTTTAATATCCAATAATGCACCCTGTTTGTCTTTTATCCCTCACCAATGACGTGCAGCCTTTTCACTGTTGAAATTCAAATAACAAGAGCCTTAATAAAAAGGAATATTTTGGTGTGATTCTAAAAATCCCTCAAGTGAAAGACACATAGGTTTACTCTCTGGACTAAATGTAAGATCTCTCCAGCATAGAGCAATCAAAGTAATCTTGCTAGTGCTTGTCAGGGCCAGAGCATTGGAGTTGTCCTGATCATAAGCCTGATAATCCTATCAAGAGGCAGATACATAATCATGTATCACCAGTTCTTTGGGCTGTACAGTTAGCTAAAGGCCCTGCATCTGTGTGATCAGATCCTTCAGAAGGAAAGAATAGCATGAAAACACTAACCATTTATTTCCAGTTCCTATTTTGGTTTCTCTCTGCAGCACACAAAAGGATGCCTGTCTTACCCAAGCCTGCCTCAGCATTAGACTGACTGTGTTTCCAGGTCACTTTCTCTCCTTTTGTCCCATGTTTTAGCTTTCTGCCTGTAAGAACAAAGCCAAGGGTCTCGGGGCTATTTGCATCTTTGGGGGATTTGGATGCACTGCAGGGCGAGGCTGGGCCTCATTTTAAGAGAAGGCTCCAGCCCACACCAGTGCCAAGAGGCTGACTAATGCAATTATTTCCTTGCAGAGCAGCATTTTTCAAAGTGCTGATTCTTATTAAGAAAAAGGAACGGATTTGGAGTTCATATTTTGATCTGGTGCCCAGGATTATTTGGAAATTCTTTTTCCTGGAACGAGACATTTTATTCCAAATTTCTCCATGGTGGGGAGAGAGGGTTTCCTGGGCAGAATTAGGATAATGATTACAGCCTGTATACAATCAGTTCTAACCGCTGTGGAACTCCAAAAATGAATGTTATTGCTCAGTGGCTTCATTGAAAACAGAAGTATTATTTAACCAGAAGGATGGCAACACATGGAAATAGCTCATTATCATATTTTCTCCCTATTTGAAATGTCACATTGAGTATGTATCTTTCATGTCCACTACACTTTAATTAATTTGGACTGTGTTTAAATATATTACACAGTATGCTTTATTACAAAATTCTGACACATTCCCATTGATGAAACAGGGCTTTCCTTCAAACGCATGTAAAAAGCAATAGGAGCTACACTGCTAAATATTGTTTTAAATACAATAGGAATACCACATCATCTCTACTGCCTGCCTATGTTTTTCTGTGGCATGGAACATACAGAACAAAACCAACATTACATTTAAAGCTTGCTTGCTGTTTATTGAAGGGACAATGATGTTAACATTATTATTCTAGATCTAAATCTTAACCACTTACCTTATTTACATAATTGCAAGACAAACATATATTTTACTCAATGGCTGGAAAAGATTCCAGCAGTGTGATTGCCTAGAAATTAAAAAGTAGAATTGCAGGGTGTATGTGTGAGATGAAAATGGCTTGTTTTAACACAGCTGGTGTATCTTATCTTCCGTGCACTTTCAAACACAGCACTTATAAGGATGGTTGTCCTCCTCCACCCAGGTCTCCAACAAAGTAGAGGATTTATTTCATTTGCTAATTCCATTCCGGAATGCAGTCACTCCAGAAGTTATTCATGATTTATACTTGTTTCAGCAACTGGGAGAATCAAACTAGTTTTTAAAATAGTGTAAAAATGAGAGTTCATTCAACTTTTAGTGTTCCTTGGACTGAAACCTTCTGTTACGAAGAATTCTGTGCTGAATGGGATCAGGGATTTTGTAGAAGGTGTGACTAATATCTGACTGATGTAATCTCTGCACTACTGCTTCTGTTGAGGTGCTGGTGTATTAGCTACTGAACTACTGTAAAACCATTTTAGTCTGGACCATCTTGGGCTCAGCAAACAGCTGATTACTTGCCTCCTCAGGGCAATTCTATAACACTCTATTATGCCACCCAATAGATGCCACCAAGCACTGATTGTGTTTGTATCAGGAAGGAATCTCCTTCCTCACTACTCACACCCTGTTCAGGAACCACTTGGAGCCAAGGCTGGTGAAGGAGCCTTGATTCATTCCCTGTGAGCCAAATGAGTGGTGTACCTCACACAACAAGCCTCTGCATGACATTACAGTCAATCCCAACAGCTTGCTCTAAAACATGTTCCAGGGACAGCTCCTTGGACCATTGCTTCCTCATCCATCCTCCTAAGAGAGCAGTAATCAAAGTTTTATTATCTGAATCATGGATTCATTTTTTTTATTGTTGTTATTTTCCCTAGCAGATGGCCTTTTTCCAAAATAATTTCACAAGCAGAGATTCTTATCATGGGGAAGGTAATACTGTTCTGAAACAAACTCCCCGATGGGACCACATGGAATAAATATGTTGTTCTTTAGATAAAAGGAAGGCATTAGACTGCTCATCACTGTGTGGATGCTGCCATGGAGGAACAGCACAGCCCTGCTTTGTGCTACTAAATACTCTACTACTTATTCTTCTGCCCTGAGTGTTCTCTCCTCACCCCACATAACCCTTTCCTCAGAAAACATTTACACTAAGAAGAAAAATGTTTTTCAGCATTTGAACAAGAACAAAAAAGTTGTGTTTAACTGCAACACATGTCTATCTTTAAAAATCTGGATTGGTTTTATATTTAATTCATTCACTGAATTGTAATAAATGAATAAACCTAATTTGGAGGATAATAAAAAATATGAACTGTGCTGCTGAAGCCAAAAGCAATAACTACAACTTTTTTTCCTGATTCTTTGCTCCTTCGGACCCAAGCATTACTGTTTACAATTACAATTTTTTTTTCTGTATTTTAAGTGTTTTGTTTATTTGATTTCTGCATTAAAGGAACACTCCAGTGTAATATAAAAGGATACTATAATCACGAAGTCTAATTACAAAGAAAAGCTAAGTGTCTAATATAAAAACATGCAATAAAAAAAGAATAACTACCAGATCAAAAGCCACCAACACAACAATCTGATGAAGCAGGCTAGGAAATATTACTCAGCTCTCCCCCTTACAGAGTATGAGGAACCAGAAAATTTAGCTGAGAAAATTGAACAGGCTACTGGATAAACTCATCTAGGCTCCCTCTTCCATGAAAGGCTGGACAAAAGGACCTTCCAAGCCCCCTTCCAGCCTGGGCTGCTCCGTGATTCTATAAGATTGGAAAATCTCTCTAATGCATTGCTCTCACATTAACTGCAGCTTTTCCTCCTTGGTTTCTTCCTAATTTCAAGAGCTTGTTCTTACCATTTTGTTGGGTTTGGGATTTGTTTGTTTGGTGTCGTTTGTTTGTTTGTTTTCCCCCTGATTCCCAAGAGTAACAAATGTGAAATGGTATCCTTTTGGCTGCTAGTGGGCAGGATCTTGTGTTCTTCACACATTTAGATTTTCCATCAAAATCATCAGGAATGTATTAAAACAAGCAGGCTAGTTTCCATCTCTTGGCACGAGTCAATGAAGCATTTAGACGTACATGAAACACAAGACTGACTATGCAACTGGCAGCTTCTAAAAAGGAGTAGACCATTTAAATATGTTCCTGAAGGAGCAATGTTTCTTTACCTGGCCACAACCAGCCCTACTAAAAGAAATACTAAAATTGCAGACAGCCTTGCCATCTAAAGCTTCCCTCAAATTAACAAGCAATTTAGGTTTGTTTTGTAGACCTTAATAAGTCTGAAGACCACCTTGTATTAAAGGCAGCTCATTACTCTTGCCCATATGCAAGTGAACAGGAGTCTAATGTGCCAAACTCCAAGCCTGAAAGACTGTTTAACCACAAATCCCCTCACAAGACAAGCATGAGTGATTTATTTGAAGGTAGAAGGGACAAAAGAACCAAGTAGAGCCATCGGAAGGATTTTTCAGACATTCTCAATGCCATCCAGCCAGACCAACAACCTTACTGAATCAGGAGAAATTATCTTGCAGAAAAAAAAAAAGACAACCCAAAAAACCACCCAACCCACAAAACTAATCCAAATTCCCACAAAACCTCTAAATAATTTTTGCATCTCATGTGTAGGACTTCATGTTTCTGTGTAACTTGGCAGTGGAACAATTTTTTGCAAAGATACCAACAGAAGATTCATCAGCAACCATACTGACATCTAAAGAGGCATATGCTCACAAGAAATATTTTGCCTATTTGCTTTAACCTGATATTTAAACTCACAAAGTATAGATAAACCTTGGATAATGTCATTTACCTAGTGCATAGGTGTGTGTTTGTGATTTTAAGATTATTTCAGCACTGCAAAAACATTTAATAAAATCCAGATAATGATACTGTAATTATGAGACTGACAAACAGAAGCATTCCAGACAGCACTGGTTGTTATTGTTATTTCTATTTCACTTTGGAAAGAAATTTTAAGTAGGTTGTTTGGCTTTTTTTAGCGAGGACAACAGTCATAAGACAAATGATACTTCTTAGAAAAGCATTATCTATAGATCAGCTCCTGCTAACCCATTCTTCCATTGGCAGACCTCATTCATTTTCCCATGTTGATTTTGCTAAAGTGATTAAATAGCTTTAACAATAGAATTACAAGAGTTTTGAGGAAAGGAGAAGCCTTTAGACAGATAAAATATTTTTTTTCAGAGGGAAGTCTGTTACAATCAAATGGCTACAAAGGTGATGTAAACAGTCAAATCCCTCTGCAATTTCAAAATGTGTTGATTTAACTAAGACTCAAGCAACTTAAGTACATTGTTCAGGATAGACTCTAGTCCAGAAGAATTCTGACTACATTTGCCAGGCAATGATTGCCTCCATTATTCGCAGTAGTGTTCATTGCTTTGCTCTAGTGTTCCCATTCTCCATGTTCTCCATTCTCCACTGATTTTGTCATTGCTGCAATTAATTGTCCTAAATCTAAAACAGTACTGGAAACAGAATTTAACTTGGTCAAATCACACTTAATTTGCAAGACATTCACTGCAATGTAATCCCTGCTGAAATGTTTACAAGTTGCTTGTGGAGGAGAACTAAAAGCCAAAAGGGATTTCAGAAAGAAACTTGTGGAAAGGCCAAATGTACCTAACTGCATACACCATGCCACACTGCAGTCATGTTCTTCTCTCTCCAGGGTCTTCAGTCCTAACAAGAATTATAACATTTCAGTTCAGTTCTATACATTACACCTCTTCCACTCAAAAGTAGGGATGTAAAATCTAATGCTGTCAGCATCCTGGTGCAAACTGCTGTGTAAATGTAAAATCTTTATAATTTCTTTCAGTGAGTTTTATCACCAGGATTCATTTGCACTTTGGGTTTTACTTTCAGTGCCCTTATACCTGCATGTTCCACCTGCATGTCTCTGAGACAAAACAAGTCTTCCTGTGACTTTCTGTGGCATATCCTAACTCAAAGAGGAAGAAATACAGATTTACCTTCAATTTAGTCAGTGGGTATGTTCCCCACAGTATCACTTTCAGAAGCAGAAATCCTTGCTGCTACCAAATGAAATGAAAAATCTTGCTGTTTCTAGAATCATCAGAAAAAATCCCACATTTTCCTGCCTTCTCTTTGCCAAAAAGGACAAGAAGCGAAAAGTATGTCAAAGGCTTCCACATTATTACCTTGATAGAACAAGTTGCTTTTAGGCTTCAAGTGAGAGATTGAGCTATTATAGTTTCTATTTCTAGATGGCTCTAGAAAACTCATGGCAAAGGAAGTCTATGATGATGGGCTCGTTCTGCACAGGGGAGCTACTCATCAGCTTAGAGAACACTCCAATAATTCTGGAATTCAGTAGGCTTACAAAATAGAGACAACACTGCGAGGCACAATGTCCTATCTAATACTAATAAAACCTTTAAAATCATGAAAATATGGACATATTCTCTCAGACAAAGATATGTCTTAAAACCAGCAGTATACATACACTTTTTCCAAACATTATGAAATCTTTCTCCCCAAAAACTTGTGCTTTTTTTTTTCTTAATTAGTATTATTTTAATACCAACAAAAAACTTCAGTGTTTTGAGAATTAGGAGAACATGGACAGATTGTTTTTCAGTAGAATTCATAATCTATTTATAAATTGAATTGATTTCTTTCTTAATGGCCTCTCTACTACCAGCAAACAGCAAAAATGCCAAGTAATGTTACTAATAGTTTGTCAGTCTCTGTGTATGAGAAGAGTCTGTACCTCTCTACCTGTTTGTACAGAGAATCAGCCTGATGCCTGATTACAGCAGGCACAAATGGGTCATCCAATTAAAGGCTCCATTTGGCATCCTAAAAGCTGTGTCTGGCTTTCTGAAATTCTGAGGGTCCATTCTGGAGGAATAAAACAAATTATAAGGCATTTTAAAGAGTCTACCAAATACAAACTACGTAGCTATATTTTATATATATATATATAATTTTATATATATACATATATAAATTGTAAATGAAAATATATGACAGATGCATCCAGGCTTCCAGGGTTAGAAATAATGGAAAAGAAGAGGAGGGATAGACTGGGAGAACAGAGAATGTGTACAAGGTAGGTAGATATGATCTAGGTTACTCTTCAACTTACAGATGAATCATAACAATTCTGAGCACAAGAAGATGACAAACAACCTTAATGAGAAGGAGCATATGAAAGTCAATAAACACATGGGTCTTAGAGACCCATTTATTGATTTAATCTAGCATCTTGAATCCACTAAAGCTTGAAAACAGAGGTGCTGGAAGCCATTAAAGAAGAATGCTGTGAAAACCAAAGTGTGAAGCAATTTGAGAGGTTCACTGATGACAACATGTGAGCAACAGAGACCTCCACCCAAATAATATGTTCTATTTTTACATCTTGAGTCTGGATGGAACAAGGAGGTGGTTATACAGCAGTGCTATGCAGGCAGAAAGATCCATGATTTTGAAGAACTCTGGGAAATAATAAAGGAAGTGGTAATTAGGTTATGGCATCCTAGAAAACACAGGAAATTTGGGGCTAAGTAGAAGGGGAAGTGGAAGGAGTGAAGAAAGAAGTTAAATTCTGAATAAGATGACAGAATTTGGTGCCTAAAGATACTCAATTTTTCAGCATCTCAGGAATGCAACAAAGTTGTGAGAAAATCCTGCTGAAACTTTGATCATTGCTTTTGCCACTGAGCTCATGTCCCAGTAGGACTTTCTGCTTGAATCAGACTCTAATGTAGGACATTTAAATGTGATTGCTGGCCCAGCAGAAAATGGTGAGCCTAATGGGCTGGCTATATTTAACATTGCAGAGAGAGAACATGCAGAGAAGGGTGAAACCTCAAAAAGTAACGAGTTACCTGGAATCAAAGAGGAAGGAAGTAGATGGTAGATGTAGGGCAAACATGCCTTGGAGAAAGGAGGATGACTTCCTACTTTTGGATTGCTGTGTTTCTTTACATATATTTCCCCAGATCTGCTGGTAGTGTTGTGACCTCAGCTATCTCAGTTTAAATTCAGACTGACTTTTTCATTGTTGTTTCTGTTTAGTTTCCCCATAAAAGCTATCTACCAGAGTCTACAATCAAATTTGCCTTAAGTAGGCAACAGTGCAAAAATGATGGATTCATGGAACTGCTGAAGTGTGAAGGGGCCTCTGGAGATTGTCTAATACAACATCTGTGTCCAGAGCAGGTACAACTAGAGATGTTGGTCCAGTAAGGTTTTGAGTAACTCAAAGAGTAGAGGCTCCTCAGTCTCTCTAGGCAACTTGTTCCAGTATTCAACTAGTTTTACACTACAGAGGTTGTCTTTGATGTTTACATAGTTTTCTGTGTTTCAGTTTGGGCTCATTACCCCTTGCTCTTACACTGAGCATTATTGAGAAGAGTTTGGTTCTGTCTTCTTTAGCGCTACCTCATCAATTGCACATTGAAAAGACAGGCTCCAAGTTCTCTCTTGTCTAGGGTGAATAGTTCCAGCTCTTTCATCCTCTCCCAGTGTCAGATATTCCAGTACTTTAATCATCTTCATGACCCTTTGCTGGACACTAGGGAGCCCAGAACAGGATCCAGAACTCCAGGTGGCTGTCACCAGGATTGAGGAGAGGGAAGGGAAGGATCATCTGCTTTGATCCATCTGTTCTGCAGTATGGCAAAGACAGAGCTATTGCAGGGGATTAGCAAAGGAGGACTCAACTTATTATATTTGCAGAGAAGACTATGAGAAAAGCAGGGTGACTGCTTGTGTCAATGGTTCAACCAGGTTACACCAAATAATCTCCCAGGGTTTCTCTGGTATAGACATTTCTGCCTTTTATCTCTTGGACTATGGCAAAGACTCAGCACCAAAAATGGAATATCCCAAGTAAATAAAAAAAAAATCCTTCGTATTTTTCAGGATTGTTTATCAGAGTTGCTCACAACCTGTTACAAGACCTAGATCTATACAGAAACAGCAGAAGAACAGCTAGCATTATATAACACAACTACAACAAAGAAACCTTTTCCCACATTAATTATCCTAGCTCATGAGAAGTAAACACACTACTTTTCAGAAGCTAGAAGGAATCACCACCAACATATTAAAATTTATCATAAATTCTAGAAAAATCTTCACGGTTTTCCAGGACCAAGTTTAATAGCATGCATAAACTGAGATGAACATTTATAGCCCTCCTTTTCCTCTCTCATTACAGTGCACACTCTCCTGTCTCTGAACAAAAAAATCTCTGTAAGGTAGGAGTCACAACAGGTGGTAAACACTCCAACATTTAAGGGCTTGTTCAGATGGTAAATGAAACCAATCCAATTAGATCAGTTGTAAATCACACCCTTAACATTTCATCAGTAGTTAGCATGAGACAGAGATTTCAGAACAATTTCAGTGTAGCTAAATGTGATTTCTTTTATCAGCATAAATTACATCAAAACTAGGGTTTACAAATAGACCTTAATCAAAATACTATTAATTAGAATGCAGTTATTTCCTTTGGTTCTAGTTACCACATAGATGAATCCTAAGACTTTGTAAACATATGCATACACACACAGAACACTCACTGGTTCCGTGGGAAGACAGATTACAAATTACTCAGCGCTGCCAATTAGTGAACAAGCAGGGCAAAAATATCTGCAAATAGAGGCAAAGCAGAATGCTTCACAAAATGTATGCTGCTTCTTGTACTTGAAAAATGTCATAACTGATACTGTGAAACATCTTACCAAGAGAACCAGGGAATATCCTGTAACACTAGATATTGGAAAATATATGAGAATATATAACACATAGGAAAGAAATTCTCATTACAGCCTTGGGTTAAATATTTAGCAAATGTTCTCAGAAGAGATGCATGTCAGCTTGAGATACGTATCAGCAAATGTCAAGGGAAGCTTTTATGCTGATGTACTGACATGATTGTTCAGGAATACTGCAAGTAATTTTCTGTAGGATGCCTTAAAACAAATTAGTGCTACTATATACACAGCCCCCTGTTAAGCTTTCCACCAGCATTTCTATGGTCATGTTATACCACTGCAAATGTGCAAGATCCAGCAAATCTTTAACTCTGCATATTCTGCAGAAAGTTTTCTAATAACTTCCTGTGAGGATTCGACAGAAAATTCTGACCTGCTAAGCTCATTCAGTCAGGGAAGAAAAACTGTGCCACATGACCAATAACAAACAGACTTTGCCGCTTAGATTACCAATATTGAACACCTCCACAAACCACAGAATAATTTACAACATGTCAGTCAGCTGCAAAGACTTCTGAGGGAACAGCAGCCCGCTGGGAGGTGTTGCGTAAGGAGGAGAGATTCAAATAAGCAAATGAGGCAGCTTTGGTACTTACATAAGTCAGTGCAGCGCCGACGTTACTTTCACTCTCTTGTTAGCAGGTGGGACTGTTTACTGTGGGTCATGTAGAGCCTGTGCTCTAACATGGAGCGGCTGTCTGTATCAGGGAATCCTGGGCAGTGCTATGCAGGAGGGGTATAGCCAATAAATAAATAGATCTCTGCAAAATTAGCACCACAGGCCTCCAGCCAGGATCCAGTCCCTAAGGGACAAAGTGCTGCAGTCAGAGTCAGGATGACTCCAGGCAGATGCCATATCCACTGTGTGGATTAAATGTGAATGTCTGCTTTAAACATGGCTGTCTGGGTGAGTTTTTGCCACCCCATAATGACCTTATATTTTCAGATGCTGGCTTAGTGTCAAAAGACATGGAAAGGGATGTGATTACTCTCTGCAAATATACCAAGGAGAAAGTATGTGATGGGAGGAAAGAGGAATGTAAAAACAACGTTGGCACAGCAATTGGGAGAAGTCAGCCAGAAATATGTTTAGATATTAGAAAAAAAGGTCATAAGCTTCAGGGGGAAAAAGTGACTCAGGGGCAGATATTGCATAAATGTAACAAGGGAAGAAATCCTCTCCTCATTTTTAAGATGGTTGATGCTAAGCATAATACAATGCAGTTACTTGTTGCAGGAAGAGATGGGCCTGGGAAGGTCCCTCTACTCCGGTCAAAATTTATATACATAGATGGAGAGACAGACAGAAAAAGGTTAGTTGTGCATAGCAAGGTGAATCTCAAAAGAATACGAACAAAAGCAAGTTTATTTCTTCAAGAAAAAGAAAAAAACCAGAACAAAACCCAGCAGTGAGTGGCTAACATAAGCAACCGCATTATAACTTTGGATGTTGTTTTTTTCAAAATATTGGCATACTGTTGTCATGCAGCTATTATGAAGAAATCACACTGTGAAGCAAGAAGCCTTCCTACAAACCAGGATAGGAAGCACAGAATCAGCTGCAGTTTTTTCACTGCAGGGGTTTCTCTAAAGGAAAAAATAATAATATGATCGTTGGTTTTGTGCACACACACTAAGAAAAATTCAGTTTGCAAACAATGAACATCCTTTGTGTTCAACGTTGGCAAAGCAATTGATTCTAGTTTGAGATTGGACTTGTGCCACTGCAAAAGCAGTTTGTCTTTTCTGTTCTGAAAAGTACTGTAATGAAGAGCTTCAACAGAGAGGATTTTTATCATTAGACTCTGGCTATATTTTCTTTCAATTTCTCTCACGTCACCAAAAAAATGTATGGAATTCATCATTCCACCATATTGAGAAATAAAGTAACTTTGAAATACCACAGAAAATGTTAGAACTCATTACATAACAAAAAACCCCAACAACCCACAAAAACCAAAGACAAACACAACAACACAAACAAAACATCCCACCCCCCAACACTAAATTTCCAATACACAGTTATCTTCCTCCTTCACAGGATTTTCTCTGCTTTCTCCCCCAATATTTAGGAACACATGAAGATATGACTTCCCATAGGTTATATACGTCTTAGTATGCATGTTACATTCATGGTGGAGTAACAGAGAAAACCCCATATTATTATAAGGCAAGAAATAGGGTCACAGAAATGGAAAAGACTCTCAGAGTGTCTTTTCTTTTGTACCCTTATGTGTTCAAGAACTCACATTTCCTCTCAAAGCAGACACCTTTGTATATCCAAGCAAGCAGAATGAGTGCACTTAGACAAAAAAATCTGTCCTTCCAATGGCAACTTTATGATAAAATACGAGTAATCTGCTATAAAAATTGGGATCTTGCTACTGGTTTCTGAGCCCAAAAGCTTCTTTATTCTTCACTGTGCCAGTGTGTCTAATAAAAGATTTCAATTCTCCCTGTGAGTGCGGTACCTCTCATATCCTCGGACCATTTTGGGTAGAACAACCCCGCAGCATCAAAAAAGACTCACAGCCTTAAAACTTGACAGACGTTTCTTTTTAACACCTTTTTATACAAAAGCAGTAACAGCAGGTAGTAAACTAACACTGCTGCACAGCATGGTATAGGAAGGAAGTGCTATAAACCCTATCACAATTATTTCAGTGAAAGACAAGGCCATCATTAGTGCCGTATTGATCAATCTCCCCCTCCCATCTCCACTGTTTGAAAATTCATTCAACATTATTATTGCTGCTTCAGACAGTATTATTATAACAGACCTGCATTATACAATAAGAGGCTTTGGTATAATTGACATCTGAAGCACCAGGGAGCTCGAATGTTTGCTGCTGGTTAGAATGAGGTCTCCAGAGGGACACTTTCTTCCTCGCAAAAGGGGCTATCACGTAGCCATTGCAGTGTGTAAATCAAATCCTCAGTGACTGCTGTTTTTTCATTACTTGTCTGTGACCTGGAACCAGATCCTTACAACACCGTGCTGCTGATTATCCACCTCTGGAACCCACAACAATTCACTGCAATGACAAACCAATACTTGGAAATTGGGTAAAGCAAATTACCTGTCTGGGTTTAAACAACAGAAACTTGTTTATTTTTTAGCCTAGTTAAATAGGAAATTGGATATATAATCCCATTGTTTGGTGCCATGGAAAATCTCTGGCTCCCGTGCATAGCTGGGCACAGGCCAGACACAGGAAGCACAGGTAGATTTAAGGCATCCATTCCTCCCACCCCCAACCAAATTAGGCTTTTGCCAGAGATGGTCATTAAAAGACACACATGTTGCACATTAAAGGCCATGTGGAAATCAAAGCCAGCAATTTACATAGGGTTTCTGCTAGTGTGAAAGCCCAGGCACGCCTGGGACCTCCATCTGGCAGGAGGCTGAACACGGGAGCTGATGTGGGCAAGCACACACGGAGTCCTACCGAGCCCGGTCCCTCACCGGCAGCTGCGCAACAAACAAAGCACACAAGCAGAATCGGCCCCCAGACAGCACATTAGAAAGGCTGGTTTTCAATGTCTGACCAGAGCCAGCTCGAGCTGGTGGTAATGATTTATAAGGGGGATTTGAGCCCACAGAAAGTACTCTACATTTGCCACAGCATGGGGAAATTCTCCTGCATAGCCCAAAGTCAACTTAATTCACAAAGTTCATACCCTGCATCAGCTGACCCGAGGAGGAATTCCACCCACACACCATTTGCATGGATTCACAAGCCCAAAGGCCCCCAGATCACTCATTTTAATTGTGACTCCCTGGGTAATTGTCAGCTTCCTACTCTGCCCATAACATCTATGGGGGCACAGCCAAAGAACAATACAAGGCTTCGTTACCTTTTGCCATTATGGCTTCAAGGAAACTCTACAAATTGGCACAGGTCACAACCACTTATTCTTTAGCCAGGACCAGAAACAGCACTGCCATGCCAGAACCAAGGAAGAAGTGGGCAATGGGGAAGGCTGAGAAAACAACTCCAATTTTCTTAGAGGAGCAAATTCTCAAATCCAATAGAATTGCTCAGGACACGTGGGGGAGTGTCACGTCTGCCACCCTCACCCGACCCACTTCCTGCAAGATGGCATTCATGGGTTTACATGGCAGGAGAAAGATCTCACTGCTGTGTCCACAGCCTGCTCCCCTTCCCAATAAGACTGCTTTCAACCTTTCCTCAGTTAGACAGAAATTAAACAGTATTGCAGTATGGACCAGTGCCTGTTCCCCATGCCAATCTGGATTCAAAGCCTGACACTGTGCTAGTGGCTGGTTGCTGCTTGGCTTTGATTTACTGGGCTGGTGTGGGTGGGGAAGCAGGAAGAGAAACTGCTTGACATGATACAGGATGTGTATCCTTACAGTCAAATGAAGCCCTGGTGCTTTGTGAGTAATGAGTCAGGCAAAGGCAGGAGGGGGTTGCTTGCCATTCTGTTAGGGATGGATATCTCTGATTAAACAAGCAGGGAAGCAAGGAGTGCTGGAATAGAGGCCAAATGCAGGACAAACAGGGTAAGTTTGCTGCTTACATGGAAGAAGAGCACGTGGATCTAATTCTACCCAGAATCCAACAGTGACACCACTAGTCCTGCATTTAGGGAAAAGAGGACAGGTGACAAATGGAGTTTGCTTAGGAGGAGGGGAGAGGCCCAAAGCCCTCTCTGCCTCAAGGAAGGCTCTGGGCTCTTTTGCCAATCACTGCCAATGCCCTTGGCTCCTCTGGCAACAGCAGAAGACACAGGCATATGCTGAACTGAGTAGATGATCCAGCAGCTCCCCCCACACTAAGGCTACAGTGCCAACATTTGTTTTCAATATTCAGGAAAGCCAAGCAAATAAGTCTTAGCAGTTATACTGAGAGAAAACAACAGAAGTCATGGCCCTGAAACCTCAGTGCCACTCTCCTGCAATTATTTCAAAAAAAGACCCAACTTATTCTCTTGTATTTGTACTCAGCAGGGGGAGGTGAACCTCTCTGCTGCCTGTGATGCTAGCTTAAGAGCTCAGCTTAGGACACCATCATAATTCTTGTCTTTCTCTTTTGCTAATGGTTGCATACCTTTGATTAAAACCTGCATGGTGCATTAAAGGCTAAAACAGATGATGAATGCCATGTAGTACTTTGCGTTAGATCAGAGCTGATTAGAATTTTTGATGATCTAGCAGCTAGAAGAGGAAACTGCATGAGCAGTGAAAATATTCAGTTGTTACTGTTATAGGAGGCAGTGTCTTTTGTTCAACACAAGATACAAAACAGTAATGAAATGGACAATGTACTCTCTTGGTCAATGAATAGCATTATAGCACAATAGAGCTCTGTAAAGAAAAGCTGGTGAATTAATCTGTCCAAATATTTGTAAGACTTCTTGCTTGTTTTCAAGTGGGTAACCCTCCCCTCCACAACAGTTTTGGAGCCCGATGCTAGTTAGCTTATTTTTCATGACTGCAAATTTAACAGTCAAGTATTTTAAATAAAAAAACTAATAAAAAAGCCATGTAGTAAAAGTAAAAGATGCTGACCCAAGTGCATATCACATCAGCATCCAGACAGGTATCCTTAGTAATCCCTGCCAACACACAAGTTAAGCAAGACACTACTGCTGCTCTGGGTGAAAACATGTTTTAGTTAAACAGGACAGACCAGTTGCAGAGGAGGAAGCTGCCTGATTAAACATAATGCTGGCAGAAAACTGGCAGTATGAGCAAATCCAATGTGCCATGGAGGGAGGTTCACTTTCTAAGGTCATCCAAAATATGAAAGAAGAGTGCATAAAGCAAGTGTATTGAATAAGAACAGAAGGAGCCAGAAATGAGTAAGGAAAGATGGAAGAGAGAAAAGAAACTATAAAAAAGGCCAAACTGTATTTATAGTACTCACTCCAATCAAGGAAAATGGATTTTATGTTCTCTTTGGTGATCTTATGAACTTAAAATTGGGATTTTTTTTTTTTTATATACATGTAGCTTTTAATGATCTCTTCCTCCATAAGACAATTTTTAAGGAAAGACACTTGCTGCAGCATCTTGCAAGACAGGGCACAAGTTACAGGGTCACTATTTGTAAAAATGTAGCCAAATACCATCAGTTACCTTTCCAGTCAAACTGAGTTTCAGTAACTGTCTTAACCTTTCCAGATTGGTGCACTGATGTTGCAATGATTTCTTTGTCAGGTAATGCCTCACATACACACTTCTAAACTAGATTGTGGCACTCTGATCAATGGATGGCTGAGGTTACAGAGCTGAAGGGAAATTAAATACAAGGCCTCTCTCTTCTCAAACTACAAAACTACTTCAGTTCAAGAGCTGAGTCAGAAGCAGGAACACATATTTTGAACAAGTATCAATACCTTCAGGTTCACAGGCCATCCTAGTGTTGAAGTTAGAACTGCTTTTCAAATCGGTTTTATATATATATATACACACACAAATCTGGAATAAGCTGCCAAATCTCCTCTTAGATTTAAGAGACAACTGGGTAGAAGGCATAATTTGCGAAGCCCAGAAGTAGTAAGGGAAAGCCACAAAGGCCACAGAAATGAGAACATTTCTATCGGTATCATGAACAAAACCACTTCCACAACTGCCAAGGAAGAGTAAATTACTCTTGCTACAGGCTTCCCCAGGATGTGAGGTTGAGAGATATGGATCCTGGGTCCTCCTGGACAAATGATCTGTTCACCATGCAGAGAGATATGAATTCTTTCTCAAACAAGCTCTTGTTTGAATCCCATACATAGGGTACTGACCAGTTCCTCTCTCCTGCATGTACTTTACCCATCCTTGCTTGGATAATACTCTCTGAGAAACTTTACTTGTGCTTTCTGTCCATGAAGGTATGAGTGCTTAAGGTAGAAGGAAGCCATCACAAAGCCTACTTAATTTTTCATTCAGCGGAGTACAGAATGTCCTGCCCTGTCTAGGCCAGTGTGAGCTTTTGTCCCGTTAAAGTGCACCACTATAGCTATCTAGAGACACTTTTCCTAAAGTAGGCTGTTGCAATCAGAGAAAAAAAAGAAAAACAAATCACAAGTCAGAGCAGAATTTCTAGCTGCAAAGCATACCTAGTGCCTTTTTTCAATTTTTGCTACCCACAGCTCTGCTGCAGCTGATTATGTGTTTAAGATGCACATGTGAAATAGAATCATCCTAGAAAGAGGGTGAAACAAAAGCAAAGTACTGCACAGACAGCTTCAAACAAAACTAGTATGATAAGCCAAAGAAGTAACTAAATAATCTCTTCTCTTATGGAGATAATGGGGTTTTATTCCCAAAAACTGTATCAAATTTTCTATGTATTTGCACTCTGCTATGGTTACATGCTCTTTCTCCTTAATGTCTGAAAGGGAACATACTCCAAAGGCACACCAGCTAGATTACACGGGCACATTATAAGTTTCACAATCTTGAGAGCATTCTGCTTTGATCTCAGAAGTTGATTGTTGGAATCCCACGGAGCAAAGAGATAGCACAGGAGGGTCTTTTAACTGATATACATATAAGGAAAAATTTACGAGATTTCTGTGAAATTGCTTTGGTTTAGAATTTTCTCAAGTGTTTCATTTCAACTATAAATAGAAAACAGAATCTCATGACAAAGATGTAGTTGACATAGTGTGCAATTTATCATCTGTGAGCACATTTCAGAGTGCTTGTCTCAAAGCTGACATGCTGTGTGGACTCTGCAGTATGACTATTTTAATATATTCCATGACAAATGCAAGTAAAAGTAGCTGAGATACAAGCAATCCACAAAGAAAATTCTCTATTGCGTCTCCTGATCTGGATTTCTTTCTGATAACAGATGACCTTGGGGAGACAAAAAACTTACAGCAAAAATGGAAAAACCATTGTTTCTCTGGATTACTTCCTACCATGCTTTTGCTATGGGTTGCAAAGACCTATTCCTGGAAGCACACTTAAATAGATTTGGCTTCTTCACCACCTACAAAAATACCACAGACATGCAAATGATCCATGTATATATATGTAGACAGCCACTTAAGTCAATGAACCAACATAAACAAAAACTACAGTATCTGATTCCTGGATTGTCACTTCCTTTCAGAGTATTCTTCTCCTCAGAACATTTCTAGCAAGAGTGAAATAGTAATGCTTTACAGTATAATGCTCTTATTCTCCCACATCTCAGATTGTTTCCCCCAACAGATCCACAGCTGTAAATACAGGTTGACTGTACTAGTACCAGCACAACTGAAAGAAGCAGATGACCTCATCTGCTAAAATCCAGTGTAAATTGTCAAGGGCTGTAAGTGATTTAAGGCTGTGGCACCTTGGAGGTGAGGTGCCCAGCCTCAGAGTTCAGGTGGTGACTATCACAGAAGAGGTTCTAGATTCAGCCCACTTGAATATTGGCTTCAGAATGCTCATGGATAATCACAGAATTTTATTTTCTTCCTTGTGCTCCAAGAGGCCACCTATGTGCTGCAAGGGCAAACTTGTAACTTTGCTATCAGAATAGTCAAGCAGTTTAAATGTCTCCCTGTCTTTTCAAGCCACTTTCCAACTTTTTTTTTTTTGCACAGGTATAAATCCAGACTGCTGGGTCTGGCTCCAGCAGAAGTCTGAATTTGCACAGGGACAACTGGTAGCAGACTATAACCCACTGTTTTTCTAACTCTTGCAATAAACTAAAGCAACAGCAAGCAACAATTCCTAAAAAATAAGGCCCTAACCAGTACTTGCTGGATTTTTCTTCACTTCCTGCAGCACCTACTTCTCTTACACCAGCAGCACAGACTCCGGCAACCAGTAACATCAACAGCCTCCTGCTCTGGTGGACATGCCACCAGAGGGCAATGAAACACATAGACTGCGTCAGCATCATGCAGATGGAGATTTTTGGCCCCAAGTTTGGCAGGTGAAAGCTCCTGTGACAGCCATAAACACACATAGCAGTTCAAGTGATGAGATCTGGATCCATTTAAAAAACACATCCACTCTGTGCTTCCACCCAACATTACACAAGGATCAGGCTGCAACTTCTCTTCTTGTACTGGTCAGACCTTGGAAAGCCAACAACTTCCATAGTCCTAGCAGACAAAAATCTACTGCTGACCTTAGCGTCTGAGGCAAATACTTCCACTGGAGAAACCTTACCCAAAGCTGTCAACATGCCATTGGCACCATGCTCATTCACACTGCTGCACCTCCATGCAGCTCAGGAGAGGGGGAAATCCACATTCTGAGTAATGGCTCATTCAGATGAATTTGATGTCTCTTGGGGAGAAATTACAACGTTCTTTGGCACATGGCAAACTGCCATTGAGTAGCTTCCACTCTTCTGGGGTGTTTTTCACTTTTTCAGGTCTATTATTTGCAAATTTTTTTTTTTTGAAGTCCAGAGGCTAAGAATTGGTTATGCATTTTTTAGTGCTAGATTATGTATAGAAATATACCTCATGTACCTCTGGTTTCAAGTCACCTTCCAATACTTCATTATTTTGCAGAGCAATACATGGCCATTGATTAAGTACAGAATCAAAACTGAATCTTGCACTTGGTGAGTGACTAGTTTTCTAATGTCACAATTTAGTCATCATGTTTTGGCACCAGAAACTACTAACTGCTGTTTCAAGCACCAGATACAGGATCTGGGTATCCTAGGTAAATTCAAATTGGCCTAATATAGAAGGTGGTTACTACCAATTATATGATGAGAGCCCTCTGAATCAGATGCCTATTTTGACAATCTGTGTATTCAGAAGGTTCTTGGGTAGAATAGCTGGATAATATCTTTTCAACTCTGCTGGTCTCAGCTCTGGATTACTATTGAACAAATTCAGTTACTGATGGGTACTCAAAGCAGGGTCCCCATATCCGTATCAACAAGGTCTTCCCTGTTCTCCTTGCTCTTAATCTGGGCTTTGATCAGGGAAGCTGCTGAAGTCCATGGGAGCCAAAGTGATTTCACAGCTTCAGAGAATCAGCATCTTAATCACATTAAAAATATTTAATTAATACAAAGCCAAGGAATGAAGGCAAACATTTACCATAAGTAATTAGAGCTTTAAAAAGCAGGTAAGCTGTCTGCTAGACAGCACCAACCAGTGTAACTTTTGTCTTCCAGGCATGAGTCAAAAGGTTAAATTAACTTTCAACACAACAATACTGGCATTAGTTACTGATACCATGGTGGGATTTGCATACTCACCAGTGGAGGAGCTCAACTCCAGCAGGTACAAAAATAGAGTTCAGAAAGTCTAAGAAAATAAAGAGTTCAAGAAGTCTGAAACTGATTTGCTCTTAATAGAGGGGCTAGGATGGGTCTTCTGTAAAAAGGAAAGTAGTCAGTACATGTAAAGGATGAAGAGATTTAAAATGTGGGATGGGAGGGGAAGGAAAGGAGTAACGAGACTGGGATTTGGAACAAGATTCTGTAAATGTTGCTTTAACTATTAATTGGAGAGTAAACATCCTATTAAATTCTTATGGAATGTATGCATGAAAAGTGGTAGCACAAGTCAGATCTGCCCCATGTGGATGTTGTTTATGAAGCAGCCTCCTTGGAAGTGTTCCTCAGACTTTTGACAAATGAACTTTCTGTAGGTTGTACATTTGAACATGGAATGCCTATTGTTTCCATCTGCCTTTGGCTTGTACAGTTCCTTGGGGGCTTAATAGAGAGACAGGCATTTAGTAGAAAGAAGGCTTTATGGAGTGGCAAAAGCACATTCTGGGAGAATGCACGAGGAAGAAAAAAAGAAAACAACAAAAACAGCTCACAACCAACCACTGTTTTCTACAGAAATTAAACCATTGCAGAAGAAAAATGCTTTTAAAAAAGCACATACATTTTTCATGGAGTGGGCCCAAAGCACTTATTTATATTTCATCTCTGTATGACACGGTTTTGCTCATCTAATTCCATTTAGAACATTAACATTTTTGTTTCAAATGTCTCTGTGCTGAAATATATTCTCTAAAGTGCCCTGGAGCTGCTGGTATTGTGAATGTTATCTAAATGAGTCATTCAAATTTTTAAGGACAACTCAGCTTAGAAATACAGTATTCTGTTTTTCAGTTATTTTTATTTGGAAGTTTTTAGTCTGGGGTGCAAAGAAGAAAGATGCAGAACAACAGATAGCACTTGAATACAATCACACAACTGCTGCTGTTTTCCCCTTTACCGGGATGAAGGCACACACGAGGAAGTAGCAGTTTTTCCTGATACGCAGAGTGAAACTTGATTACTTATGGTGTTTCTCCAAAGGCCCCTTCACAAAAAAAACCTCTGAAATATCTCTGGATTTGATCATAATGTGAAAGACAATTATCAAACACTGCTGCTTATATGATGTCTGTTTCTGTGGTGCTGCTGCATATTTCACAAATCACAGAATTTCGACTTAACATTTCATGCACGCATTAGTTTTGCACACCTGTGTATACCTGTATGGTGAAATTCTATCTCCAGTGAAGCAAAAGATTTCTTAAAGTACATATTATATATAATCCTATGCACATAAACATTTACAAATACATGCTTGCATATAGAGAAGGGCAGGTTTTGTGTCATATGTATCACAGGGCCCCTGAGGCTGCAAAATGTGTACTTTGAAGGTAGTATTTGTTATTTTGCTGAAGTAGACAGACTTAAGGGCTAAATTGTATGCTTTCTGAAAAAAGAATTCAAATTTAGGAATACCTGAATTTGACTTCACTGATATGGAAAAAGTCCCTATAGAAGGGACCAGCACACAGCAAGACTGGAATCCAGTGGCTGTTGAGCTGCTTTAACTACCACATAATGTGTGTTACCATTACCTTTGCACTGGTAGTTTCCACACACAGTCAGAAAGACCATTGAAAATGGTACAGTACAGGCAGGCTGTTAAGATCAGTCTATAGAACTGCATGGTTTTTACAAATGGAAATGCGCCATTTGAACTGAATATGTTGACTGCTGTTTGAAATGAAACTAAAGTAAGCTGGACTTCTGCTCACAGAGAGTAAGATTTTCTCAGGCTGTCAGAACAAAACCATAAGGGACTCAGGCCATTTTTCAGAATAGAAAAGAGTGTTTCCTAAAGAACAACCCCAGCCTTAACCAATCAGACAGCATATATAGATATCGTTTCCTAAAAGTTAAGGCCAAAAAGGATACCAGAGGCACCTACTGTGTATTCACAGACCATTAATTTTAACCAAAACATCTAGCTGATGAGCAAAGATTTTAGTGAGGGAAAAGCATTTCTCTGCTTTGAAAACTATCTGCTACAGGCACAGGGTTGGCAAGACCTGAGGAAGCCATGCAATGGCAAGGAATTAATCATCTGAGATGTACACAAATGATCCTAGCAGACGAACCACACCTCATGCTATATGAGGTGAAAGATCCACAGAGCCTGCCAACCTGACCCAGGGAAAATTCCCTTTCAAACCAGCTAAGGCAATCTGTAATCTCTCTCTATGCCACCTACAAAGAGATCTCCTGCTCTGGCCAATCTCTTGTGCTGCAGGGGATGAAAAGAAGCCGCATACAGAAACCTTCATTCCTTACGCAAGGGAGGAGACGCAAAGAAATCTGCCCTGATCATCTTCAGGGAAATTCGGGTCTGTTAATTGTCTTAATGTGGAGTTGCTGTCTATAGGCTTTTGAATTGAATGCTTTCCCATTAAGGAAAGAGATGAAAAAGGCAAGCAGTCCAGGCCAGGCTTGAGCTCTCATCATCAAGAGACCTCGCCGCCAGAAAGCAGCTTCTTATTTCAAGATTGAGTTAGCTGAACTTCAGCTTCTGTCAGCCAGGTGGAAAAGCATCTGCTGTCAGGTGTCTCCTTCAGACTAACCTCTTGCCTTGCTCTCAAATTGCCTGAATACTCTGAATTCTTGACTCCCCTCATCCTGATGTTTGTTTTCCAGTCTTTAACTCACATTATAGCCCAGCTTAGACAGAACAGGAGACATCATCTGATGAAGAAGCCTACAAACACTACTAAATGTTTATCTTTTTCATGGACCACACTATCCTTTTTTTGACACAACACAGCAGGAAAATTGAAATTAAAGAAATTATCCGTGATGCCACCCAAGTCCATCCATAAACCACTGTTTAGAGTAAATGTGATTTACTCTATTTTCCATGCCAATATATACCATCTCAGGCTTGACTGTATTAAAAAACACTCTTTTGTTGCAACAGAATTCTTAAACTAGGCGATTGCTTTTTACTTGGCCTTACTGTTTATATTGTTGCTAATCTTTTCCTCAAACTTGATGTTATACATCAGCAGATGCTATACATTACTGACTATACCACTGATTAAGGTTTGCCTGGCCCACTCCCTCAGTACATGGAATAAAACTACTGTAAAACTACTTTAACAAGCTGAAAGAATTTGGGGGAGAGGATGCTTCCTATAGAGACTGTCACAATTGGAAGCAGAGAAAAATTATTAAATATTTTAGGCAGGGGGTAAGCTATAAAGATGGATATTTCTTTGCTTGCATAGAAAAAAAAAAAGAAAAAAAAGAAGAGAGATTTTGCTCAGGGGACAGCAACTGCATTGCTGATTGAAGTGGAAAATCTGTGAAGGAGCCTCTTGTTAGAACTGTTGGCAGTGTATCATCCAGAGCAGGACATGCTTTCTCTTCACCAGACAGGGATTTTTCAATTCATCTATCATTCAGTACTTGTTGTAATGCTTCCAAAAGTCACATTACATTGTCATACACTCCCATTAACACAAAGACTTTCACTTCATGAAGAAATTGGCTGCTGTGGAAAATGGGCATAGGGAGCAGGTGCTACAGGTGGCCTTTTCACATTGAGATGCTTCATCAGTACACTCAGACAGAGAAACTGTGTTTCTTCTGAAGGTGAATTGCATCTTCAGCTTCCTGGACAACACTTTGTACCTGGGTGTTCTGAATATTTCTAACATCCTTCTCCACCACCACGCCAATCATACTACTGCAACAATTTCAACCAAATTAAACACGGGAGTTGCTTCCACCAAGTAACAAAATTTCTGAGACCTAAGGAAAGCCCAGCAACACATCTGAAGTTATTGGCTACAATCCTCTTCCCTAAAGAGAGGAATGCTGGGCCATATCATATTTTCATCAGGAGATCATTTTCCCCTCAACAAAAACACTACAATAAGCCATGTCAGAAGTTGTGGCTAAAGTAGTACTTTCAGTGGTCAGGAATGAAACACTGGTGGTTCAAATTGCCATTCTAGAGTAGAGGATGAAACAAATGTAAGTCAGATCATGATTTTTAAATTTCCATACCTTCAAATCAGTGTGATAATCATCTTTGAATGTCAAAGGATAAAGAAAGCAAAATTTAATATGATCATTATTTTCCTTTGAGCTTTGCAGTTTTCACATGTCTGAACTTAACAGGGTACAAAAGTATTGCCGTGCTACAGAGACAGAAGTGATCAAGGAAGCTGCATAAACATTAAATATGCTTTTTGGAATACAAAGAAGAAAAGGCTCCTAGATAAAGGGTCAGTTCAGCAACATAAATAACGTAGCTAGTTAAATACACCACCACTATCCACCCAAAAAATGTAGGTATTTAACAAGGTTAGTAATTTGGCGCAATAGGATGATATCCATCACTGGATCAACATTTACACATACTGTAAATTAATTCTAAGAATCTGATGTTAAGAGAAATTGTATAACTGCATACACTGTCAGGATTCCTGTTTAAATATATCCTGCTTAATGTCTTTATTGATAACCTGGATGAGGGGATTGATTGTTTCATTAGTAAATTTGCAGGTATCACCAAGATGGGTGGGAGTGTTGATCTGCTGTAAGGTAGGAGGGCTCTGCAGGGGGATCTGGACAGGCTGGGTCAATGGGCTGAGACCATCAAAAAAAGTATGAGATTTAACAAGACCAAGTAGCAGGTTGTACGCGTTGGCCATGATAGCCTCAGCAGCACCACAGGAGACAAAGTGCCTGGAAAGCTGCCCAGCAGAAAAGGACCTGGTGATGCTGCTCAACAGTGGCTGAACATGAGCCAGTGTGTGCCCAGGAGGCCAAAAGGCCAATGGCATCCTGGCCTGTGTCAGCTGTCAAGTGTGGCCAGCAGGACCAGGGCAGTGATTGTCCCCCTGTACTTGGCACTGGTGGAGCCACACCTTGAGTGCTGTGTCAGTTTTGGGCTCCTCACCCCAAGAAAGACATTGAGGGGCTGGAGCGTGTCCAGAGAAGGGGAACAAGGATGGGGAAGGTTGTGGGGCACAAGTCTGATGAGGAGCATCATTGGAAGCTGGGTGTGTTTGGAGTCTGGAGAAAAAGAGGCTCAGGGGGGACTTTTTCCCTCTCTACAATTGCCTGAAAGGAGGCTGTAGCCAGGCGGGAGTCGGTCTCTCCTACCAGGCAACCAGTGACAGGGCAGGAGGACACAGTCTTAGGGGTGCCAGGGGAGGTTCAGGTTGAACGTTAGGAAGAATTTATTCACATAAAAGGTGATTAGACTTTGGAATGGACTGCCAAGGAGCTGACAGAGTCACCATCCCTGGAGATGTTTGAGGAAAGACTGCCCATGGTTCTCAGTGCCACAGTCTAGTAAACATGGTGGTGCTCAGTTATAGGTCAGACTCTATCATCTCAGAGGTCTTTTCCAACCTAACTGATTCTGTAATTCTGTAGTATTTAATGGCAACCTACAGGTAAATATTATAGCTTTAAATAGTAGTATCAAATAGCACTGTTTGCTAACTGATTCTTTAACTTCATGTGCAGTCCTTGCAATCCTAAACCCACTTATTGCTATTCATCTCATTAAATACTGTGTTCAAAAACAGATTTAACAGCAAACTGTAAACAGACTGACACACATATGTCAATGAAGCCTAAGGAGCTAAAGAGAAAAGTAAAGCAAAGTTATATCACTCTTAGCCTTGGTGGCCTGGCTACAAGAAAATCTTGGGGCTTTAACTTAGTTCTAGGTCAGTTGTTGAGTCACTTGACAGCTGTAAAGTTCAGGATAATAGTTATTGTCTGAGCCAACCAAATCATACCCAGCACTGAGTAATATTAAACACTAATTCCAATGACATAAGGTGACCTAACACTAAGATAGTCAAGCCCTTTCTAATGGGTTTCAAGTAATTTTAATGAGCAAAGACATCCTGATTCTTCTGCTTTACTCAGACTTGTTGCCTTTTACTTTGGTAACAAATTTCCTTGAAAGATTATACCAAGATTTGTACCTCTACAAACTCATGTACACTTTTGTCTATTTTTTTAGGATAAACAACTTCTCTTATGTTTTTAATCACAACTAACAAAAGAAAAGGGAGGGGGTAACAGATTATCTGAAGATCATGTATTATATAGAGCTACAATGGTTTGCATGTGCTTTCACTCCCAGCTCTAGAAAGACTCCACTATGAAATGGACTTGCACAAGCAGCTCAGAAATTCTAACTTCAAGACATAACCGACTCCTTCTGTTTGATGCCCTTTCCACCCTCCAGTTTTGTGGCTATTCTCTTCAGGTATTTTTCTGTTGGAAGTTTGTGCTGTTACCAGCAGCTCAGAGGAGCAGCTATGATTCCAGAAGCTGTGGTAGCATTCAATCCCCCAAAAATTCTTACATAGTACTGTCCATGCTCTGGATGTTCTCAGGTTATAAGAATGGCCTTAGGGGAAAACAAATAAAAATTAAAATTTTTATAAGCAGAAAGATAATTTCAGGAGAAAAATGCTAAATCATTGAAAGAAAACCTCCACCTTCACAATGGACAGATTTTTAAAAAATTATTTTCAAAAAATCTTGTTCTATGTATTCTTTGACAACATACTAAAAATGTCTTAAAGCCACAGACCTATTCAGAGACTTCAAGAGCTGAGGGTTGATGGCATGCTGCACTTGCTGTTTTGATGAGTTTACACTCTATGAAGAGGAAGGAAACATCCCCCTGCACAGCATATGGCAGCACTACAGGAGATAGCAACAAGAAACGACCTTCAAGGGACCATCTGCCAGTTCTGCTCCAGTCACACCTCCTCCTTGCCCACAACATGACCCTTATACCAAGGAGACCAGCAAAGGATGCACATGGGAAACATCCTAAACAGTTAAAGCTCATGCTAGGCTTGCATCATTCACTTCACCTTTGCTAGAGTTTTCCCAATCAAATGCCAAGAGCATTTAACCTTTAACACTGTTGTCCAGAAGCATCTGAACACACCACTGAAAACATGGCCCAGAGGTGGTTATCCATTCCTCACTGCTTCCACATCTTCAAATATTCTTCAAGGAATAACAAAGGGAGAAAACTGCTAAGACAAAAATGTGATCTTTATGGCAGATGGTACCACAGGATAAATGGCTGTCGGTCTGCTGTAAATAATTTATCGTTGTCAAGTGTGGTGCTCCAGTCATCTCAGCAGAAGTATTTGATACTAAGAAAAATGTAACATTTGTCACAGAAGTACCACAGACACCATGGGGCTTTCTTTCTAACCCAAGTTAGGCACAAGAATAGGATTGACAGAACCAAGCAAGACTTCAAAAGATGCACAGGAACAACCTTACTTACACACACACACACTTGCCTCTGCAAGCTATGTGACCCCCATAACCAGAGACAAGCTGAGTAAGCTGAGTAAGCTGAGTGCCACTGACTTTCCATTCACTTGCAGGGAGATGATCAGAGAAGGAGAGGAACGGGCAGGAGCTTTGCTCTGTTTCTCTCCTAAGCCCCCCAGCATGGCAGCCAGTGCACGTCACATTCCCTGCACATTTAGACCACCAGCAATTTATAACTCATGCTAGAGAAAAAGTGAAGTAGGGGGTCAGCTGAGGTTCACAAGATACCATTTAGCCTCACAGCTCTTTGCACAAAGCCTGGGAAAGTCCGGCTCATGTCACATCACTCGACAACAGGGTTCAACCTCCTGTTTCAGGGATGACATGGGAACAGACAGGCAAACAGGCAGTCACCAAGTGGAAGAAATTTCTGAATACTGCCCTTACAATGCAGCATTTCCCTTAGAGAGCTCCAGAGAGTCCACAGCTACAAGAACTATTCTGCCCAAATTACAGGGAAGGCCAGCAAAACAAGGAACAGCATTAGTTGATTCACAAGAGAAAATCCAGGTAAGGAACTGTAAACACACAGTTATGTTGATCTCCCCAGTAACTGCACAGAGAAGATATGCTTGACTTCAAAGGGAGGCTTGAGTCATCTATTATTCTCCTTCCAGAAGAGGTCCCTATTCCATCTTAGGTGCTCAATAGCAGCACTGATCTTATTCTTAGGGTTGTCCCTCATCTACACCTCTTATACACAAGGCTGTTACAGGTCTCAGCTTGAGCACATAGTTATTTAGCTCAAGAGAATTTTTTTTTTACTCCCCTGCATTTCTGGCTAATGCTTGTGCATTCCAAGCAACAGTGAAAAAGGATTCCCTAACAACCGTGATGGATGGGGCACAGGATCAGCCCAAAAGATCTCCAATACCTGCCCCTGGACAGGCACATTTACCCAAACAGCAGGCAAGGATCGGCTGTCAATGCTGCTCCAACCCACTGAAACAGCAGATAGACCTGAGATGTAGGATGAATATAGTCTTCATTTAAATAAAATATGTTTGTGCAAAAGAGTGTCAACACCTGCCCTTTTTTTTTTCCTCGCCTCTTGTCACTTCTCTCTCATTTCTGCTCATTTTACCCACATTACAGCTGTAGCTGTATAAATGACAGGCTGTGGCCTAGCATCATGTGATAGATCATCCTACATCAGCTCTGAAAAATGGAGATGCTGTCAACTGTCTGGTTCTCCTCACATTCACTGTCAGCATCAGTGCATTCAGGCAGCATGTCACAGCCATCTGAACAAGATGAATACAGCTCTGTGAACATCAGCTTGGGAACCAAGTCAATCAAATATGTGACCACAACCACACAGAATCATCTGTGCTGAGAAATGGCCACAGAGAAAGGGTTCCTAGCGCCCTGCTATGCCAGTACTGCCACTGGTAGTTTTTAATTAAAACATCTGCTTGATCTGATTGAGAAACAATGAGGGATGTTTGTGGTGAGGCTTTACATACAGTAGATTGTAAAGAAAATCTCAGCAGCTCCTGGGGTTGAAGACAACTCTGCCACGAACTACAGCTGTCAGGGACTAGTCTTGCTGCTCCTAATTTCACTGGACTAATCTCACTGACAGGCTCCCACTGTGAAGCAAGGGGATTGATTCTCCTGTGCTACTCAGGTGCCTCTAATAGAGGATCAGAGGAGATAATGTTGCATTCTTTTGTCTACCTGGTCTGTTAGAAGGCATCACTGCCCATGGCAGGGGGGTTGGAACTGGATGACCTTGAAGATTTTTTCCAAGCCAAGCCATTCTGTGACTCTATAACTGCTCATTACAGCTAATCTGGAAAGCAGATGAAATTAAAGGGACCAAAAAGAAGACTGTTGCCATTTAGTTCTCGTTTGTAAGAGCAGAAATATTGTAATGAGTCATGCAATGGTTCAGTGGTACTCCGTTCATAGTACAACACGGGTGTGCTCCACCTCCTTTCCTGCCACCCCCTCCTCAAGGCTCCTGGACTCTGTACCCCAGCTGCCTGCATGGAAAACTGTGCACCCTTTATCAAGGCACCTTGAAACAGAGACCTTTCCCTTATAACAAGAAGCTGCGCAGTGAAAAAATTGTGGCGGGAATGAAATGGGAAAATGAATGTTAATCCTGTTCCATTGTATTTCATCAGACAAAATCCATAGTTTTTCTGTTTTTCTCTCTCTTTCTTCTCTCTGTCTCCTAGAATTCTCCTCTCATAAATGTGTGTAGGTCTTTATGTGCCTCTCTTATAAAATGTCTGTATTCTGTTGCCTGCTACAGGTTGGTCTCACAATCAATCACTACACAAACAAGCAGGAAAATGTTAACCCATTGTGCCTGTGCTCAAATTGATTTCAACATCAACAAACTAAAGCAGTGGTCTGGAAAAACACCAGAAATGCCTCTAGCAATTCGGTGATAAAAAGAAACATTCACTCAGTTAAAGTGGCATTTATGAGCAAATTTTTGATCACTGTCCCAGAATGAAAAATGGGCAGTATGTTAAAACAAGTATCGTAAAAACACCAGGAGAAATGCCATAACAGCAAGGACTTTGCAACAGTCAGAGAACAGTCATATTCAAAGAGAACAGCATTTCAGCTCAGATAAAAGATGACTCTTTCAGCTGTGCTGGGAGGTTCTCCAACCAGAAGATCCATTTGAACTGTCAGTGGAAGCCTAGACTCTTTCTGGCTGCTAATGCAAATGTTGAATCTCTTTCTGGGGTGGCAAAACCTCTGCTACATGGCTGTATATGAATGACATAGCTCAGTGGTAGGGGAAGAGGAGCTACATTTCAGTTACAGAGCACTTCTGGTTTTACCTTCACAACAGAAGGAGGTGGGCTAAACTGTGATGGAAAAGCTGCATAAAATACCATTAACAGTAAAGCATCCTCCTGATTTCTGGACTGCATCTCTCGGCCTTACTTGGATTGCCATCCCATTTGATGCCTGAATGAGAGCACTGTCTCATTCAGTGTTTTTTCTGAAAATGAAAATTTAGAGCAATTAGAAATTTAGAAAATTTAGAGCAATTCCATGAGGATCCCTCCATGACTCTTCTGCCCCACATATGGCTCTTGACAAAAGGAAAATGCTCCTTGCCTTCTTCTTGTACAATGCACATGCCGCTGAGCTAGACAATTTATCTGAAATATGATGCCCATTATTAAAAATAGCAAAAATCACGACAGTTTACTTAAATTAGTAAAAATGTTCCCTAAATTCCGAAAGACAACCACAATAGTTCCTATGGACTCTCTACTGTCCTTGTCCCAGTCAGCAGGGGCAGTCATATGGAGATGTTCATGTGCATCTGTGGATAAGAATCAAATGAAGACACTACTTCTGAAATGCATACCAAACTCTACAAGCTACTTCTATCCTATGATTTGCCTAAACAAAGGGATGCATTTATTTAAATAACTCCCTCCATGGACAAAGACCTTTAAAGAGTTCAGCACCAGCAGATAACATCTAGAAAGTGAAATTACCTCACAGCCAGGGGATCATATAAATTGTGGAAAGTTTCCTCGGTTTTATATCACAGCCTGTGCTCCTGCCATACAAACATCAAAAAATAAGCAGTAAGGCCAGGATGAGACCATATTTGATTCTGCTAATATTCAGACCTAGTCCATTTGGGAGATAAAAAAATTCTATTATAGTTCACAAAAGATAGAACAAAACTGAATTTTTCTTTCTACCAGTAGTAGTTTGAAGAGTAATGCAGGAAAGCTGCAACAGCTTTTTATTTTGTTTAAAAAAACTCTATAGAAATTACAGTACAATCTGTGTTAAAAGAATTAATTCTTCATGACCTACCAAACTGGACTTTCATTTGCTATGAGGTACAGTTACCTGATACATTGTTGAGTTGATGGATATTTTTAAAGTTAGATCTCATTCTGAAATGCAGGCTGTCTGCTGCCAGCACTTGAGTAATGTGCTGGCTCATTAACAGATCTCTTTGTATGAGAAGAGGTAGAAGATTATCCCCAAGCCCATGTCTTCTAGCCAAACAGACACGTTATTCTTGCGGTGCTCAAAGTTCTGAATGGTCATTTACAGTAAAGGCAACAGCTTTCACTGGAAAACAAGTGACTTGCCAAGAAATGATGAATTTAAAAAAAAAAAAAAAAAAGAAACAAGAAAGAGACACAGATCTATTGCAAATCTCCAAAAGATGAAGCTTTGACAAGGAACAAACTTGAGAAATGCTGTAACTTGATCATCTATCTCATACCTCAACAGCTCTGCTATTCCTTTGGAGTCTACCAAGAGGAATACAGAAATGTGACAGAAATGTAGGCGTCAGAAGACAATCTAACTAGGGGCAGGGATTGGAGAGGCAGAGAAAGCTATGAAATATGATATAGGTATAGTGCCAAGTAATGTAGCATTAAGACAAGCTGACATTACTAGAACAGATATAATTCCTGGCCTTACTTGATGGAGCTTATTCAGTGTGTTCATCACTTCTTATCCAAGCTGTCAGGAACATTGTAGCACTTATCATACACAGTATTAACAAAAAACACACCTTTGAATACTGTGTTAAACAAACTGAGATAATTCATGACAGAGTTGCTAAACTCACAGGAAACGGGTTTGTTTTCTGACCACCGAGCCAAAATCTTGAAGACTTTTCATGACAGGCACTTCTCATGTAACCATTGCTTACGTTTTTCTCACCAAGAAGCTTTCTAAAATCTCTGTCTTGTGGAGGAACTGCCAAGAAAGTAGACAACTTCAAATTCTTCAACACTCAAGTGTTAACTGGTGAGTCAAATAGAATCTAGTGGGTCATCCGTGTGCCATGTCAGCACTTTAGTCAATAAGAACTAATACCTAACAGACAAAACCCCTTTGGGATATTTGTTCATGTTCTTTTAAATTAACCTTGCATGTAAACTAGTCTACATTATCAAGCTCTGGGATAACATTCTGATATTAGGGCAAGATTTGAGCCAGTCTCACCTGTCATTACTGCACTAGAGAAGCATAAACACAATATCCAGTATGGAGTGTGGTCCCACTTGTTTGTCAGTTGCATGCAGAGAACATGCTTCTCATCATTTACATCTCTAGTCAGGGAATTAGATTCTGTCAGCATCAGTGGAGTCAGCAAGGGAGAAAAGAGTACCAATCTGCATTCCATACTAGTTGGATGAAGTAAGTAGATCTGGTCAAATAGTGAACTAATTCAGAACTAGGTCATTAAACAAGTTAGCTCTGATATTATTCACCAAGTTGCATTATTCATTGCATAGAGATAATTACCAGGTCATTTGCAAAATATTTCTGGCTCATTATTATTTCACAAATATTCAATTCTTTAAAAAAAAGTTTCAGTCATCCAATGAGGAAACAGGGAAAGAACGCATATGAAGAGGATAATCTATTATGTATTACAAGCATTGTCTTGCTGAAGTGAACCTGTCATGAATAATCCATAGACCAAAACAGATGCACCTATTGCTTACAACCAACACAGACATGACAGGCTTGGTCGGCAGACAATAAAAACTAGGTTTTCTTGTATAATTCATTTTCAAAAAATAATTCAGGGTGCTGATTTCTTTCCTAGAACACATGAACAATAACATCTATTTTGAAAGTAGTAAAACCATATAAAGTTAGATAATACAAATTAATTAGATTAATTGATTCTAAGAACTTGGAGGTTGACTTCAGAGTCAACAACGAAAAAGAGTAAGATGAACAGAAAAAAAAAAAGTATTTGTAGATTATAAAATGCTCCTCCTGGATGATAGAGAGGTGATATTTAACAGTGTCAGTAAATCCATTAATTTTCTGAGATCACCATTACTAAACAAAGTATCCCACCACTCACTAACTACCTCAAGACATGACTGAGTACTTTGCTACATGCACAAGACCATCTCAGTACCACCTTCAGCAAGGTAGTTCCAGTAGTCAACACATTATCAAGAGGTAGTGTCAGAGAAAAGTCAGTAGTGAAAAATCTGAATTACTTCATCTAATAATGCTTCACCACTACAAATAAAATAGGTCTTCACTGTTTTAAAGACATCATTTTGCTGCCTCCAGTTGTAACCTTCCCAAATGCCAATGACTAATAAGAATGAAGTGTTATTTGGCCTTGAATGGGAGACTCCTTGTGAGAAGTGAGAGCTTAAAGGACACAGGGAAAACTATTCAGACATTTGACTTTTTTTTTCCATGGAATCCTTATTACCCTTTGAAATTTTCCTCTTGAACTTCCAAATCTGGATATTCCTTTAATGAATCAGATGTCTAAGAAACGGCCACAGTTTGCTTATTTTCATCTGTTTTATCATTAAGTATCTCATTAAAAAGCTTCCCTAAATTTTATAGAATTAGAATTAATAGCATTGCTGGGGATAGAATCTCCAGATTTGCCATCACAGAGATGGAAAAAAAACCCAAAAAACAAAAAACCTACTTTAAAACCTATAATGTGGCCTGGGCTCCAGGTCCTTAATAAAGGAGTAGAAAAATGTGGTGAAAATATGTTCTAAATCAGACACTTGAATCTGCCTCTTTCTTGTTTTATTAGAACCTCAATTTACAAGTTTTGTAGACTTCATGCCTGAAACTCACAGGCAGTCAGTGATAACCACTAAAGGGAGCTGTACAAAACTAAAAACAAAGCAGCTGCAAATGTTAGGAGTGGACAGAAGACTTAATCCTGCAACATCCTAGTCAGGTAAGTGGGTCTTAATAATGTGAGTATCTGAACTTTGAGTAAAATTGGACACAAGGAACAGCTTGAAGACTTTGTGCATATTTTGCAGTACTCTGGAATGTTTTCTGATGAAAAGCAGGTTTTCAAGTTGTCTTTTGAGTGTTACCATGGTAGTTGATACAAGGAAATCATTTTCAAGGACAGAAATGTCAACTGCCTGATGCCCAACAATTATCATCCAAATACTTGAGGGACGAAGGCAGGGCTATTTACCCACTGTTGGTACAAGCAGAACGAGTGTAGTCACTTTGCATAGTTTCCCTCAGGAGGCTGAAGACAAACAGGAACAAATCTGAGGTCACTGCAGGCTAACATGGCAATTACCTTACCCTCCTTTTTCCCAAAAGGTATCCCTTGTGCTTTTATCAGTTTAGAAGTACTCAGCAGATGCTGAACTTCCAAAACAAAGGATTATATTAGGGATTATATTTGCTCACATGCCACCCTCACAATTTAAGGGGCAAGGACATGTTAAAGCATTTCCCGATTCAGGGATTGGATGAATAGACAAATCTCCAGACTTTTTTCAGGTATCTTATTACTCTGTTCAATTTCACATTACCAGTTTTTAAATACCTCTTCTAATTATGTCCTAGCTTTTTCTGTTAACTTTTTTACTGTTTCAGAAAAATTGTGGAAAATATGCTCATGTTCTATATTTCTTTTTATTTATTTATGATTCATATTTTTCAAATTTACCTCCGTTTTATGTCCTCTTGGAATACATGAGTTGTATCCATAGCAATTAATGGCTGTAAATAACGCAATGTCATGTGCAATATGAAATACAAAAGCCACACAGTAGAAAACCAGACTGGTGAACACCCAGCTTGTAGTCCAACACTCCCAATAATCTCAAATATCTACCTAATTCAGACAGGAAGTTTTACAAGGAATATGAAATTTTTGTCTTAATCTCCTTTAATGCTTTTTGAACCTAAGCATAACAGCCCCTTCTCAGGTATTGTTTTGGTTTCAGACATGTACAGAGTGCTTTTTATATGCAGGGAGAAATAAAACACAAAGGGAGAGAAGAAGAGAACAATTAATATGATTTATTAATATGAAATATGCATTAATCATTAGCCAGCTATTCTACATTCATCACTTACAGGAAGGCTCATCATTCAAACCATTTTTGATGCCAGTGTTAATTGCCTGATCTTGGAGATGATCTTCCTTCCCACTGAAATCAACAAGACAACAACTTTCACTAACTTTTACAGGTATACATTTTGTCCCTTCATGGCAGCCAAAGAGCTACCTCCTTGTGTTTCCTCCATTTCCTAATAAAAGGCCTCCTAGGCCTCTTCTTTTGTCTTAATTTTTTTCAAGATGATATCTATTCTGAGACCATCTCAAGGCTTTCTCTGTAAATCACTTCTTCACTCTTTGCTCTTGTGTTTTACTTTTACATGTACAGCCACTACAAATATAACACCTGACCTGAATATTTAATGCTCACCTGCCACTGAAACCATTACTTTGAATATCACCGTGGAGCAAAACCAACACAGTCCTACCGGGAAGGCTGCTTGGTAGGAGGATGGTACATCATAAGCAATAAATAATGTACATCACCTATCGTGATCAGATCGTAGAAGATGACATCTGCTTTGTCATATCTTTATGTAAGAGAAGGTCTTGTTTTGCTTTACCCATCAGACAACTGATTGCAGTGGCTGAAAATCTTCTGGTGCTCATACCTTACTTCTGGAATAAGTGTCAATCTGTTTTTATCTCCTCCAACAGATACTGGCATGTACAGGAAAGCTCTTGTGGGAAATTGCAAATCTGCGAGGATGTTTGTCCATGCCAACATAGAAGTTCACAAAAGTCTGGGATACTTTGCAAGAGCTTGCAACAGGGCTGCTCATTCACTATAGTGGCTTAGACAGGCTTAGAAAACCACTGTACAGCAGGCAGCCAGATCCATTTAACTCAGATATATAATAATACATCTCTAAAGGTATTATGCTACATGCATCAGCAAGCAAAGCAATCACACAACTCAACTCTACATCACGGAGGAGGTTTTCCCTCCCCACACACCCAATACACATTTGTCTTTTAAATAGTCCTTGCGCCATTTTTGTCACTGAAACAGCATTACTGGAAAATTGTCCCTGATTCTTTTTTCATCTTTCACAAGAAATGTTTCCCCATTATTTTATTTTAAATGTTCACATCATTTTGAAGCAATTTTCAAAATCACTGACATTTTTATTTCATGAGAAGCAGTCTTTTCTTAGCCTTCACTAAAAAAGAATGTAACCCCTGCTGTTTTCTGGGAATTGGCATTTTCAAAAGTTGTTTTGAAAATTATTCAAAAATTATTTGGAGTCTAGTTTTTGGTGTAACACAGCATAGAAAAGTTCATTGGAGATAGACCCATTTCTAATAGTGTGTATTATATTGTTTAAAAAAAAAATTCTGTACTTTCTGGTTGTCTAGATAATTTCTATCAAGAGCCCTGAATGTGCTAATGGACTCCAATTCCCTTGAATTCAATGGCAGCAACACGCTTTAGCATCTCATGAGGAGGTAACTACCACCACATGACTGGATTTTTAAAGGGCAGTTTCTCAAACTACCTTTGTCTTGAAAGAATCCAATTTAGTCAGCCCCAAAGCCTGTCTCACTCATACAATACATGTTTACAATCCAGCTATTTCTCCCATTGTCCAGCGCATAACTTTCAAAAACAGCTATTAAATGGCTGCCTCCTTGGTCCCCAATCTCTTTAATTTGCAAAACTGCTCATCTCTTTATTGGAATATCACCAGAGGACTTGACCATTTTCTGTTAGGGAGTCTATCTAAAGTCATAAGAGCAAACAAACAAAAATTCAGGTGTCAGAAAGAAAAAAAAACAAAACAAAACTGGTTATTGGTTGCACAATATAAAAGGCTTGAAAAATTCAAACCAAGTTGGAAGGTTCTGGATTTGAAGCAATGACAACAATAATAAAAATCACAGAAACTGAATTCACTAAATTAATTTTCTTGTAAAAGTGTCACAGTTACAGATGGTAACAATCTGGAAATAGCTGCAAAGAGAAAATAATTACAAAGGGATGAAAATATATTAATGCTCAACCGTGCTGGATGTGTGGGAAAGTATCCTCTGATGTATTCCGGCTGTCCTTAATTCATCACCCCACTGTACAAAGCGCCCACTTTTACAAATAAAAACATTGTCTCACTTGTTGAAATCCTTTATTTAGTAATCTGTGTAGGCTGAAATGTTGAAAATGGTTTCTAAATTCCTGGCTTCTGAATCCATCTTCAAAGTTGTCTTTGCCTGTATTATCATACAGCTGCAGGCTTTAATCAAAGGTCATTAGATTTACCAATTTCTGTCAAACATCCTGACACCACTCCTTCAAAGGAAATACCTATTTTTTTAGAACTTGCAAGGAAATGCCACTTAATCTGAAATTGTTCCAAAATAAAATCTCACACCAAGGGTGAGAGTCAGGAAGAGAGAAACTTTGGAGCATTCTTCAAAGTCAGCATTAGTAGGGCTTAAGAAGCTGCAAAATTGCAGAGAAGATTTAGCCAAAATCCAAAAGTCAACAGATCCTAGGCATACATGATACCCATATCACTTCTTAATGCCCACCAACAAGCACTGTTCCATGAAACATTGCACCTGTCAAAAATTACCCAGGTTTTCAGTATCCTCTGCCTCAGGGGCTCACAATTGCCAACACGGTCTGGAAAGTAACTCCAAGCCATTTGAGAAGTCCAATCCAGCAGGTGTGCTAAAGCATCCTTTGTGGATCAAGCACACTGCAAGGGGAGCACCATGCCTCGGAAGATCATGCCCTTGCCAGGAAGGAGACAGCAGTGCTTCATATAGGTACTTGTGTAGGCAGCCTCCAGGTAATTCCATGTAATTCTCTAGGAAAAGATACTGTATAATATTCCTTCACTCAAGATGGATCTGAAATTCTATACAAAAGTAAATGCAGCCTTGGAAAAAGTATGACAAATGATGTATTTTCCCTATTTATAAATCACAAAAGGCTAGTATGATACACAGAGCGGCGCCCCTAAATGCAGGAAGGACATACACAATACTCTCTCTTTTGTAATCCCGTGGAGGTAGAAGGCTCAGATAAAGTCCCTGATGTTTAGGACATCTGAGAGCTGCCAGTATAAGTAGACCAGGAAGAAGGAGGACACATGTTGATAGGAGGCACCACTTGGCAACAATGAACAACTGCAGCTTCTCAAAAGGTGACATGGCTACTTAAAGTCACTTGCCGAGAAGATGACTTTCATCTCCAGCAAGCCCTGAACCAGGATAGAAAAAAGGTCTCTAGAAATCATACTAATTGTATTTGGGCTATTTCATATCTGTTTCTAGAGATGATTTCTGCTAAGTGACCAGAGCATAGTGCACAAAGTAACATCCTACAGCCTGGACTGGCAAAAGCAAAAGTACCACTGCATAGATCTCTCTATACATGAAAAAAACCCCATGCACAAACACTTTAAGAGGTTTTTATTTTTTACTACTTCAGACAGTGACCCAAATAGACTAAACGTTTTATGGACCCATCAAGAATAGCCTGCTCCGTTGAGCTCAGACATAAAACTAGGAACCACAGTAGACATGTTCCTCCCCATTCTTAGTGCTGCTTACAGCTCCCAACATCATCAAAAAAAGAAACAATGGAACAAAACTGAGTACAAGATCCAAGTGGCATGGTCAAAGAAAAGTAATTCCACCCATAATATGTGGTGCAATCTGAATTTTGTGAAGAGGTACGTTAAGGGATGAAGCTTGAGCACACACAGCTGTCTAGGCATCAGAGGACTAAGAGATGTTTATACATGAAGAAGCACAGCTTTCTTTCCAAGCAATGTACACTCAAAAGACCTGCTAAACACTGGATGTCTTTATGTCACTGCCAGGCAGTCGTAATGAATGAAGCACTTCTCAATCCCAGCTAAGATCAAAACATTATTGGTGAAGAAGAAGAAAGGTCCTTCTGTATTAAATAAACCAAAGCTTCTGTGCTGCCAAACAGTCCTTTGGGGAGTTCAAGTGGCGCCTGAGAGGGACATGATAGAGAACACAATAGTCCCTCTTCTACAGAATCAAAAGAAGAGTGCTTTCCTTCTTTCCAGGCCTGCAAAAGCAGGGTTACCCTCAGCTCCCACCTTGTCTCAGCTGGTGTCATAAAAGGTTCCATCTGCTCTAGCCACAGAGTCAGTTATCTATGATGATTACTCCATGCAGGCACTCACACTATTACTGAAGATTGGTGTTCATTTCTGAAACTGTTCAAAGCAAAAATAACAAATGTTTTATTCTGGAAAGGATCCCAGTGGATACATATTCCCCACCCTCGCCATTACTTAAGTTTTTCCTCTGTATTTTTTTGAGAAGATGAGATCATGTAGATAGACTCTTATCCTGACAGTCTAACTGAACTGAGATCTAGCTTTCTGAAAATCAGCAAACTGGGTTACAAGCACAATATTATTTGCAACTGTTCAATGGCAATGATAACATGTTTGTTATTTTTCTGTAGGGTTTATGCTCAAGTGTATGCACTGCTTTACAGAACATGTACAATTTTGGTTACACTCAGTTTATCTATAAAAGGGTTCATTCTGTTTGCATTAGACAAAAGAATTTCATTGTCAGAAGGAAGTTTCTGTTACTGTTCCTTGGGCAGAATAGTGTGTGGGTTAATGGATCTGCCCACAAAAGGAAAATAGCTTTGGCCACTTCAAACGCAAACTGTGAAGAGTTGTTATTTCCTAAACTGTAGCCACAAAAGGTCCTTAGCATAGTTGGCCTAAACTAGGAACCATCTTGACTATGTAAACTACTTCTGAAGGAGATTAACACATGGATAACAAGTCCTTGTCCTGATGAGCTCATAAATGGAGTAGGGTTTTGGTTTTGTTTTGCTGGAGATTTTTGGTTTTGGTTTGGTTTTTTGTGTGTTTTTATTGTTGTTTTGCTGTTTGTTTTCGTTGTTTCATTTTGGAGTTTTGTTGTTGTTGTTGTTTTGGTTTGGGTTTCTTGTGGGGTTCTTTTGTGGGTTTTTTGTTTGTTTGTTTGTTTTTAAAAAGGACATCAGAACATTAGTTTCAGCAGAACTAATGGTAGCTTAGGTTCTAGCTGCTATTTCCGAACTGGCTTCTTAGAACAGTAATCCATCATAACTCTTGATATATTTTTACACTGTTTATGTATTTCCATTCATTTCAGTTTGATCAAGAAATAATTGAAAAGTTCACTCTTTTTCTACGAATGAAAAAAGGACATAAAAAAAAAGTCAGCAATTGACACAACTAAGGGATTTAATTCTTAACATCAAATGCACATTAAGTTTACCCTCTCCTTAAGGAAAGCTTAGATATTACATTTTTGCTAGGCTTTATAATACCTGTGAAACATACTCCAGACATCAATAGCAATAAACCTGCTGAAGTTCTACAGGCTAAGTCCTCTGCTCTTTTAAGTGGGTGAATTGAGTGAGACCCTTTCCAAGTAACTTCCACCTGCAAAGTTGCACCTGAAACATTGCTCACTTCCAGGCCTAAAGAATGCAAATGTGAAACTTTCTGGGTTTTGCCCCATCCACTCTTCCTCAGTCATTAAGGTCTGCAAGAGACGTTACAAATATGGAAGGATTTTTGAACTGAAGTAAAAAAAATTATTTAGAGGAAAGTAAATAACAACATAAGACAACATTTTCTCATTTAAGCAGCATGATGGGTGTCTAAAGCTATGGAACAACAAGGTCACTTCTTTTTAAAAATTGCAGTGATGCCAAATTGGGGAAGCAATTTCAACAACCATAGAAAAATATAAAGTGAAACTAAGTCCAATGAAAAACCTAACCTCCTATGTATAGAGGCTAATCCACCAGAGCAGGCTTTCCCCAGCTGCAGCTGCTCAGAATCAATGCTTGCCTTCCCCACAAGCTGCCTCTCCAGCACAAGATCTCTTGACTAGCAGAAACACTCACCCTACCTGTCTTACCTTGTTTTCTCAAATCCTAACCAAAACAACACATTAATTGTTAATCCAGGCTATCCAGCATTCTGCTGAGCATCTCTTTCATGGTTTAAGTGAAAGAAGTTGCTACAGCAGTCTAAAATCAGAGCACAAAGGAAGGTTGCACAACTTTCACCACTCCATGGGACAAAGCTCAAATAAGATGCTGCTTCATGTGCATGCTGAATACAAATAATACTGTACACATATACTGTATGAAGATTGTCAGTAGTTAGCTGTTGCCCTTTCTTCTTAGGGATAAGCAGAGAGCTTTCTTGACAATTTATCTCTTCTAACTCAGAGCCTGTGCATGAAAGAATGGGAGGTGGCCTGTTCAGATCCTTTTTCTTACAGTAACCCATTTCCCCAGGCCAGCTACTGACTAAAGGTTTGTCCCAGGAGTAGTCTCACTTTTAGTACACTTGAAAAGTCAAATACAGCTAATGACAATACAGAGTCCTTGAGCACAGCTCAAAATGTTTGCCCAATTTTCAGTGAATTTTACAGTTATGACTACTGCTATTTTGAAGGAGGCTAGCTGGCACAGCATCAAGAAATACACCAACAGTTTCAAATGTGGAGCAAGGTATTAACTTTTCCAAGAATTTAGTTGCAACCTCCCAGCATTTTAAAAGATACATTTGAAGAAGACAAAAATAAAAGTACTTTTACAAGTATTGCTACTTTTAACTACAGCTAGTACATTTAAACACTTAAAAAGAAGACTTAAAAGCACAACTAAGCTTATATCTGGGCTTTGTTTTAAACAAATAGAGAAATACAATTTGCATATTAAAAAAATAAAACAAAAACAGCTCTGCCTGCAGAATGGACAAAGTCATGTTAAGCAGGCAAAATCTAGGCAGGATTCTTTCTTCAGAAAAAATGTAAATACTGTACCTCTAACAGTCATTAAATTACATGTAGATATTAAAATCCCTGGATTTCAGGTGCTACAAAATAAATTTTTACTGTCATGCAAGAAATCATGCTCATATCAACAAGTGCTGCCTAATGAGTTATCTTCCACTTGAGAAGGAAAGTTTAGCTTGCACTTTCATCATCCTCAAGACCTTTTATTCTTTTTAAAGATTACTGTCAGTCAACATTTGTGCTAAAAAACTCCAACTTTTCTCTGCTCACGGTTTCTTAATTGCTTACATATTACCTTCAGATAATCTTAAAACATTCATAATCTTCTTTAAAGCAAATCCCTATGGGTATAGGAACACAGGGAGATTAAGAGCAAGTTTTTCTTCTCAGTCTATTTGTACCTGTCTTGCTAAGTACAATGCGTCAACCAAGCCCACATCCTGGATTTAAATTTATAATGCTCAGTTCACCAGAGTGATTTACCTTTGCAGGGAGGAGAGAGGCCTGTTCAGATGCATCTTAATACCTGAATCATTTTCAGAAAAACTGATTATGCAAATGAGCATGAACAGCATTAAAAAACATATCTTGGAGTTCTGAGTTGTAGTAGGAAAAGGTTGATTTATTATGCTTCCCTTTATCCGTGGCTGATCAGTACCAGACACCATGGGCTGGTCTGCACTGGCCATTCAGCACAACAACAGGGCAGTCCCTGCTACAGATGTGAGAGCAATTCTACAGTTTCTTCCTCTTCCCTTCCTCTCCATCCTCTAAAATATCTAAGAAAGGTTAGCGTTTGCTGGATTGAATTTGGATTATACCCATAGTCTAACATTTTAATCTTCTGGATGCTAAACACCATCCACAGGAAAACGTGTAATGTCCTCAAGAAGCTGTTTACCAAGCACAGCCTCATTGAGGCAACATAATTAATGAATATTAATCCAGACAATAACTCAGCAGACAGACAGGAATGCAGTGTCATCACCCAGCAAGATGAAAATGGGATGCCTTTCTGTGTGCAAAGAAGGCAAACACTTTCATATTAAAGGAATTTCAGGCAATGAAAACAGAAGGAGCTGGGGAGTTCAGTTGGAAGTAGATTTGCACACTATCAGGTTTCTATTTCTGGAACAAGTTTTCTACCTTTTTGTTTTAAAAATGAGAAACTATGAGAAGTTCATTGGTGTCCCAGTAATTCTTTAAAAGTGGTAGAATTCATAGTTCTAGATTTTTTGGTCAGGCAGTGAGAAAGGATTAAACTCCTGATTGCTCAAATTAGCAGCAGGTAACTGTGTCATTTCAGTTACAGCACTGGAAGAAATACTGGGAGAACAATCCATATTTTTATATCTCTATGCTGGCTATGCCAAATCACAGGAGGGGACTAGAGACTGGATTGCTTGCCATACAGCCTCTCCAGTTCTTGCAATCTTATCCCTGCTCTCAGGGTGTCTCTTGTGTATTCACAAACCTGCTCTTTGGATCTACTTCTTGGATGTGATGCTTGATGGGTTTATTTGAGGAGTTGCAGTTGACTCTTCCCAGGGAAGGGAAGAAGTAAGTCCCTGGGTCATGGAGCTGACAGTGAAGGTCCATTTGTATCCCTGCTCAATATGGAATTACATTGTGATGATTAAAAACAATCCAGATTTTTTTCATTATACTCCTTTCCCAGAGGAAAAATAAATTATATTTTTCATAAAAACTATCTGGGTTTTTTTAGCTAAACTGAATTTCTTTAGGGTGCAATTAGTCTGGAAACTCATATATATTGTGTCTTCATATGGGGTGCTGTATAGCTCTTTTGAGGACAAACACAAGAAACTTCATCAGAAAACATGAGTTAAAGATATAAACATATTTTAAATACAGTGCTAATTTTTCCAGACCTATACAGACTTAAAAACATTAATTTGCTGGATAGATGGTTATGGGATCTGTTGACATATTGCTACTACTAACTCTCAGCAGTGCAAAAGTTCCTTGATAAGCAAAACTAATGAGAATTGGGAAAAGATTCCACAGACACTCTGTTTGATACTGTATATGCTTGAGGCACAGATTTCCCTCCGCTTTCAGGACATTCATAACATCACTGCTCTGCTGATATCCACTGCCCAGCAACACAGTTATGTTGCTGCCTTTATGTCAACGTGGACATGAATAATATATCTTCTCTACTTACCTCCATAAGTCATGCACTTTTGTAGGCTCAGAAGAACTAAATATCTTTAGAACTTCTGTCAAATTTGGTTAAAAACAGTGAAAGCACTGAGAAGAGTAAGAGGAGATGTGTGCAGATGTGCAGACAAGCATAGAGCATTATCTCTCAAGCCATGTTTCCTGAGGAAAACCAGCTAAACAAGGAGTGTGGCAGTAGTTTTTTCAAATATCTCAAAATTCTTCAAATTTCAGTGTATCTCAAATAAGGAGATACATTGTATATCCTGTTCAGCATGCCTTTTTTAAACTATTGGAATGCAGTTGCATTCATAAACAGCTATAAATACATCCCATAGTAACAACATATAGCTGCTTTTTCTCCCTGCTTCCAGCCAAACCTCATCTCTCTAAATCTAAGACAAGAGCCTATTTTGGAAACTGAACTTCTGCAATATATGTATTTGTGCAATTTGGAAAAGGACAAGTTTTATTGAGAAACAAAACCAACATAAAATGCCCTTGTATCATTGATTGTACAATTTTCCTCCACAGCTAAAAAGAGCAATAATTTTAACCTTGCAGACATTAGGTTGCAGAAGCTATCCCCCATATAAAAGACTTGTCAAAAAGGTGCTTTTTTGTCATCCTAAAATAAAGTCAGCTCAACATCTCATACCTACTTTGTAAATACACCTCACAGACAAATGAGAGCAGCTTGATTTCATAGTGTTTGTGCCTTGAAGAAGTTGATCCATGCCTCTGGCATATCAAAAATACTTTTCTACAACATCAGGGAAGGCTTTGGGAATCAGGGCATGTGACAAGCATAGCACAAACTTAAAAGGTTGCTCAATCCACATTCTCAAGAAATCACTGATTTGAGAGGACTTTTGTCCCTGAGTGCAAGCTTGCCACTGCAGAGTAAGAGGTAGGCTTAGCAACAGGAATCTGTGTTTTCTGCACAAGCAGCAGCAGCAGCAGTCCAGGATCTCATCCAGCAGCACAACTTGCTAGGATAAGGCCAGCAGTATGGAGCAGTGACTTTTGGCTTTATGTTCACATAGAAGCTTGGAGCATGTGGTGATGCCAAGTACATGGAAAATCACTTCACTCCTTTTCAGCCCTCCCTGATCTCCAATTCCAAGTCTGGAAGGCTGACATTTAATTGAATTAATTGAGTTTAGCTACACACATTTGAGGGAGGGACAACCAAACTGAATACACAGCCCCTGCAAGACCACAGGCTGGAACTATCACTGTAAGCAAAACAAACCATGGGCTATGACTGCCCAACAGCTTTAGGGAGGGAGAGTAACCTGTCATCACTAATTGTGAGAAACCCAGTTTAAGAATACAAGTAGTACAACCCTGCTGACAAACCCCCTGACTTCCTGTACTTCCACAACTGGCAAGAGAAGCTGAAAATCCCTCCGAAAACTGAAGAGAGCACAGCTCTTCCCACAAGGACATTCCTATGACTAAAATGTCTTGATCAGAGCTTCTGACTAAGGCCACTCTTCTGTATAGCAGAGAATTTGGTTTTAAGGCAATTTCTGTTGGAACAAATCCATAAGCAAAGTGCTGAGCTATGGCTAACTCATTCCACACAAGCAAGTTCTAAAAGGAAAAAATAAATTAAAAACTGAAGGGGCATCTCATTTCTAGCATACTTTATGCTGGATTAGGTATTGTCTTTCTTCCCACAGCTGGCACAAACCCAACATAAATTCCATTCTGTGTTCTGCTTAATTTGACACTTGATCCAGATCATATTTGTGCTGCTTAGTGACTTGGTATTAATGAATAAGATTCAGAATTAGGAAGATCTTTTCCATCCTAAGGTCAATCAGGGTAATTATGATAACTTAGTTTTTTATTCCTGCATTACAGAGATATATTCTGCTAAAACAATGCAGATCTACAAATTTAAAAACGCTTAACAGCCATAGTTCATCCTTCTTCCTGAAATCTTCAGAGATTACTGAATTCTACAAACTGCAAAAACCATAGCATCAGAACTGTGTGTTTTGTAAGCTATTTTCTCCTTAGTTTGTCACTTCACCAAATGGGGATATCCAAGTAAACACGATTGAGGGAAAATAGCAGCTCTATAAAAATAATGACTGTAACCAAGTTCAGAGTGCTTATTCATTAATATGCCACTGATAACTTGCAGCAATGCTGTGTGGAAAAGGCTTATGCTCATTTTCCTCTAACAGGGTCTCCTGTCACTGCTACCCTCTCCTCTGGGAGTTGTGCACGTGTGAATAGACTGGCAGGTTACTCTTCCCCAGTCAGGGTCATCCTCAGAAATCCATGCATCCCAAATGAAGGGTAACTTGTTCCAGCTCATTGCCTGCTCTTCAGATCTATCCTTGGCACAGCCCTATGCTGGGTGGTGCCTTCCCCTCCAACAATTTCCTCTGACAACAAATCCCAGACTTGCAGAATCACAAGACATGAGGAATCATCTTTTTGAGGCACACAATAGGTCAGGAGTTTCATACATACATACATACATATATATTCCTATGTAAGAGTTCAATCAAATGGTTTAATAAAAGCCGTTCAATCAAAAACAAATATTTCAAAATTAGACATTTATTCTTTAACGTAGCAAGAACACCATCACTAGGTTTGAAGTTCTCACCTTGGCTAAATTAGCACTGACTTCTACTCAATAGGCTTGATCAGTCATTAATGCATTAGATTTATTTATGGCAACAAATATTGGACTGAACTGCATTTTTATAGTCTTAGATTTCAACTTGCAAGGTGGACTTGGATGTAAGTTATTAATCCAGTGATCAGCAAGAGCTAGCAATCATTTGTAACCTTTTCACCATAGCAACTAGAAGATTTATATAACCAAGAGTAGTCTGATGGGTTCATGATTGTATTGAGCTATTCATCAAGACAGTTTCTCAGAGATTTAGACTTGTTCTATTTTTCTTTAGAGCTGATTTCAGATTTGGTAAGGCAGAAATAAGCAACATTTACAGCTTTATGGCAGATAAATAACTGAAATATTCATTTCTTGTGTGCCATCTCTGTATCCGTAAAGAAGAATTTTAAAAGCAGCTTACACCAAAGCCAAAAGAGCTAAACACAGCACAGATGATCACACTGTGCTTACTAAACCAGTGAGCCACAATGACCACAACCAACTCACTTACACACATCTCTGAGATGGCAGCTGAACTTATTTATTACTGTAAATCCCTGCCATTCCAGGTCAGATTTTTTGTGACAAGATGTTCTATAAACAAGCTGATATCCAGTGAGTATAGCATGGGGTGGGATTATTTATTTACATGAGCAGAGGGATCAATGGTATACTTAAATGTAAGTAAAACAAACACACACCAAAAAAACCCAAAATTGCTCCTGTCCCCCAGCCAACTTAATCAATTTGTTTTCTTCCAAAAAGCTTTGGTCATTTTTGGAAATGTTCTCAGCTACTGTATAGCACTGTCTCCATACAGGCAGGGTTTTCAGCACAGAACTGGCTGAGTTTTCATGCACCATGCTCTACTGCAGGCATCTGAGGTTTATGACAAGAACTTCAGTTGTGCTCCCACCACTTCAACACAGTTTGAGCAACAGGACTCTTTTTTGACAGGCAGTGCCACCATCAAAATTGAGAATGAAATAATAAAGTTGAATGCAAATCACCCAGAGCAATCCAGCCAGCTGCCCATATCCTATATTTCCTGAAGGACGATGCATTAGAGAGTAAGAGAGAGAGACATTGCTGGACGGTGAATTTCTCAGCCCTCCTGAGGATCCCAGAACAGCAGTGTTCATGGTCTCCACAATACATGGCAGTGATAGAAGCTGGCAGAAAATCCTGGGACTATTTCACTCCTTGGAACCAGACCTCTTACCAAAGGGAAGCGCTACAACCACCAGAAGGCTGTTCAGACATACTGAAAAGCAAGTAAACCTACATGAGGAAGGCTAATTAGGTGCTGGTTTACCTAGTGCTTACTATTTCTCTGTAACTCCTATCTCCTGTTTCACTCCTCACATCATACTGAAAAAAATTTATGTAAAAAAGACACTGCAAACAAGATAATAAACAGGTGGCTGGTTTATTTCAGAAATAATGTATCTAAACCATACATTGAGCTGCAGTCCTGTAAGGCAGCAGCAGCCAAACTTCTGCTGAAGGCCAACACATTACACAAAAAAACTCATTAAACCATCACATAAACTTGTCAGATTTCCAGCCATTACTTACCACTAAACAAAGGTAAATAATACCTTTTATTCAATGCACTATTTGCATTGTAATAGGAAATAATACCTCTTCATTCTGGGTGCACTGTCTGTATTAAATACCCAAGACATATGTATGTACAAATGCATATATAAGAACAAAAAGATGCAAACATGCCCTCCAAGTACACATCAAGATTGGAGAAATTCCTCACTTGGAAGGCTGGAGTGGCATCTAAGTGTTTCTAACCTCACAGCCTCCATAACACACAGTGTTGATTTTCACCTACATGCATCATATTCATAATTTTTAAGTGTTGTACATAGTTATGTCACCAATCCATTCTAGATGTTCACTCAGGTAATGCAGCGTTGCCTAAGGGCCAGAGAGAGGTGTGTTTCTTTTGACACCATACCAAAGACGTGTGTGCAGTGTGGCATGGCTTCAGGTGATCTTTGCTGGTAACCTATCATCAGCCATGATGATGATGCTACAGAAAGAAAAACACAGCAATATGGGCACATCAGCACAGCTATGACATCTTCTAAGAGAGAATTGTAGTTATAAGTGCCTGGGGTTCTCCTCTGAGAACAGTTTGCTTCTGGGTCCCTTCCTCTTGTCCATACTCTTTTCAGGTTGACAAGATATTATAGTAACGTTTAGGAACTACAGGCTAAGAGAAAGAGCCTTGTGTTTCAAGCACTGCACAGCCTCAGAACTAAAACTGTCCCAAGCAGTTTATCCAAACCAATCTTCCCATTATTTTCAGAAAAAAATAGAAAAAAATCTTCTCTACAGACCTGGCAGACATAGTCCTCTTCCCTTAAATTCCCTGTGCTTCAGCTTTCACTCCTTCCCTTGTCCCCTCTGTTCATTCTGACCAAGCAGTCCTATGCTCTGGGCTGGCATCTCTTTGGCAGTTTTGGACACAGGAGCCAGACTGAAAGAGAGCCACCCATAAGGAAATTGCTATCCCGTTCATGAATATCAGCATAGCTCTGCCCTCAGATTTCCCATGCACAAATATAGCCCTTTGTGACAGTATTCCTGATTGACTTCAGCTGATGGAGAATTCCTCTAATGCCAAAAGAGAATGTCTCCCCAGATTTCCCAGGGAACCACATTTGCCTTCAAAAACACACATCTTATTAAAGATTTCAAATCCTGGAAAGCAAAAGAGTTCTCATGATATTTAATGAGGGAGTCAAACAGAATAGTAGCCCCAAGGAGTACAGGTCTCAGAAAATGGACTACAACCAGGCCTTCAAAGCTGCAACAGAGCAGAAATTCCCAGAAGGCTCTTCTGCTGGTAAAAGGATTCTGCACACTTAGAATTAGTGTAAAACGTAATTAGAATCTCTGTGGGGAAAAAAAATCCATTTGGAGGCAGTTATAACAATTATTTATCATCTCTATTTTTGAAAGAGAAGTCAGGAGGTAGTCTTGGAGGCATTCAACAAAAGTGACAAAGTCAGGTCCTGCTGGCCAGCACAGAGAGACTCTGAAGGGTTTCCACCTACTCTGATCACCTCCACTCAGCCAGTATTGTTGATGTATAAACAGCTGAGTTATTCCACAACACAACCGTAATTTCAGGGTCTCGACCTATTACTTCACTTGTGGGCCTCTCTTCCTCACCACCATCCCGATGTCACCGGGAAATCAGACTTCTCCCCATACAGCATGTGGCATCTGTGTTGCCTTGTTGCCACAGGACGACACCACCAGCCTGGCGACAGATGTCCTGATGATGCGCAAATTTCAGCTGATACATCATGGACCACAGAGGGCTGGTTACCAGAGCGCCAAAATCCTGCTTCATATGCGTTGGAAAAATGTCCTATTGACAATGCTCTTGGGAGCCATCTACTGGCATTTAGGAATTAACCATTTGCATGTTCACGGAGAAATTAAAAAGCCACTTGTGACTCCACCACCTTAGGATGCCTCCTAAACTCCTGCTTCATCACATTAATCTTTTGAGGGATCACCTGCAAGCTGATTATTCAACTATAGCTAAGCATTAAAGACCTATTTATTAGTTATTCCCAGCAGCTCATACTCAGTGGGCTACCTAAATGTTACCACCTTTCCTAACGTGCTTGGACCCCAAAGGATGGAAAGTACCATAGAAGCCGTGTTGTTTTGATGCTAAATGCAAAGCCCTAGTAGGCAAACTTGGGATAAGTAGGAGGAAATTCCAGGCCACACAGAAAACTGAAATGCCATCATTTGAAAATTCAATTCCATGACTGGAAACACGGTAAAGAAGTCAAATAAATTCCCAGGAACTAGGTGGGAAGACGGTGGCTTCAAGGTGCAGTGGAACATCACCACTGGGACAAGAAGATGAGAAGCATGTGGACAAGTACTCAGTGAAGAGCTGGTCTTCCCCTACCACAGCATGACAGCGTGAACACAGCCCCTTGGGCTACTGCAGATACATTGCAGGTGTCAAAGTGGGAGAGAGCAGATGCTGGTTATGCTAAATCTCATGCTTGGATGGTTTAAATTGCTTCCCTACTAAGTGCAGGTCCAAAGGCAAGGAAAGACTCCCAGAAGCATTGTTGTAAGGGCTTAGGGTAATTAGAGGGGACAAATGTACTTGTTCAGAAAAAGGGGCTACCTATCCAGGAGAGAATTTTCTGGCACAGGGATGTGCTCACAGCACACATTAGTTCCCAAGCCTGAGGGCACGACCCAGCTACATTTATGTTATACAGAGGATAGACATGCCAGCAACCATCATTCACCCAAAATGCAGGGAAGAGTGTGGCCAGCACATGCAGGTCCCCTGCCCTCAATGCCCAGGATTTCAGGTGGAGGTAGAACATGTGCTTCAAATGGGAGCTCTGGCACCTACCAGCTCATGCACTGTGTGGTTAACCAGCAGATTAAGAAAAAAGTCTGGGGCAGTCTCCCAGGACACAGAGTACAGCCAGACCAAAACTGATTCAGAAATAACAATGTCTTCCAGGAAGGTTTCAAAACTAGTGCCTGGGGACTGACAATAAAGCACCAGGAAACCAGCAAAGAGGAAGTGATTCATGTTTATCCTACTAGATTTTGCATGGCAGAAGGTTTCCAGGGCATTCCAAGAGCCTAGCAGACACAACACAGGTGGGTACCAAAGTAGAAAAAGAGATAACCTCATATTTATCCTGTGGGGATATTGTGCAGTAAATTCATAAACCAAAGAATAGAGGTGAGAGCCCATGAAGTAACATCATTGCAACACACATGTGCAATATTTATTAACCAAAAAGACATTAGGTTTGTTTACATATACACAGATTAAAAGGATCTCACTTATCACACTACCTGCCAGTTACATAGGAGAAGACGGCAGCTTAAATATATATATCCAATTCCCATTGTGTTTTGTACTTGGGTTTAGATTTAAAGCTATGTTATTTTAAAATTAAAAGGAGACCCAAAAAAGCCCTGCTCATATATCACCTCTATATCAATGCTCAGTTTTCAGTCAGCCATCATTAAAGCACCAATTCTGTATTAAGACCTAAAATGCTGCCAATTTTCTGTGTCCTTTGTCAAGGTCCAGTAAATTTCTTGGTGCAAAGTGGTGCTGTTTCTCAGTCCAGTAGTAGTAATGCTCCACATATTTGGGTTTTTCCCCTCTCTCTTCATGTTGTTTTCTGTGCCAACTTGTTTTAGTGAGGCTGTCTGGCATACTTTCCATTCCTTTTAATCGTTTAAAAGAAAACATTTTTCATCAAATGAAAGCACTTTGAAGATAAACTATTATGAAGAAGAGAAAAATATTTTTTCTTCTTTTGAATGTCAGTTTTGTAGGGCACTAAAGTAATTTTTTGAGGTGCTTAATATTGCTAAATTTAGAGAGTCGAGTAATAGCAGTCCTACATGGGCCAAAGGATGATCTAAGGATGAGGAAAGCAATATATCTTTTTAATAATTGAAAGAGTTGGGCACATTCCCATGGTGAGAACAGACTTAGCAAATTTCTCTGCAAGCAGGACACTTAGATGCACGGCATATTTCAGCTACAGTAATACTGCAATGTTCTATGTTGGAAGAGGAGGTCAGCCTTGAGGGAATTGTATCAGACATACAGTCAGACAAGGCAGGCACCTTAGGGAATAGCTCCTTGCATAAATACAAACACATCACCTGCATGCATGTCATTGCTTCCATGATGCCACAGCCACTCCTTCTCTCTTCTTGCCTTTTAGAAAACCAGAATCTGATTCCATGCTATTTTGAAATTTCCACAGCTTTCCTTTATGTGGAAATATCATTCTACATGCAAGTAAACATGAAGCAGAGGGGACAAGAATTCTCAAAACCATCTACAGTGGCGCAGCCAGGCTGGTAACGCCCACGTCTGCATTTAGCACTGTGCTGTCTAGCCCTGTCACATTGGGAGCTCCATGTCAGATATTCTCAAAGAATATAAAATACTTTAGGTTCCCAAGAGAGAGAGGGCATTTCCTCCAGCAGGTGCTTTGATGTCAAAGCCTAATTGATTTGATTTACTGCTTCTCATCACAACCCATACTTAAGAGAAATCCCCTCAAAGTGTGATCCCCCATCTTGGGTGACTCAGGTTCAACTCTATTAGTCCCTCCTCTACCCAGCAGCAAGTGATTCACCCACAGAGCTCTGAACAGACCAGCTCAAGACTTAAGATGGAAAATTCTCTGTGCAGGGCCCAGCTGTTTTGGTAAAACAATCACTGGTTTTAAAAATCCACAAATGCCACCTGTGCAGCTTTTTGGCGAGTCCACCCTAAGCTGTAAGTCTCCACCCTCAAGACACGTGCAAGGCCAGCTGAGTTCCTGAGGGAGAGAAACACCATGGCCAAGTCCAGACTGGAGCACGTTCTGGGGTTTTTTTCCATTCACAGCAGAGTGGTAACATATTTGAAAAAGCAGCTCGAACCAGACGTTGTTCGGGGATCCAGGGAACACCACACACACATACCTCATTTAGGTTCCCCTCCCAACACAAGCTCCTACATTATGAAATCTAGCCACAATTACTCTTTTATAAAATATTGCAGTGTCAAGGTCCTGCTGTGTCCCAAGTCTGAAATTTTAAAAAAAGAACATTTACAACTAGTCTTGCTCATTTGGAGCTCAACCACAGAGACCTGATTTACAGCAGCCAAGGAGTTGATACAGCTAGAGTAATTCCAGACTGATGAAGGACCTCAGCTGCAAATTACTACTGTTTTGTCCCCTCTTGTCTTAAAAACTGCTAGTTTCCAAAAATGTAGCTCTTGTAGAGACAGCTTGGGTGAGGTAAACAGGATTTCTTGTTCTTATATTTATTCTTAGCATGATTTAATACGCATAAACAAACCGAGCTTGGCTTTCAAACCACATCCCAACAAGTTACCTTTTTTTTTCCTGGTGACACTGGACAGTGAACACCAGAAATTTAACAACAGCTCATTGAGTGTATGCATATTTCTGTTTGTTTAGGTTACAATACATTTGTTGTATATATTATTACAAAAACAAGGAGTACAATGGCAGAATTTGGAGCCTGGACACTTGCAGCCTATTCTTGGCTGTGTGCAGACATGCTTGTCTTACTTTGGGCGAGGTAACCTATTGCCCTCAGCTGCACTACTTCTATAATAGATGCACTAGGTACCTGTTTCAGAGGATGCTGTGAACAAAGTCTCCAAGTGCTTTGAGATCCTGCAAAGGATGGCAATGTACCAAGTATAAAGTATTTAATACCTGGGAAACAGAAACAGAAGGGCAAACCAGTTGCAAGGGTTACACAGATATTTTTTTTTTGAGAGAGGACAAACAAGAAATACAAAAAGAGAGCTTGGGCTTACCAAGCTCAGTGCTGCTTGGTGATCTGTACCTTTGAACAACTAAGCCAGCAGTTTCAGTTCCAGGCTAAGCACCAGTTTGCCTGCAAACTGCAATGAGGTACAGCTGTTCATAAGGCCAAGAAATCCAAAGGAGGATTCTCGCCAGGGATCTTGGGGTTTTATGAGGCACTGAGTGGTGACAGCATCTCTGGGCACTGGAAACGCATGGAGACCTGCAGGCATGTGACTGCACTGAACAAAAGAAAGATGGTTTCACTTCTGAACTCCTCAGGCCTCCAGAGAAAAGGCTCTGCAAATGTTCCAGCAAGATATCCCGGACCAAACACATTCAATTCACTGGAACAGACAGTAACATTTTAAGTTACTTTCACAGAATGTACCTAATTATGTCATCACAAACTATAAAGGCTGTAAGAACACATGCTAGAGCCAATATCTTGACATCATGCACACATGCTTAATGTCTTACTAAATCTTACAAGAGCGAGAATAACATCTTTGTTTAACAACAAAGAAGCAATGCTGGGTTTAATTGTCTTAATCACCTTATGTATGAGATTATTTTTTCTAGAAATCCCTGCTCATACGAATGAATGTTTGCTGCAATGTCACCACAACAGTGCTGTTTTCCACTTGCTGTTTAATTTTCCTTCTTCAGGAAGAAGATTATCAGTGTGCTTCCTAGACACTAGATCAGGTATTATTTCTGTTTTCTTTTTTGTAATTATTCATGCAAAAATAGGACTACGATTAAATGAAACAGTGTAATATACTCAAAATAACTTCAGCAGTAACAACTATCCAATACTTTCAGCTGCTTCTGCAAGGAGTTAAGTAAGCAAAGTCATTAAGCAGGAACAATAGGAATGTTAGGAAATGTTTATGGAAATCAAATTTGGGACCTGAAATTTTAATTATCTGCAGCCAAATTCTGATTCCAAGCACTGGTTTAATACAACCAAAGTAATCAACCCAAATTTTTTATTCCATATAGTCGTAACAAGCTGCTTGAGAACAATCTAAAGATCAAGACAATTTCAGTGATGAAAAAAAATCATGAAAACCCTACACTGTTCAGAAATCATTTAAACACAGGAAAATTGGTATTTAAAACACCAAATATACTAGATTTTAAACTACCTTTAAAGAAAACATCCATGTTAAAAATACTAAAAAAAAATCAATAAAATACTTGAAAAATACAAGAAATACAAAAGAAATACAAAATACAAGAAACATAGCCAGTATAAACCATATTCTAATATGCACATTCACCTCCTACATTAACATCCCTATGTCTTACCAGACTTCTAATTCTTCCATTTCTAATATTTCTAATTACTAGTTCCTTTTACAAATATGGCTTTTAGAGAAACTCCAGATATTCAGTCCTTAGTTAAATGATAATATCTGCTGGGTATATGGCTGAAACAGAAAAAAAAAAAAAATATCAGGGCAAACCCTTAGTATTTAAACCCATCATTTCTGCAAAGCTCCCCATATTTATCAGTGTCAGGACTAATGGATGAGTGATATAAATGGGAGGGACCAGAGGTAAATCCCCCACTTAGATATGTTCCTCGGGAACTAAAAAGCAATACATAAGGTAATGATGTGAAGAAAATCTTGGACAGCAGTGTTTCAGGACCACATCTGGAAAACAATCCAGAGAAATGAAGAAGAATGTTCAAGAGGAGTATTTATGGCAAATGCAAGCAAGAGCCAAAACACAAGGTATTTCTCAGAGTATAGGGCTCCAAAAGAAATAACAAATTTTCAGCCTCCAACCTGACTTGGCTCACCAAGCTACCACATAAGACATTCTATAAAGTAGCATGTCTCTGTTGCAGACTTCTGTACAGCAGATAAAGCAAAAGGATAAAGTCTCGTGCTTGAGGCACAGACCTGCACAACGAGACATGCCCCAAGGGCAGCAGCAACACCAAAATTGTCTCTTGAATCCCCAGCTGTCCAGCCTCCAGGCACTCACCTCTACAACCTTTAGGCACACCAACAAATGGAAGGTGACAGCTACACTCTGCCTTCCCATTCATTCCTTTCCTCTAACACTGAGAGCAACAGGCAAGAGAGCTGGGCCAAAGCAGCAGTCACTGTGGACAAACACTGCCATTCTCTTGGATCTCACAGTGGCACGTTCACCCTGTCTGTGGCTATGCACTTCCTGAGATTCTCCTCTGTTTCCTAACATGCTCAGTTTGCCCCCACTCTTCACTGCCTGTTTTGCCTGGCAGTCAGGTTTCAGATTTTTATCCTTTTTTTCTGTACCTACTCAACACAGTGTACTGGCCTCAGCACAGCCAACAATTCTGCCGTGGCCCAGGAGCTCATAAGAGAAGTCCCCACAGCAATTATGTTGTCAGTTTTCTTATCGACCTCAAGCAATGTGTTCTGATGACTTTCTAGCTAAAACATCCTTCCTCCTATTCCTTTTTCACCCTCTAGATTAGAGATCAAGGTAATGTAGGGACGTTGGGAAGCACATTATGCCCCTAGCAGGTTCTCAAGGAAGCTTGACAGCAGCAAGTTCCCATTTTTCCCTGGCTACACTCCAACAAATTTGCATATTAATGGAAGAAGAATCAATTACAAATTTCTATTTATCCTCATAAACTTCACAGGACAGATCATGAAGAAGGTTTTTGGAAGCCTTCAGTTTTTAATTTGAAGCCTTGAACAAAGAAAATCTATTCTGAACTGGCTAAACATACCAGAAGATTTAATATATCACAAACTAAAGAAGTACACATGCACACTGGTTTTGTTTCAAATAATTAAATACTATTCTGGTTATAATTACTACTTCTAATCTTTCAAAGACTGAATTCAGTTTTTATATGTCTTAGTCCCAACCTAATTTAACCAAGATACTTTGAACTGGAACACGCCACCACAACCACGGGTCCAGCTCTTAGAGTTCCTGTTCTATCGCTGGTGATATCCCACACAAGTATGTGAGGGAGTCTCCTTCTGCCTCACTTAGCAAGAGTGGTCAAATGTCTCATAGCTGTGCATATATTTGCAGAATTTCAGCAGAGAAAAGAAAACATTTGATACCAGTTCTTACACCTTGAAACAGCATACTTACCAGTCACAGTGTTCTGTCAGAACTACAGTGATACCCAGAGAACTCTAATGCTGTAACACAGGGCTCATGAAATTGGCTAGGAGTTTTAGCATCATAAACTACAAGAGAACATGTCTGCTTATATATTCAATCGAGCAGGAACATTTTACTTCTTATATAATCTGAATTATGGTTGTAAATGCATAAAACTACCCAATGGGCTTTATATCATTTTCTATCATAAAAGAGATGTTGGCCTTTTGGCTACACTGCACAGGAAAGAGCAGGAAAGCTCTTGTGGATAAATGAGTTCTGAAATTGGAATAGTGACAGCCAGGTCTCACTGAAACACACCTGCACTAGACAGGCCAATTCATGCAAGAGAAAGGCCTAAGGTGTTGTTGTTCTGTCTTTTAGCTGACTGCATCACCTCACTGGAGGTGTTCTCCTGGACATCATGTCACATCAGTGTGACTTGGATCCAGCAAATTAAGCCCTTGGCAGAGTTCTCATAGATGCTTCTGGATGAGAGGATGAAAGAGGTTTTCAGAAAGCTCCAGCCTGTGAAATCTGAAATGAATGTGTAAGTGGGGATAGCACTGGACAATAGCAACAGGGACAAAAGATGACTCATGCATTAGAGTCCAACTGTCCAATTAGGAAACTATTTGTACCCTTTTATTGGCTAACATCCCTCCACCAACTACATGGTAAACTAGAAAATGTGCACAAAATGTGCTCTACCTAGAATCCTCCAAGCCTTCTTTGCATATGAAAGAAAATCAACTCTTGATTTCCTACTTCAGAACTAGTTCAACTGGACTGAAGAAACTGTGTACTTGGAACTAATCTTTCAACAACTAATTCCAGCATCATTTTGCAAGTGGGATACTCCCCTTACTTCCAGCAATGCTGTTAGCTGGGAGGCCTGGATCCATTAATGCATGTGCACAAAAGAAAAATGCTTCCATTATTTGCCATTTCTACTAGAAGAAGCATCTCCTCGAAAAAAAGGCTGAAATCAAGGTAAAATAGCTTTTCATGTGAGGAACAGAACAAAGTCATTACCTATCCCAGAGGGTGCATTTGTGTGCTGTCCCAGAGGGTTTAAAATTCCTGACCTGTAAAAGGAGGTAAGTCTGGATTCCCTTCTCATTCCTGTCATCTTTATCTACTGTCTCTGCATAAGTAGGTGTGCTTGCAAAGAGACACTTTAAAGGAAATATGCTTAGATCTCAATGGATCTCCCTTTTGGCACTGAAGACAAATTTTAATGTACAGTAGCACACACTGTGGTAAAATAAAAAAAAAAATAAATTTAAAAACCTTGCTCTAGTTCCCCAAGCCTTTGCTGTGAACCAGAATAGATTAAGGAATTACAATAAAGAGAAGGTTTTTCTTTTAAGGTTTTGGTTTTTTTTTATCTGAGTGTTGCTTAACTATGCGACTGTCACGGACATCTACCACACATCTCAGAGGACAAAAGGAAAATAAAAGGGCATCACATTTGCAGTTGTGGTGTAGCAGAACAAGCTGCAGCCTAAATCACCTTCCTGACCTTGCAGGCAGGTAGAATTCTTGCATATACATTTAAACACAGCAACATCCTCATTTGCTCTTTCACAAGGACAGAAGAGGAAGAAAAAATATTTCTGACTTCTGTCTTTAGAGAAGAAGCTTTGTCCCAAGTCTGCTTCTTAGCAGGAATCACAGCATTTCACTTGCTGAGCACTTTTCAACCCCAAAGAATCCTTCATTAAATGGAGAAAGGCAGCAACTTATACTAGGCAGAATAAAGTTGCAACCTGCACTGATAATGCCTCTGTAATTCATGCTACTTAAATCATTAGTTATGTAGGATCTGGCAAGTCAACAAGCCTTGCTCAAATTACAGAATCTCATTAATTCTGCCTTTTATGAGGTTTTTTTTCTACCTGGTTTGAGGACATTTGGCCCATGTTCACAGTTCAGGGGCTAGAGGAACAGCCTCCCAAAGAACTAAATATTTAACTGATTAAAAGCCCAAAGTCTGTCTGGTAAGCCTATGTTTTTGTGATATTTTAGTACTTCCACAACAAACCCTAGCTCAGAATAAGATCCCCAGAAACAAACAATACATGAAGAAATAGCACTTGGAGCTCATGTGCATGTATGAAATCCTGAAGAACATGGTTTGTTTCTCTTAGGGGAACAGGTCATGACAGACACAGCCCTACTAGAAGCTCCACTTTGAGACTACTCAGAATGAAGTTCTGGTCTCCAGCATTTCCTTTCCCTGTATGTGTTCAGTTTCCCACCTCTAAACTCAGAAAGGGAAGATGGAAATTTTTCAGTAGGGCCAAAGATAAGAACCACTGACTAAAGCTCATTTGCTTTCAAAATCTGTGCATTCTCTTGTTAAGCTCTTTAGGTCACAGCTGCTGACCTTTATTTTATGTACTGCAAGGCTATTCCAAGCAAAGCAACACTCTGTGTGATGTTCTTTTACTAACAGGGCTGGACAGAAAAATGCCCAAGGTAACAACACTAGATGCTATTCAGGCATGGAGAACGGTGCCTTTCCAGGGTTTCCCTCAAGAATTAGCCTCTGGAGCACTCATGCACCTGGCTTTGCCAGGGAGGTGTGGTACTGTGGGTGTTTTTCATGCCTGAAAGATGAGTCATAACTTCAGCCCACAAAAGCAAACCTAATGAAAGGTGAGATCTTTTTCCTTGCCACCCTTTGACATGTTTCTGTGAAGATGCCCAGTTACATCTGCTGCTGCTGTCCAGCTATCGAGGGGAGCTCATGCCAACATACACTTTACTTACAGGCACTTCTCAGTAATGCTGGATAATGCTTTGTAAATAAATAAATGTACCAAAACCTCTTAGTCTTCATGGTGAATAAGACCAGAGGAAGGCACTGGAGACATAAACACTGGCACATGGAATCTTACTTGTCACCCGTCTATGCTAACATCCCGCCTCTGCCCTGAGCCACGTACTGAGTGTCTTAGAAAAAGAAGCAAGAAAATATGTTAGAGGCAAGGTTTCAGATATGCCACTCCTTGGAAGGGTTTTTGTGGGGTGTGGTTTTTTTTGGGGGGGGTGGAGTTTTTTTCGTTTTGTTGAGGTTTTTTCTGTAGTGATCATTAAATACTAAACGCTAAAGCTTGAGGTAGTATTTCCGCCTGAAAAGTTTGTTAGCATTAACAGCTATAATTCTGGATATTCTGGTTATTTATACAAAAATGTTTTAATCCCTTGCTTAATCCTGCTAAATCTTCTGGCCCCAGCAATGCCTTATAGCAACCATTTCCACAGTGAAATCACATCCATGGTCAGAGACTCCAGAGCTTGCAGGCTTGCTGCCACGGACTTGGTGAACACAACAGGCCTGAGGAGGCTCAGCACTAGCTGGGACACACTACAGGACACACTGAAATACCGAGAGCTGTGCCATTCCATCAGCCCTGCATATGTTTGGAATTCATGCAGTCATTCCTGTAGTCGCTCCAAGACCAGTGAAAGGTGCACACAGCTTGCCTTAAAAAAGTACAACAACAGCCAGGATTTTGTGCATGGACTTTGGGAGGCTTTCTATCAAAATAGGAGGTGAAAATGGGAAACTAGGGACCACAGACATGATGTGATACACACAAAGGTCTAGTCTCATCTTGATTTGTTATCACTACTGTCCACTGTTCAGTGACAATTATAAGCAACAAGTTGGCTTTGATGTGCCAGTCAAAAACTTGCTGCAGAGAGCTTGGTGCAGTGCATAGACACACGTCTGCTGAAAAAAGTCAGAATTGCTTTGCATTTGAATCTCCCCTGGTGGACTACTACAGAGCTCTGTAACTACATGCCAGTACTATTTATAAAAAGACTCACTACCTGGACAGCTTGTGAGAGTTGTATATATTCAGTTAGTACGCTGGCTGCACTAATGTTATAAAAAAAAGTAAATCAAGCATAGATCAACATTACTTATGATAGCTTAGGAACTGTCAGGCCTCTGTACAATGACAGAGTCTCACTTGGAATCTGCACAGGCTGACTACTAAAAGAAGTCCATGAACAAATTCATGTTGTAGATGAGTCTCTCAATATATTAAAAAAAAACCAAAAAACAAAACCCAAAAAATCTTACCTTCATGAAGGGAACATTCTGTATGAATTGCAGAGAGAAACAAAAGTAATAGTTTCGGGAAATATTTTGTACCATTACATATTTAGAAAGTCATCCGTGTAATAGCTGAGGTGAATCTTCCAGACAGAATTAAGACACCTTAGACTATGCCAGGATAAGTATTTTTGGTGCTCTGCAAGGTCTCAGAGAAAGCTGAAAAGTGATAAATCTGGATAAAAAGAATAAAGTTTTAAAAAAAGGAAATAAAACCACTTTGGATCATTTTTTAAAGTCTTGTGATGTCTAGACCAATTTCAAGATAACTTGAGAGAACACAGAGAGAAAACTCATGAGCTTTGAATACTTGGATTTGGCTGCCATGGACAATTCCACTGGCTTTCACATCATTATGGGATGCAGATCAAAATCAATCTCCTTGTTGCAAAAATCCTTTACAGGCTTAATCTGGGCAACCTGTGAACTGTATCCCCTGTATTCAGCAAGTACTGGCTTTCTTTCTGTCCTTTCACTTATTCTTGCCTTTCTCTACCACAGCTACCTGCACCTGCTTTGTGATTCACCAATCTACCCACACAAACAAAACTCAGCAGCAGCAACAAAAAGCAAACTCTTACTCCCACAAAGTCTTTTTTTTGCCACCTCTTTTTCCCCTTGATTTCGCTCTCCTTCCACTATTGTTCACCATTTTCTTTGGTACTTCTGCTGATGTCCTGACTGCAAAAGGCTTCTCAGACAAAGAAAGTTGAGGCACCTCACTTCCACATTCCATACCTTACTCAATATAAATACCTGTACACCTATACCAGATGGCATAAGTTATCCTATTTATCTCTGGAGTGATGATGGCTACTACATGAAGGATGCTTTAAAAAATAAAGTGTATAATCCAGGTTTAATATTAGGATTGAAAAAAAAAAAAACCAACCAAACCAAAACCCAAACACCAAAAACTAAAATAATCGTGATGCCAAGAAATAAGCCTGGCAATATCTTCTTCCATTGACAAAACATCAGTCTACAGCAACATTTCTGTTCAGGAATAGTAAACCCTCAGTGACTCTGGTTCAGAAAGAGCATTAGACTTTAAATCCTCCCGGAGCATATCTATGTTTAGCAGTTTAAAACAGCCCTGGAACAGCAGAACAAGGACTAGATGTGTATCTACACACTTATAAGTTTTATTAATTTTAAAATACAAGGCCCAGTATTTCACATGGACCAAGAAAAAGAAGTCAGTGTCCTTTGCTGTCCTTTGCTTTGTCCTTTCCCAATTTAAAATATTCCATGCAAAGGTTTGTTTATAGCAGCACTAGGGGACTGATATATATTTATATGTGAGTAGGCAGATTTTGACTCAAAGGAAGACCTGCACCAACATCACCTCTACAGCCACCTGGAGGATGGAAAAAATCACCATACATGAAAAAAGCTGCAACCTTTCCCTGGGCTGCTTACAGTGGGAAGTCAATAGACAGTAACTCCAGGTGCACATTGATCATGTATCAGGTATTTGCATCAGATGGAAAGGAATAACACGTCTTTAAAAGATGCAGGACATAATAGGCAGTGTTAAGAATCCTACCAATATGTAGTTAGATCCAGACCCTAAAGGAATTCAGTAGAAAATTTGCATTTCATGGAACTATTCCTCTGGTAATGAAGAGAAAGAGGAGTACCAAAACAAGGGTTGCAGCAAAGGACACTGACTTCTTTTTCTTGGTCCATGCAGTTTTTACTCGTTTTCTCTGCCTGCCTGTAAATCCAACAGCTGAAAAATCAGACCTTTCAACAGCCCATTCTCCCCTCTGACTTCACCTTTTTATGGTGTGGTTTTCTGACCTTTCACTGTAAAACCTTCTTCAGTTTGTGCTACAGCTCAGAGACTTTGTCCTTCAGACCACATTTCTCAAACTAAATTCTCAGCCTCAAGGAGGTAAAACTTCTGATGTGATCATCTGTGTTATTATATGACTCATATGTACATTTCAGGGTAAGCATAATAAAATATAAATATTCAATAAATATAACCATGGGGGTTATTTTGTTGCATGGAAGCACACATCAATCAAGTACCAAACAACAAGCCTGAAAATGATCTTCCATACCTGTCCAGCTTCTCAAGAAGGAAAAAATAAGTCTCTGGTTAAGTACAGCTCTGCCACGAGTTTAATCTATCCAAAATATCTTTTCATCATTCCAAAGTTCTGACACTACTCTGTGCCTATACAGTTACCAAAGAGAAAGAAGAAACTAGACATTAGGAAACAGGAGCCCTATCAAAAAGCAAGGAAGACCAGCACGTAGTTAAGGAATTAAAACAGCAGTCAGTCCCTGAAGAAAGTATAAGATGGCATTTTGTCCTGCAGGGAAAGTGGAGTTAAGAGGAATACAAATAGCACCTGGTAAATGGCACACTGGGCACAGGAGTACATTCAGGTCCATGCTTGACAAAGGAACTCCATATGAGGCACTTAGCTACTATCCATAGTGAAGTCATAGCAAGCTTCAGGGAGCCTCAAGGAAGCATCCCTGTACTGTCCTAACCTAGGACACAGTGAAAATTGTCCTTCGAGGACATTGTGTCCTGCATCATTTCAGGTGTGATGTTGTCATACATAATCATGTAATTTTGAAAGTCTAGGAACAGTAAAGAGATTGTTCCTTACAAAGTGAAGCTTCATCAACAGGCACAATATAAGAATGGAGAAGCAGTTCTCTTTCCATTCCCTATATTCCCCTTTCCTGCTTTGTTTTACTCCTTCTCCATCTTCTGCTCAGAGATCATCCCAAAGACCAAACCCAGCTGGGAGTCTACATTAATGAAAACAGCTCAGCAGTAACTCAGAAATTTCCTTAAACACTTGAGATGAGGCATCAAGAAAAGAAAAATCCCTTTGTCCTTTGCATCTCTCCAAGAAAAACACATCACCATTAACTAGCAAACACCATGCAAGCTTTTAGCCAAAGATAGGTTGATTGATATATTATGTGTTGGCTCATCTTATCTAAGCCTCATGAAACAAACTCCATGCTGGTTTATTCTTTTCTGCTATAGGAATTATATTATTTGCCATTCTTAAAAAAAAAAAGCTAGTACAAATACAAACAACCCAGATACACTCCCTTAAACTACCAACAAATCATTAAGTGAGCACCAAGTTAATAGCTTAAGAATATAAACTATAATATATTGTAACAGCAGTGATAGAAAAAGATTTAAAGGGCATGGAACTATTAAAACTAGTTTTGAGAGAGCTTGATGTGAAATCAACCAGAAAATGATCATTCCATGACTATAAATACCAGTACTAAAAACAAAACAAAGTCTCTAGCTTTGTGGAAAAAAATCCATAAATTAAAAAAAAAAAAAACAACAACACCCCCTAAACCATTTTAGGGGAAAGTATTTAATGCAGCTATAAAATAAGGACTCTCTTTTCTTTATATTAAGTGTAGCTTTGATTGAGTTTGTGGAATTAAACACTAATGTTATTGTAAGTAAAACACAAGGAGCTGGAATTTGTGTTTGGCATATAATGAAGTGAGTCACAAAGCCAAAGGATGTGATATGCCTTTATATGGCTTAGTTAGGGTTGCTTCTGATGCACTGTAAAATAAAAGTACTCTTTATTCAAAGATACAAAAATCTTTGCAAACACGCATGTAGAGCTCACAATCTAATGTTCTGTACATATGCACTGTGACCTGTGAGTACAGATTAACATGTTTAACATATTTGGGGCTTGGATGGACATGTTTGATGTTCTCAATTACTTTGTACCAGACTGAAGGAACACATCATTTTAGTTTTTGGGTTCTTTACAGCATTTTACGTGACCTACTGCAATTGATCACGCCTACAAAATAAACTGGCAATCAGAAAGCCGAGTTCCACCAGCTCTGATGATTCCAATCAAATGTGTTACAGTCTTTCATGGTTCTGGTTAAAGTTCCAGCTCTCAAAAGTTAGCAGTTATGTGAGACCTAGAATTTCTCTATAAAACTAACAGTGGTGTAAAAAAACCCAAAAAGCAACAGAACGCAAATGAAAACATAAACAAACAGCACAAAATTCAAAACAACACCATCACTTCAAATCACCCAACTGGCACCTTGAAACTCAAAAATGTGAAAATAGTTTAAAAGAAAATATACAGCTGCTTTATCATTTGATAATTGGCTTTCATGTCCTGCATCTCATAACATAAGCCCTCTTGAGAACTAAGTTAAGACAGTTTAAATACTTGGGACTGGTGGTACCAGAAGGCAGAAAAAACATTAAATGACTCCACCTAGAGATCTCACCCTGCATGATTTCCATTTTCCTCTCCCCCTGTCAAAGCCAACAGAATCCAAGGTCTTTGTAAACTGAGCCACCAGTTAATAGAGATATTGCTAATATAAGAGGACAGCAGTAGCATCCAAATCTGAGTTTCCAGAGCCTCTGGGATAGGACTAGATTAAGCTTCAAATATGTAGTGGCTCTAGGTGCATACTAACAGTTCTGTCATTTGTTCAACTGTAGTGGTAAACTGAGACACTATAGTTAGTCTGAGTTACTCTGTAATCTCAGCTCTCCCAAAATCCTCTGCCTGGACTTCCCTGCTATATTTCCCCTCATGAACCAATAAAGTAGACAGAACATGTGTCAGGAATCTATGTGACAGAAAACTAGTGGTAGCAAATTTCAGACTTAATGAAAAAAAAATTTAAAAGGGCAATAAAGCATATTTACTGGTGTCCGACAGTTTAAACACGTATATTAGGCTGTGGCAAGTAAAAGAAAGTCCTCTAAGTGATGAAATAGCCAGCCAGTGTATGAAAGCCACTGCAATGCACCCACACTGTAATTAATGTAGCTAAATGTCTGATTCTGGACTCATTATGAGTTGGGAGTTTGAAAAGCCAAACGTAAAACGACTGGGGTTAAAACAAGGACAGCATTCACTATCAGCTGCATCAACATGACAGTGGAGACAGCAAAGAGAGAAAAGGCAAGAATCATTAAGTGACAAAGATGAAAGGAGAGCTGCAAGAGTAAACAAGCGTCTTTGGTTTATATGGAAATGAAATGTTTCTTATGGAGACAACTTTGAACTTGATACAAATAGTGGACAAACTGTGATGGCTCAGAAGAGTCACAGTTAATCCAGCATACAATTGTACTGTAACTGTTCCATGAACCATTCTGGAATCTGCATTCCTTTTCCTTGTTAACTATCCAATAGTGTTTTACTTTTCTGCAGGGAGAATCTAGTCGGCACCTGTTGTTACTGATTATAATTTCAAATGTAAAATGAAAAGGACAAGGATATATTGGTAGAAAGCCTACTGAGAAGATATAGTATCTAGCGTAGATATATTCGTGCAAACTGACATGCACTAGTACTCCATTCCATGTTTGGTCACACTGTATGTGGGCCTTTACGAATCTAAGTGGTCCTGGAATGACTCTGTGAAATCAAATTGGTTACCCACAGGTTTCTAGAGGAGATTATTCTTAAGTGGTTTCTCTTTTTGGTTTAAGGATATACAAGTGATGATATTATCGCTGCAAGTAATGATGTAGAGTATTCTGTAGGCAAAGAGTATTCCTACCTAGTTCATCAGCATGCCATGGTGAAAGACTGGAACAGAGGCCATTATCACATAACGATCCGAACCTCTCACTCGGATACACCCAAATAGCCCCATACTGGGAGTGTAACACTTGGAACGAGTGATCAGAGAGATCACAGGAGCAGCTTTCTCCTGTGCCTTCACATAAGGACCTGCTTTACAAAAAATCGCTAACAGCGCTAATAGAGAATCAAGGACCTGCTGAGTACATTTCAACTGCTCTTCAGTGCTTTGATGCCGAGCACTTCCTGCAGACAAAAGAAGGAAGTATGCTGATAAGATGAATACATGTCACTACCCTCTGCACATAACCAAGTGGCATCAAAAAAAAAAAAAAAAAAAAAAAAAACAAAGGA